>CANNZV010001379.1:56100-214715 GCA_947561585.1 Caprella mutica | reverse complement strand
ATAGCCACTGTACTACACTGACGAATGTAGTAATATATATATAGCCACTCTACTACACTGACGAATGTAGTAATATATATATAGCCACTCTACTACACTGACGAATGTAGTAATATATATATAGCCACTCTACTACACTGACGAATGTAGTAATATATATATAGCCACTCTACTACACTGACGAATGTATTAATATATGTAGCCACTCTACCAAACTGACGAATGTATTAATATATATAGCCACTCTACCACACTGACGAATGTATTAATATATATATAGCCACTCTACCACACTGACGAATGTATTAATATATATATAGCCACTCTACCACACTGACGAATGTATTAATATATATATAGCCACTCTACTACACTGACGAATGTAGTAATATATATATAGCCACTCTACCACACTGACGAATGTATTAATATATATATAGCCACTCTACCACACTGACGAATGTATTAATATATATATAGCCACTCTACTACACTGACGAATGTAGTAATATATATATAGCCACTCTACTACACTGACGAATGTATTAATATATATAGCCACTCTACCAAACTGACGAATGTATTAATATATATATAGCCACTCTACCACACTGACGAATGTATTAATATATATATAGCCACTCTACCACACTGACGAATGTATTAATATATATATATAGCCACTCTACCACACTGACGAATGTATTAATATATATAGCCACTCTACCAAACTGACGAATGTATTAATATATATATAGCCACTCTACTACACTGGCGAATGTATTAATATATATAGCCACTCTACCACACTGACGAATGTATTAATATATATATAGCCACTCTACTACACTGGCGAATGTATTAATATATATAGCCACTCTACCAAACTGACGAATGTATTAATATATATAGCCACTCTACCAAACTGACGAATGTAGTAATATATATATAGCCACTCTACCAAACTGACGAATGTAGTAATATATATATAGCCACTCTACCAAACTGACGAATGTAGTAATATATATATAGCCACTCTACCACACTGACGAATGTATTAATATATATAGCCACTCTACCACACTGACGAATGTATTAATATATATATAGCCACTCTACTACACTGGCGAATGTATTAATATATATAGCCACTCTACCAAACTGACGAATGTATTAATATATATAGCCACTCTACCAAACTGACGAATGTAGTAATATATATATAGCCACTCTACCAAACTGACGAATGTAGTAATATATATATAGCCACTCTACCAAACTGACGAATGTAGTAATATATATAGCCACTCTACCACACTGACGAATGTATTAATATATATAGCCACTCTACCAAACTGACGAATGTAGTAATATATATATAGCCACTCTACCAAACTGACGAATGTAGTAATATATATATAGCCACTCTACCAAACTGACGAATGTATTAATATATATAGCCACTCTACCACACTGACGAATGTATTAATATATATATAGCCACTCTACCAAACTGACGAATGTATTAATATATATATAGCCACTCTACTACACTGACGAATGTATTAATATATATATAGCCACTCTACCAAACTGACGAATGTATTAATATATATATAGCCACTCTACCAAACTGACGAATGTATTAATATATATATAGCCACTCTACCAAACTGACGAATGTATTAATATATATATAGCCACTCTACCAAACTGACGAATGTATTAATATATATATAGCCAATCTACTACACTGACGAATGTAGTAATATATATATAGCCACTCTACCACACTGACGAATGTATTATATATATATAGCCACTCTACCAAACTGACGAATGTATTAATATATATATAGCCACTCTACCAAACTGACGAATGTAGTAATATATATATAGCCACTCTACTACACTGACGAATGTAGTAATATATATATAACCACTCTACCACACTGACGAATGTATTATATATATATAGCCACTCTACCAAACTGACGAATGTAGTAATATATATATAGCCACTCTACCAAACTGACGAATGTATTAATATATATATAGCCACTCTACTACACTGACGAATGTAGTAATATATATATAGCCACTCTACCACACTGACGAATGTATTATATATATATAGCCACTCTACCAAACTGACGAATGTAGTAATATATATATAGCCACTCTACCAAACTGACGAATGTATTAATATATATATAGCCACTCTACTACACTGACGAATGTATTAATATATATATAGCCACTCTACCAAACTGACGAATGTATTAATATATATAGCCACTCTACCAAACTGACGAATGCATTAATATATATATAGCCACTCTACCAAACTGACGAATGTATTAATATATATATAGCCAATCTACTACACTGACGAATGTAGTAATATATATATAGCCACTCTACCACACTGACGAATGTATTATATATATATAGCCACTCTACCAAACTGACGAATGTATTAATATATATATAGCCACTCTACCAAACTGACGAATGTATTAATATATATATAGCCACTCTACCAAACTGACGAATGTAGTAATATATATATAGCCACTCTACTACACTGACGAATGTAGTAAAATATATATATAGCCACTCTACTACACTGACGAATGTAGTAAAATATATATATAGCCACTCTACACTGACGAATGTAGTAAAATATATATATAGCCACTCTACTACACTGACGAATGTAGTAATATATATATATAGCCACTCTACTACACTGACGAATGTAGTAATATATATATAGCCACTCTACCACACTGACGAATGTAGTAATATATATATAGCCACTCTACCACACTGACGAATGTAGTAAAATAATAAATGCTATATACACTAACAATATTTAGAATATAAGGAAAATTTGAATGTAACAGCCTATATATAGGTCTAATATTTAATTTTGTTAGAGTAAGTGATTAGTAGGTGAAAATATACCGGAAATAACGTCACTTAAATATGTTTGATTGGAATAGATTCATACCAAGAAAATCAACTCTAATTAAATACATCTGATATACAAAAAGCAATCTGTTTATTTAAGTTGAATGGATAAATGTAAATAATATTTATTTGTTATATTATTCTCAGCCATAGTACTTATCTGTAAATTATTCAGTCTATACACAATATTTTATTGATGGAATGTTATTCATGGATGTATTTGACAGCCTTTATAAAAATGTAAGCTGTTTAAAGACGCTTCCATATGCATCTTTTTCTATTATTTACTGTTTGGTTCCATCTTTTTATTCTAATATTGACTATCGATAGTTAAATATAGAATGCGATGTTTCATTAACTAAGTCTATAATTACGATATCTCGCATCTAAGCATATAAAAATAGGTAGGAAATATATTTCTCTGAAGTGAGATCGTAAATTCTTTTTAATGCAAAATGTAAATAAAATAAAAAATTACAAAAATTGATATTCATATTAACATTATATCTCATACCTACTAAAGTCATATGAATGCTGGAACTATTTCATATAATTTACATATATTATTTTACTAAAAAAACAGTCATTTAATATATTTGATATTATATCTAAAGTTTTATATCAATAGTTTTATATATAATGTTTCAAGGTCAGGAAATAGACAGCATATTTTGCATAATATATGTATGCATAAATTTTAATGTTTATATACATTTGTTATGAAAACTCTAAAAAAAGTTAAAGATATTCTTCTGTAATTAGCATATAAGTAATTCTTTATATTCATACTTTACAGGTCCATAAATTATTATGTGTAATTTTAAGCAATATCTATTACTTTAAATTAAATAAAAGAATAAATATATATACAAACTAGTAAATATGAAATACAATATAACAAATATATTAATAAATAGATATATGAATTTATTCGTATATTTAATTCTATGCAATTTTGATTTTATGAAAATAATTCAAATTAATGATACATCTACTGTACGTACATCTTAGCAGTACATTTTGATGTTGTATCTAGCGTGCATTTTATGAAAAAAAAACATTGAAATATACTTTTAATTAATTTATTTTAATATTGAATTAATATAAAATAAATTATTTTATATATTTATATTTTATGATGAAAATTTAAGTTTTAATTCAGTTCTCCCTCGCTTTTGATGTTACTTATTACCTTCGCAGATTGCGGAAGGTCATATTTTCATTGGTATTTATTTATTTATTTATTTATCATCTTGTTATTCGCTTTACTAGAAAAGTGTTCACCAAATTGCCTGAAATTTGGTGAAACGATTGGTACATGTCCACTGACCTACTGGTAGAATTTTAGGAGTGACCCGGTCAACAGTCATATTCAAGGTCATGGCAATTTATAACTCAAAAATTATTGAACCATATTGCATGAAACTTTGTGGGCTGATTTGTCAATTTGCAGGAAACTATTTTGTTAGATTTTAGGAGCGATCAGGTCCAAAGGTCAAAGATTAAGGTCAAGGCCATTTTTAACTCAATAACTCAAAAGTATTCAACAAATTGTCTGAATTTTCTGGTACAATGGTCAATGTCCACGAACCATCTGGTACAATTTTGGAAGCGATCCGGTCAAAGGTCAAGGTCAAGGTCATTCATAACTCAATAACTCAAACAGTATTGTACCATATTGGGTGGGACGATTGGTTATTATCCAGTTAGCAGTTTCTTAAATTTTAGGAGGGAACGGGTCAAAGCGGAGGCGAAGGTATGCACTCTACCGAGTGCACATAATCTAGTTTTCATTGTTTTGATTTTATTGTAGTGATTTATAAAAGAAATAAGAAAAACATCATAAAATTATAGAATAGTCTCTTATATATATCACTCACAATGTATAACATTTTAATTTGATTATCTTCATAGTTACTCATTTATTTTTTACTCTCGTTTACCTGTTATAGTAAATAAACCCAAACAACTATTCTCATCTAATTAGCTTGAGTTAATTATTTAAAATAATAGTAAAAAGATGTTCAATAATTTAAAATAACACTTTAAAATGATGTATTATTTTTAAAACTGTACGAAATACATACGCTAGTTTACTGTGATGAAAATGATGGTTTTGAAATACATGTTTTTATATGATTAGAACACATGTGTACGATTATGATGACACATCTGTCTGTGTGACGTGTGACAGTGTGACGCTTGTGCGAGTAACGATCGTGACAAACATTTAGGAAGATCGAAGCTAATTCCTTTCCTGCGTAGCTGTACAAACACATTTCGGTAACTTCCTACTTAAGGACTTCTGGCACATCCTACGGTACACCAGTTGTATACCCTTCATATATGGTACACCAGTGGTGTACCCTTCCTATGGTACACCAGTGGTATACCCTACCTATGGTACACCAGTGGTATACCCTACCTATGGTACACCAGTGGTATGCCCTTCCTATGGTACACCAGTGTTGTGCCCTTCCTATGGCACACCAGTGGTATACCCTACCTATGGTACACCAGTGGTATACCCTACCTATGGTACACCAGTGGTATGCCCTTCCTATGGTACACCAGTGGTATGCCCTTCCTATGGCACATCAGTGGTATACCCTTCCTATGGTACACCAGTGGTGTACCCTTCCTATGGTACACCAGTGGTATACCCTTCCTATGGTACACCAGTGGTGTACCCTTCCTATGGTACACCAGTGGTATACCCTTCCTATGGTACACCAGTGGTATGCCCTTCCTATGGTACACCAGTGGTATACCCTTCCTATGGTACACCAGTGGTATGCCCTTCCTATGGTACACCAGTGGTATACCCTTCCTATGGTACACCAGTGGTATACCCTTCCTATGGTACACCAGTGGTATGCCCTTACAGGAGTGTGTCTATTGCAGTCTTCGAAAAGTAGGAGTTAAGTTTTGTTAAACCTATTTTCCTCTAAATTTTACAAAAGCTAAGATATAATTTGAAAAAAAGACTGATTTCATGAATGGAAAATTGAGTATAATCCATAATTCATTCGAAAATTGGAAAAAAGTCAGAAGTATTAAATTACCTAGATCAGTGAATGCTAGTAAGATTTATTTTATTTTATGCATCATGTATTGCACATAACTGGTAATATATGGTGTCAAATACTTAATCTATATATACATTACTCTTATTTCAACCAATTCTTTTGATAGAAGTGCAAGTAATGAGCATTCAAAAATGTATTTTAAATCAACTCCTACGTGAGGAATCCTTCAACATAGAATAAGGGTTTCGAACTCTAGTTTCGAATCTCTAGATTGCTGAAAATATTCTCAGATTTTGCACTCAAAAATCTTTATAATTAAACAACAAATGATTTAATAAAATGATCTTTAAGGATAAACATTGATCTTCACTATATTTATCATTTTCTGTATGTGTGAAGTTATTCGCTATATTGAAATACACTTTAAAGTGATAGTACAAGATAAGAAGCTTAATTCTAGTTTTATAAACAATTACGAAATTAGAGAATTAAAACTAATGTTAGTCATAATTTGACAGTTATTTTCCATTAAATAAAGTCAGTATATGTCACCCTTTGGTATAGCTATGAGTTAGTGTATAGGTTCATATATAAGACTCAGTGACTATTTGACTTATTCTATTTGTTTGTTTAGGGACTTAAAGTCACGTGGTGCCTTAACTTTAAGACTTTGAAGTCCTAATCACACCTTACTCTATTACCAACAACATCTATTAATGGACACTAATTGGGGCAAACAAAATAACAGATTAGAGCTACTGTTCATCTTTATCAATTTAATCTGTTTAATGTTTTTTTAGGAGTTTACTTTATATAAATCTGGTACTTGCAGTCGGTCAAAATTTCGTTAAAAATTTCTCTATGTTATTAATTATAAAAACATTATAATTGGAATACCAATGATGCTCTTACTGTACATTTTTTTTAGTTTATTTTAGAAAGAATATAAATAAGCATTAATTCGAATCTGTTCACTTTTACGGTTCGATTTTTTTTGATTTACTTTTACGGTTTGAAATTTTTTCTCGGATCGTGTAGTAAATTTCAATTTCTAATAAACCGTTACGGTAAAATTATTCAAAAGAAAAATATAACGAAAACATCTCAATGTAAACAAAATGTAAATTAAACTAAATTTAATCGATGAATAAAAAATACAACTATTGACAATAATTCATGATCACAGTTCAAAATATATTTTATTAAAACAATCAGTAAAATTTCAATGCATCAATTTATCTCTAGTTACAATATCAATTGACTGTTGACTAATTTCATCATAGCAATGAAAATCCATTCATAGTATATAATTTATTAACGTCATGAGAGAATGTATCAGAGAGACACAGAGTAGCCATAGAGTAGTAATAGGCACAGTGACTATTCATGAAGTGACTCCACACCCACCGAATTAAGTTGTCCTCCCTATTGTGCGGATACTTTCCCACGCAATGTTTGCGATCACGTCAACAGTGATAAACTCTGGGAAAACAAACCAAAACAGAGAGAGAGAGAGAGAACGTCTAAATTGTAGAATGGAATAGAGAGAGAGAGAGAGAGGGGGAGAAGAAACCTCTAGATTATGGAACAGGAATAAAACGTTTAAATTAAGGAATGAAAAGAAACCATCTAAAATATAAATCATGGAATGAATAGGAACCGTCTAAATTATAGAACGAACAGAGAATGTCTAAATTACGTGAAATAACTATCTTCTTATCCGTACATATTCTCCATCACCACTACATTGTAACTAGTTTAAATCATTACTGTTTCTATTAGTCAGGTATTTGTGTGTAGGATAGTCCATATCCTCTGACAATATTCACTGCCATTGTCATACTTAATGTGTTTGCTAGTAAATAATATAGAAACTGAGTGAAAAGATCAGAATTTCACACTCTATGGCAGAGATCTGATTGTGTTTAGGCTGTTTGTAGGCATAGGTGCATTTATTTGCCTCTACAATAGGGCCTGTATTGTCATTGTAAGATCTAACTATAGATCTACACACAATCTTTCCGAGAAGATCGTGTGACAGCAGAAAAAAACTGAGCATTGGCAATTATTATATAAATAATACTTATTGGTAGAGATATTAACTAAATAATACTAATTGGTAGAGATATTAACTTAATAATACTTATTGGTAGAGATATTAACTAAATAATACTTATTGGTAGAGATATTAACTAAATAATACTTATTGGTAGAGATATTAACTAAATAATACTTATTGGTAGAGATATTAACTAAATAATACTTATTGGTAGAGATATTAACTAAATAATACTTATTGGTAGAGATATTAACTAAATAATACTTATTGGTAGAGATATTAACTAAATAATACTTATTGGTAGAGATATTAACTAAATAATACTTATTGGTAGAGATATTAACTAAATAATACTTATTGGTAGAGATATTAACTAAATAATACTTATTGGTAGAGATATTAACTAAATAATACTTATTGGTAGAGATATTAACTAAATAATACTTATTGGTAGAGATATTAACTAAATAATACTTATTGGTAGAGATATTAACTAAATAATACTTATTGGTAGAGATATTAACTAAATAATACTTATTGGTAGAGATATTAACTTAATAATACTTATTGGTAGAGATATTAACTAAATAATACTTATTGGTAGAGATATTAACTAAATAATACTTATTGGTAGAGATATTAACTAAATAATACTTATTGGTAGAGATATTAACTAAATAATACTTATTGGTAGAGATATTAACTAAATAATACTTATTGGTAGAGATATTATTAATTGGATAATAATTAAAACAATTAATGGGAACACTAGCACAGTGCACTATAGTACAGTGCACTATAGCACAGTGCACTATAGCACAGTGCACTATAGCACAGTGCACTATAGCACAGTGCACTATAGCACAGTGCACTATAGCACAGTGCACTATAGCACAGTGCACTATAGCACAGTGCACTATAGCACAGTGCACTATAGCTCAGTGCACTATAGCACAGTGCACTATAGCACAGTGCACTATAGCACAGTGCACTATAGCACAGTGCACTATAGCACAGTGCACTATAGCACAGTGCACTATAGCACAGTGCACTATAGCACAGTGCACTATAGCACAGTACACTATAGCACAGTGCACTATAGCACAGTGCACTATAGCACAGTGCAGTATAGCATAGTGCACTATAGCACAGTGCACTATAGCACAGTGCACTATAGCACAGTGCACTATAGCACAGTGCACTATAGCACAGTGCACTATAGCACAGTGTACTATAGCACAGTGTACTATAGCACAGTGCACTATAGCACAGTGCACTATAGCACAGTGCACTACCTTCAGATTATCACTTCACTTCATTGTTTTTATTTAATTTTTAAGAGTTAAAGTTTAGCTAATTAATTACAGGACATTTATTTAATTAATGTAGCTAATTGTGAAGTTATTAATCTGTGAGTCAATTGCACTAATTGATGTGCAGGTCTGAGTGACTCTTTGTAAATAATGTGAATCAATTTAGTGACTCTTTCTAGATAGTGTGAATCAATGTGAGTGATTCACACGAGTACGTTCATATTAGTGAATTATAATTACAGTGTCATTTCTTCTGCTATAAAGCAATTGAAGACAATAGTATGATTATTGTTATAAAGCTGTAAATGAAACAAGTTGTTACATTATTAAATCTAAATACTAGCTGTTAAGTAAGGACCTATTCACTTTTATGATCCGAAAAAAAAATTCAGACCGTATAAGTAAATCAATATTTCAACTTTTTATTTTTTATATTTTTCAACATTAAGACTTGTAAATATGATACGTGTTGATCAATATAAAAAGCTCATTGAATATTTTATTCAGAAATTAAATTTGCTTTTATTTATTAATTCAAAATGGACATCAATAAAGAAAGATATTTTATCTTTCGGACCGTAAAAGTTAATAATAAAAAATTTGAACTGCAAAAGTAAAGAGATCTGTTATATTATATAATCTAAATACTAGTTGTTATATTATATAATCTAAATGCTAGCAGTTATATTATATAATCTAAATACTAGCAGTTATATTATATAATCTAAATACTAGCAGTTATATTATATAATCTAAATACTAGTTGTTATATTATATAATCTAAATACTAGTTGTTATATTATATAATCTAAATACTAGTTGTTATATTATATAATCTAAATACTAGCAGTTATATTATATAATCTAAATACTAGTTGTTATATTATATAATCTAAATACTAGTTGTTATATTATATAATCTAAATTCTAGTTGTTATATTATATAATCTAAATACTAGCAGTTATATTATATAATCTAAATACTAGTTGTTATATTATATAATCTAAATACTAGCAGTTATATTATATAATCTAAATACTAGTTGTTATATTATATAATCTAAATACTAGTTGTTATATTATATAATCTAAATACTAGTTGTTATATTATATAATCTAAATACTAGTTGTTATATTATATAATCTAAATACTAGTTGTTATATTATATAATCTAAATACTAGTTGTTATATTATATAATCTAAATACTAGCAGTTATATTATATAATCTAAATACTAGTTGTTATATTATATAATCTAAATACTAGTTGTTATATTATATAATCTAAATACTTGTTGTTATATTATATAATCTAAATACTAGCAGTTATATTATATAATCTAAATACTAGCAGTTATATTATATAATCTAAATACTAGCAGTTATATTATATAATCTAAATACTAGCAGTTATATTATATAATATAAATACTAGCAGTTATATTATATAATCTAAATACTAGCAGTTATATTATATAATCTAAATACTAGCAGTTATATTATATAATCTAAATACTATCAGTTATATTACATAATCTAAATACTAGCAGTTATATTATATAATCTAAATACTAGCAGTTATATTATATAATCTAAATACTAGCAGTTATATTATATAATCTAAATACTAGCAGTTATATTATATAATCTAAATACTATCAGTTATATTATATAATCTAAATACTAGCAGTTATATTATATAATCTAAATATTAGTTTTTATATTATATAATCTAAATACTAGAAGTTATATTATATAATCTAAGTACTAGCAGTTATATTATAGAATCTAAATACTAGTTGTAATATTATAGAATCTAAATACTAATTGTTATATTATATAATCTAAATACTAGTTGTTATATTTTATAATCTAAATACTAGCAGTTATATTATATAATCTAAATACTAGCAGTTATATTATAGAATCTAAATACTAGCAGTTATATTACATAATCTAAATACCAGCAGTTATATTATATAATCTAAATATTAGTTTTTATATTATATAATCTAAATACTAGCAGTTATATTATATAATCTAAATACTAGCAGTTATATTATATAATCTAAATACTAGCAGTTATATTATATAATCTAAATATTAGTTGTTATATTATATAATCTAAATACTAGCAGTTATATTATATAATCTAAATATTAGTTGTTATATTATATAATCTAAATACTAGCAGTTATATTATATAATCTAAATACTAGCAGTTATATTATATAATCTAAATATTAGTTTTTATATTATATAATCTAAATACTAGCAGTTATATTATATAATCTAAATATTAGTTGTTATATTATATAATCTAAATACTAGCAGTTATATTATATAATCTAAATAGTAGTTTTTATATAATATAATCTAAATACTAGTTGTTATATTATATAATCTAAATACTAGTTGTTATATTATATAATCAAAATACTAGCAGTTATATTATATAATCTAAATATTAGTTGTTATATTATATAATCTAAATACTAGCAGTTATATTATATAATCTAAATAGTAGTTTTTATATAATATAATCTAAATACTAGTTGTTATATTATATAATCTAAATACTAGTTGTTACAATATATAATCTAAATACTAGTTGTTACAATATATAATCTAAATACTAGTTGTTACAATATATAATCTAAATACTAGTTGTTACAATATATAATCTAAATACTAGTTGTTACAATATATAATCTAAATACTAGTTGTTATATTATATAATCTAAATAGTAGTTGTTATATTATATAATCTAAATAGTAGTTTTTTAATAATATAATCTAAATACTAGCAGTTATATTATATAATCTAAATACTAGTTGTTATATTATATAATCTAAATACTAGTTGTTATATTATATAATCTAAATACTAGTTGTTATATTATATAATCTAAATAGCAGTTGTTATATTATAAAATCTAAATACTAGTTGTTACAATATATAATCTAAATACTAGTTGTTACAATATATAATCTAAATACTAGTTGTTACAATGTATAATCTAAATACTAGTTGTTACAATATATAATCTAAATACTAGTTGTTATATTATATAATCTAAATAGTAGTTGTTATATTATATAATCTAAATAGTAGTTTTTTAATAATATAATCTAAATACTAGTTGTTATATTATATAATCTAAATAGTAGTTTTTTAATAATATAATCTAAATACTAGTTGTTATATTATATAATCTAAATACTAGTTGTTATATTATATAATCTAAATACTAGTTGTTACAATATATAATCTAAATACTAGTTGTTACAATATATAATCTAAATACTAGTTGTTACAATATATAATCTAAATACTAGTTGTTACAATATATAATCTAAATACTAGTTGTTACAATATATAATCTAAATACTAGTTGTTATATTATATAATCTAAATACTAGTTGTTACAATATATAATCTAAATACTAGTTGTTACAATATATAATCTAAATACTAGTTGTTACAATATATAATCTAAATACTAGTTGTTACAATATATAATCTAAATACTAGTTGTTACAATATATAATCTAAATACTAGTTGTTACAATATATAATCTAAATACTAGTTGTTACAATGTATAATCTAAATACTAGTTGTTACAATATATAATCTAAATACTAGTTGTTACAATATATAATCTAAATACTAGTTGTTACAATATATAATCTAAATACTAGTTGTTACAATATATAATCTAAATACTAGTTGTTACAATATATAATCTAAATACTAGTTGTTACAATATATAATCTAAATACTAGTTGTTACAATATATAATCTAAATACTAGTTGTTACAATGTATAATCTAAATACTAGTTGTTACAATATATATTCATATATAATTTTTCAAATATAATAGTGCATATGCACATCATAGGTTTGTTTCATTTGGTTATTCTTTATTCTATACTTTTAGATGATTTTTTATATTTATTATTATAGATGATAAAAATAGGTTAATTAATGAACGAATTATTAACCAGTCTTGTACCGCATCCAGTGATAATCTCGTACACTCGTAACAACCAAATGAATGCATTATTAGTATCTATAAGACAATAAATGTAAGTATACAATTTGAAAGTACTTTGAAAGTTTGATAAAAAAAATAATTACCATTTTCTAATCTGTGAATATTCATGAAAAATAAGCATTCGCTAATTGATTCATTTTCCTATAGATTAATATATAAATTATATGTACCTTATATTATAAAGTACACAAAAAAGTCTACTCAGCTTTGAATTAATATAAATATTGCACTTAAAAATAATAATGGTATAATGGATACCATTGGTATACTTATATTTAAATACGATATTTATATTAATTCAAATTTGTTTAAACTTTTTTGTGGGTCGCCCTGTATTTTGCCCTGAATTAAACAAATTGATTATTTTCATTATATTAGAGTAAAAGTAACAAATATATGCAGTAATAAGGTAATTATTAACAACTAGTGTACTTGCCCGTTAAAATACGATTCCCAATATATTAATTTTAATTCATCATATTATGTATTCACGAAAACACTCTATATAGTGGCAAATTTTCCTGATTCGTGCAGGGCAGGCAAGATACGAACTATCAGTCAGTTTCACATATTCGGTCAAATAATAAAAAATGATGTAATATACTTTTTATTGGGTTAACAAAAATTAAACTTAAATTAAAAAGTAATTTTTGTCGTTTTTTTCTTATATGACCGAAGATGTGAAACTGACCGATAATTCGTAACTTGCCCTACACTATTGAATATAAATTTAATAGAATAACATGTGTTTCTTTTTCGATTAGAGAGATATTTAATTCTTTTCATCACATGATCATTAGAAGAATTAATTAGTCGCTAATCTAATTATTGCTAATATAATCACTGTTTTCACTATAACTCCACGGTAGTCACTCATAAGATATGAGTTAATTGACTAAACGATTCTTACAACATAGCTAGCAGATGCATATCATTTCAAAGCTGAGATAGTATAATGTTACATAAGAATACATTAATTGTAATGATCTTTCCTCTCAAACATTGCCTAGATTAATTGCACCATTGCTAATTTCCTTGGAATGACTTATATTGCTATCAATTTGTTCACCATGTCTTGAATGATTGACTGAAGTAATGGCTTACAGTCTGAGGGTATTAGAATTTCCCTCTTTTTCATAAGTTTTACACAGAGCAATCAGCATGTATAAGACGTGTTCAGTTTATTACAGTGATGTGTAGGGAGCTTGTAAGATGAAATGGAGCTATGGCATTTGGCTGAGTTTGTCTTGCAGAATTAATAGATGTTCTCTTTAACTGTTCCTCAACATGAAAAGCATCAAACGAGAGCACGGCTCTAAATCGTTACCATTGTTAAAGTTCTCGTTTAATCCGCCAGAGTGCGTATAACCTTCCAGTTCTGGCTCGACGTGTTATCTTCTAAATACATTCATGATGATAGTAATAAAATATCAAAATGCTCAGAAGGCCTTAAAATATTGGCCTTTTTTAGAAGTCTCTCGTTGGTAGTTTGGTTGGTGCTAACATATATATGTATATGTAGGACGCTGTGTGCGCATATATACATCAATTGATATTGCTGTCAGATGGGTACCGCCCACAGGCTATCATTGGCTGCCACTCACCAATGGAAGCCAATGGGACAGAGTTGTGAGTGGAGAAGCCAGGAGTGCGCAGTGAAGCCTAGCTCCTCCTTGCAGCCTCTACAAACACACTCCTCAATACCAAATATGTTTGAGCCTTTGAAAACTTTAGCGCGGAGTCTCTCTTTCAATTCTGGCTGTAAGTTTTAATGCTGTATTGGAGTCAGTACCTATAAGCCGCTCTTCAAAACATAAAAATCTAAAGAGTGAGTTAGTTGTGGTGGTATAACGTCCCGTGAGTGTTCCTAGTGAATCTTAACAATCTGAGTCAGCAGATCTGCAGTCAAAGAGGTACGTCCACTCTCCCACTATTTAAGTATTTACCCAGCATATTTAGAGCTCAAAGATAATCGGCTCGTAATCAGCTTGTAAGAGTTTTAACTTCGAGGGCTCAGTTGTAGTGAAGATACCTTGGAGAACTGAGTGATTCCTCCGCTCCTGTGAAGTGATGTAGGATATTATTCTCATTTGCAAACGCCACTTTTCGAAAATCTAAAAATCTGATGTGTTACCTAGTTTCCATAGTCTGATAAGGGATCTACCGAGCCACTTCCAACTAGTGATCTATCTCTCTACTATACCCAGTGATATTAAGGTAATTTCAGCATACTCTCCTATACAATTAACGTGAAAATCTAGAAATCTCTTATAGCATTAGAATGACTGCTTACCTGTCGTGTTAAAAGGGTATCACCTGGTGATGAAAAAGATGTAAGTCGATCTTTCTAATCTGAGGATATCCAAATGATATCACAGTTCAACACACGCTTCTTTTGCACCTCTTCCTCCAGATTAACGTTATTGTGTTACATTTCTTAGCGTCATACCCCGGTAGAGCACAGCCACCCCCCGCATGTTGCGGCGTAGGTAACCCGACACGCAGCGTGATGTACCACGCTGCGCTAGCCATTTATGGGGATCTTACGCCTCATTATAGTGTGAATTAACCTATAATTTATGGAGATTTTCTCTCTGAATTAACCTGTTCTTATTCATTGTATTTGAGTCAAAATATTAGAGAGAAAATACGAAGTGAGATTAATTTATTAGTAGGAACTAGGTGTGAGATGGTAGGTTCGTTATATAAAAGTTTAGATATACTCTTCTAGATATACCTATTTCAATTGATTATAATCTATGTTAGTGACTTATTCTTAATTTATTATAAAGTTCCATTGGTGAGTTATTAAAGTAGTTTAATATATACAAATTATCATTTAAATAATTGAATTCTTCTCGTTAGGTAATTAGATACCTGTCGCCAAGTGAAACAGAACACTACTCACCAGGAGATGATTTTCTAAGGTTTCTCCATACATGTGTGCTATGTATCTAAACTAACTGTGTACTTGTTGTGTATACTTTGTGTATTTGCTGTGTACTTAGTTGCAATATGTGTATATACTACACACTGAATTAGTATATACACTGTATAGAATTATGAACCAATTGATTGAGGCTGCTGATTATTTTTCCTTACATATTGCCCTAGATAAAATTCCAATTAGCCTTATTATATTAATTATAATTATCAAAAAACATTCCTATGCAGGTCTCAGTTTCTTCTACTCAATGAACGTATTTGACAGTCAATAGCAAATTTATGTTTACAATAATATTCCTTTGAAATTTTACATCCGGTAGTTTCCTAGCAAAGTAAATACCCGGTAATTGGTTCATTACCCTACTTACTGTGTGTATGTGTATACTGTATATTAGCTATGTGTAATGTGTATACTGTATATAAGCAGTGTGTGATATGAAGTTTACTAACTATATAAACTACACAAGTACAATGAATTATTGTGACATTGAATAATAAAAACATTTTTTTCGAATCCACCTCCACTTTGCTAATATCTGTTACCGTTCTCACTGGAACTTATCGGAAGAGAGTATACCTGAACTGTTAGATCCACAGAAATATTTGACATCGTCACACTTGTATAATGTATATATTAGGTATAATAGACAATTTGAATATTTATTAGCTCTCACTGATGCCAAGAAATTTAACTAATATAAACATAAATTACCTAATGTAGT
Source organism: Caprella mutica (assembly GCA_947561585.1). Classification (NCBI taxonomy): domain Eukaryota; kingdom Metazoa; phylum Arthropoda; class Malacostraca; order Amphipoda; family Caprellidae; genus Caprella; species Caprella mutica. The sequence continues at coordinate 197,610 of CANNZV010001379.1, read as the reverse complement.
TACGTGGTAACCATATTACTTCAATTTTACGGTGCATTGGTAGGTTCCTAATTAAGTATTTACCGTATAGCTTTCCTTTTAGCTCTATCCTTTTCAGTTCTCTTTCCTTTTCAATTCTCTTTCCTTTTTCACTTTCAATTCTATATAAGTATTTTATCGTTCACATTCCTGTGTTACAATCTATAAACTGTGACTCTAATAATTATGTTTGCATTTAATATCCGGGGTATAAATCAGTCCCTTTTGATTCTAATTGATATTACCAATAAAAATTGTGATTGCAGGTTGATTTCAACTTTAAATTATTTCAAAAATTCCAAAGTTCGATGAAACAAATTTTTTTCCGGCGAAATAGAACGATTAGCATAATTACTCGATACCCATTTACCGGTAAATGTGGCCATTTACCGGTAACTGTCACCATTTACCGGTAACTGTCACCATTTACCGGTAACTGTCACCATTTACCGGTAACTGTCACCATTAACCGGTAACTGCATCTGTTTTACTATAGCTTACATTATAATATAATAAGATTTAATAAGAATAGATATGGTAATTAATAGGTAACATTTAATTCTAATCTTGCATACAAATAACTAACAGCTTCTTAATTATCGGTATGAAGTCATCGGTAAAGTCATTAAATTATCACCTATTTATTTATTGTAAATTTAAATTATCAATTAGCTATTGCCCACATGGACTCTATCCTGAAGCTGTCTGTGGTGAATGGAAGAGAAGGGGGGGGGAGGGTGGCGTACCTTGGGCCCCGAACTGTTGTAATCTGGATTATGAACTGTTTTTTCATACCAAATCTATAATTTTTTTAACGCTACTTGCAGTTTTAGAGGATAGCGCTAGGGTTATGCTCTTCAACTACGAGGTCTTAGATTTTTGTGTTAGGTAGGCTCGTAGGCTTCATTTACTATAATCAACTCTTCATTTTCCTCTTCTATTCGTGAGTGCAGCCACCGGTGCTTGTGTTCCTTTTCGTCACATTCCTTGGTAAGTGACTGCATTCACGGAGTAGCTTTTCTGATAATTTGTCCATGGAGCCACTTTCCTCTCTGACTTCTTCGAAGTCCCTTGTATATATTTCCCTTTTAACTTTAACAGGTGTTAAACACTACTAAATAACAATTAACTGTACCTACTAGTAATCTAATTTTAAAATTAACACATCAATCTTTTGACATATCTTCAGTGAAAATGTTGTTTAGGGTATACGCCTAGTTAATGAACAAAACTCAATCGTCGAACACTCGTATATTAGCACTAATATTTATCTGCAAGTGTACCTCAAGCTGTTGAAACATTTGTGATAATTTTTGCTGGTGTAGATGAAAAATATCACTGATTTGTTCGGTATAGCATGGGTATATTATCACTGATTTGTTCGGTATAGCATGGGTATATTATCAATGATTTGTTCGGTATAGCATGGGTATATTATCAATGATTTGTTCGGTATAGCATGGGTATATTATCAATGATTTGTTTGGTATAGCATGGGTATATTATCAATGATTTGTTCGGTATAGCATGGGTATATTATCAATGATTTGTTCGGTATAGCATGGGTATTTTACCTCAACTATTAATATATTTTGCCAAATTATATTTTTCTGCTCTATATATTTCCTTTTCATTTTTAATATATTCATTAAGTTAATATAAACTTTAATTTTCTAATACAATAATTTTATCACATAGACCATAAATTTAACTAAAGTTAATATTAGTTTTATATTTTCATTGTACCTATATCATTACAGTACCTCTAAAATATTTACCCGCAAAAACTATATTACAATGTAATTACTATATATGGATATATTTACTTACTATATTCACTCTACTGATAACACATTCTATAGTTGAGTTCAGCCTATTTATAATTAGGGTATGGTCTGACTTATCAAACGGTTCCATATTGTCAATCATATAAGAAAAATGTATAAAATAAATAACTTTTAAAATGTTAAAAAAATTATGATCGATAATGTGGAACCGTTCGATAACTCAGTACTTAGACTATTGGTTACTTTCCAGTGCCAAATGCTAATTAGTGCCTTCATTAGCATTTGTAAATGCTCAATGCAAACCTAATTACTAATTACTAATTCGAATGCACTGATTCTCATTAGCAGTAAATGTAGCAATAGTTTTAGTTACCTTTTGATTGTCCAATTATTTAGTTATCTTTTAATTAGCTTAATTAGACTTCATTAGTGTAAATAATAACTATAATCAATGACAATTATGTTTAATCATAATAATTTAAGTATTTTATCAATACACATATACATAAAGTGATGAATTTTGTCAAGAGTTAGAACACCTTTTACAAGTAAAATTCATTAAATACAATATATCTAATACAATTACACTGTATATTCATACTGTATATAAATATATACAGTGTATCCGTACAGTACATATATTCATACAGTATATCTATATATTATATATCTACACTGTATATTTGTACAGTGTGTACCTCTATACAGTGTGTACCTCTATACAGTGTGTACCTCTATACAGTGTGTACCTCTATACAGTGTGTACCTCTATACAGTGTGTACCTCTATACAGTGTGTACCTCTATACAGTGTGTACCTCTATACAGTGTGTACCTCTATACAGTGTGTACCTCTATACAGTGTGTACCTCTATACAGTGTGTACCTCTATACAGTGTGTACCTCTATACAGTGTGTACCTCTATACAGTGTGTACCTCTATACAGTGTGTACCTCTATACAGTGTGTACCTCTATACAGTGTGTACCTCTATACAGTGTGTACCTCTATACAGTGTGTACCTCTATACAGTGTGTACCTCTATACAGTGTGTACCTCTATACAGTGTGTACCTCTATACAGTGTGTACCTCTATACAGTGTGTACCTCTATACAGTGTGTACCTCTATACAGTGTGTACCTCTATACAGTGTGTACCTCTATACAGTGTGTACCTCTATACAGTGTGTACCTCTATACAGTGTGTACCTCTATACAGTGTGTACCTCTATACAGTGTATCCATACAATCTCGTATAATCGATGAGGCAAATATTTAAATTCAGTCAATCCGCATATGAATATTGTTGTGCTTATTGTTGTTGTTGTATGGATTGGGTGATAACAATGAGGGTGCGGAGGGATCAGGAGGGTCCCTAAATGGGGGAACCCCCCGCACCAATTGTTGCCAAACAAATCAATTAATTTTTCTTTTTCTTTACTATAGTGACTTTGAGTTGTTAATACAGCTAGGGAAGGTGAAGCGAAAAAACACAATAGCTAATTATTAGTTCAACTAATAAATCTTGAACAAATTTTAACTATTTATATGAATTTTTATCAGCTATTTAATTAATAATTTATACATTCTTAAATAAAACCTTTTTTGGTTTCATAAAATTATTTAAAAAAGAAGAAGTTCATTCCTCTGATTATATACACCTGATAGACTTCTAATATAACTATCAACTGTGTAATTTAAGTAGAATTAGGTAGTGAAAAGATATGTCTTTTGCTCTCTAAAGTCTCTTGTGTCCTTTGCTCTCTAAAGTCTCGTGTGTCCTTTGCTCTCTAAAGTCTCGTGTGTTCTTTGCTCTCTAAAGTCTCGTGTGTTCTTTGCTCTCTAAAGTCTCGTGTGTTCTTTGCTCTCTAAAGTCTCGTGTGTTCTTTGCTCTCTAAAGTCTCGTGTGTCCTTTGCTCTCTAAAGTCTCGTGTGTCCTTTGCTCTCTAAAGTCTCGTGTGTTCTTTGCTCTCTAAAGTCTCGTGTGTTCTTTGCTCTCTAAAGTCTCGTGTGTTCTTTGCTCTCTAAAGTCTCGTGTGTTCTTTGCTCTCTAAAGTCTCGTGTGTCCTTTGCTCTCTAAAGTCTCGTGTGTCCTTTGCTCTCTAAAGTCTCGTGTGTTCTTTGCTCTCTAAAGTCTCGTGTGTTCTTTGCTCTCTAAAGTCTCGTGTGTCCTTTGCTCTCTAAAGTCTCGTGTGTCCTTTGCTCTCTAAAGTCCCATGTCCTTTGCTCTCTAAAGTCCCATGTCCTTTGCTCTCTAAAGTCCCATGTCCTTTGCTCTCTAAAGTCCCATGTCCTTTGCTCTCTAAAGTCCCATGTCCTTTGCTCTCTAAAGTCCCATGTCCTTTGCTCTCTAAAGTCCCATGTCCTTTGCTCTCTAAAGTCCCATGTCCTTTGCTCTCTAAAGTCCCATGTCCTTTGCTCTCTAAAGTCCCATGTCCTTTGCTCTCTAAAGTCCCATGTCCTTTGCTCTCTAAAGTCCCATGTCCTTTGCTCTCTAAAGTCCCATGTCCTTTGCTCTCTAAAGTCCCATGTCCTTTGTAAAGGCCTAAGGTTCTGATCCCTTATAATCTTTAGCGGAATGTGTTCAGTACTCATTGAGGCAGGCTGTAGGTAGAACATTAGGAAACTGCCATACAACTCACAGCGTAACATATAATGTACATAAATTACAAATCATAAACTAAAACTAATGTACAGTCAAATAATATTAAGTAAAATTTTCACATTCATGTGAATTTTTTTATTTTATTTCAATTAAAATATATCGATATTTGAAATATCTGGAATAAACTTCACTGATTTAAAAGAAAGAAACCACTTTTTTAACAGCGCCATCACTAATTTTATTTCGCTGACTGTAATCATATATGGTCACTAATATGTAATTAATTCACACCATCTATGATATATTTTCTCTACCTTTTCGTGGCTGAGACGTTACTGTTACAAACATAATTTTGAAATCTTTTTGAAATTGAATTCAAAATGATTTATTTATATCGTTAGTTTCATCATAGTAATGATGAAAAAACTTGTAGATTTTAAACGGAGATAATAAACACTGGCTATCATTTTCTCTCCTGATGATTCACTGCAGTCACACTGGCTATCATTTTCTCTCCTGATGATTCACTGCAGTCACACTGGCTATCATTTTCTCTCCTGGTGACTCACTGCAGTCACACTGGCTATCATTTTCTCTCCTGATGATTCACTGCAGTCACACTGGCTATCATTTTCTCACCTGGTGATTCACTGCAGTCACACTGGCTATCATTTTCTCTCCTGGTGATTCACTGCAGTCACACTGGCTATCATTTTCTCTCCTGGTGATTCACTGCAGTCACACTGGCTATCATTTTCTCTCCTGGTGATTCACTGCAGTCACTCAGGCTATCATTTTCTCACCTGGTGATTCACTGCAGTCACACTGACTATCATTTTCTCTCCTGGTGACTCACTGCAGTCACACTGGCTATCATTTTCTCTCCTGGTGATTCACTGCAGTCACTCAGGCTATCATTTTCTCACCTGGTGATTCACTGCAGTCACACTGACTATCATTTTCTCTCCTGGTGACTCACTGCAGTCACACTGGCTATCATTTTCTCTCCTGGTGACTCACTGCAGTCACACTGGCTATCATTTTCTCTCCTGGTGACTCACTGCAGTCATACTGGCTATCATTTTCTCTCCTGGTGATTCACTGCAGTCACTCAGGCTATCATTTTCTCTCCTGGTGATTCACTGCAGTCACTCAGGCTATCATTTTCTCTCCTGGTGATTCACTGCAGTCACTCAGGCTATCACTTTATCTCCTGGTGATTCACTGCAGTCACTCAGGCTATCACTTTCTCTCCTGGTGATTCACTGCAGTCACTCAGGCTATCATTTTCTCACCTGATGATTCACTGTAGTCACACTGACTATCATTTTCTCTCCTGGTGACTCACTGCAGTCACACTGGCTATCATTTTCTCTCCTGGTGATTCACTGCAGTCACACTGGCTATCATTTTCTCACCTGATGATTCACTGTAGTCACACTGACTATCATTTTCTCTCCTGGTGACTCACTGCAGTCACACTGGCTATCATTTTCTCTCCTGGTGATTCACTGCAGTCACACTGGCTATCATTTTCTCTCCTGGTGACTCACTGCAGTCACACTGGCTATCATTTTCTCTCCTGGTGACTCACTGCAGTCACTCAGGCTATTATTTTCACTCCTGGTGAATTACTGCTGTCAGTCTGTCTATCATTTTCTCTCCTGGTGATTCACTGCAGTCAGTCTGTCTATCATTTTCTCTCCTGGTGATTCACTGCAGTCACACTGGCTATCATTTTCTCCTCAGTAAATGCTGAGGTTAGTGATTTAATTTAAAGGAGAGGGTAGAGTCAGTTCAAGGAGCATTGTCTCCCAAACTGATTGGATTGAAGCTATAGCTTCAAAGGGAGTGAATTAGTGTGCTATCTGACGCTAATAATCATTTGATGGTCTGTCTTTAGCTCTATTAGTCTCTTTGATGTCTCCTCCCATTGAGTGGCAAATCAAAGGTAATTGAGTGGTTGGGAGAGGGAAATTCAGGTGGGTAATGAGTGGGAAATTAATTTAACTATTGGGTGGTGATAGTGAGATAGGTTGGCAATGGGCAAAGAATATTATAAGTGGGATGACAAATAAATAGTACCTAGTGGATTATATGAGTATTAAAAGTTTACTCCAATTACGTAAATTGTCTATTTTACGAATTGTTATTGAAATTAATTAATTAATTTTATACTTGAATAGGTACTTAATTATTGCAATCTCTGTGCATTACCTACATGCATTGCTCAACAAGGCTGCATTCATTTTTTCGCCTGAGGCATTTCAATCACATTAACAAATTGTACCGAAATTACCTGCCTTTTCAGTTGTCGAAATCAATTCAGTTCAATTACTTAGTTAATTGCCTTTATTCCATTGATATCCACTCTTTGTTTGTAACATGAAAACCTGTTATGGAAATTAAATGTACATTCAACTAATAATTATTTAGTTATAACATTAATACAGGTTTTTAACATTCTTGAGACATTATCCTTAGGTACGTTTTAACTCTACCAAATCCGCCATTTTATTTAGGGTTCAAGGTTATTTTACCTGTGATATTTATACCTATTAATATACTGTCTACCTACATTATCAGTCTAATAAAACAGTTCCATGTTCATAATATTATTCCAATTAAAATGTTGTACTCCTATGTAAATTAATACTATACGTATAGTAAATGCACACTATGATTAATATTATATATATGGATTTTAAGAAATATTTTCTGTTCAAAAGTAGCAACTTGATATAATAATACTGCAATCCAATTACCCCTGTGACTTCTTCTACGACGTCTCTTGTATTTCTGTACTGCAGCTGGAAGAAGCATGAATATTATCAATACAGTGATTCAGTGTGTCTCACAGTGATTCAGTGTGTCTCACAGTGATTCTGTGAGTCTCACAGTGACTCTGTGAGTCTCACAGTGACTCTGTGAGTCTCACAGTGACTCTGTGAGTCTCACAGTGACTCGGTGAGTCTCACAGTGACTCGGTGAGTCTCACAGTGACTCGGTGAGTCTCACAGTGACTCTGTGAGTCTCACAGTGACTCTGTGAGTCTCACAGTGACTCTGTGAGTCTCACAGTGACTCTGTGAGTCTCACAGTGACTCTGTGAGTCTCACAGTGACTCTGTGAGTCTCACAGTGACTCTGTGAGTCTCACAGTGACTCTGTGAGTCTCACAGTGACTCTGTGAGTCTCACAGTGACTCTGTGAGTCTCACAGTGACTCACTATACACCTTCTGTTCATTCACGGCCTAAAGAGCTTATCTCTCCTTTCTATTTGTATTCATCAAACTCTATTTTTATGCCAAAAATAAAAAAATCCGTTGATTGTGGCACAGTGAAAACAAGTCATTCTTTCAAATCATCATTTCGACTGTGTGTGCATGACTGGGTAATTGTGTGGGACAGAGGGGCAAGAAAGTGCCTATGTTCTTCAATTTAGTTTTATTCATATGCAGTAGGATAGCACCCAATCTAAATTGATATCGGTGAAGAGAGCTGACGAATATAGTCAGTGCGCTAATTTCACATGTTCCGTAGGAGGTCTCACTATCGGTGCCTTCGTGTCTCAATCCATCATGTGGCTCATTTGAGACGTTTGTTTAGTCTGACCTGTAGCCACAGACAGATCTTACTACAGATAATTAGCAACAAGTGCCGTGTGAAACGGTACAAACGATCTGCCACAATTATGTCACTATTCAGGATATGATGTATTGCAATATTATCTTATTCAGGGACTGTGTAATCTGATCTAATTTTGTTCTGTTATTTCTAATATATAAAAGAACGTGAAATTACATTTAGTCGAAAAAATGTTGAAAATTTTTCCTGCAATTTATTTAAAAATAAACAGGAAAAAAATAAGTAAAGTTACCGATATTTCACTATAATAACAAATAATCAATGAAATAAAATATTATTTAGTAAATTATATAATAGGAAAGTAAATTGTATATTGTATAACAGAGAATATAGTAAATATTATATATATTAATACCCTTCGCCTAATTTATAATCTAAACTGTTTCGTTATTTATGTCCCTGAAACGAATTTCTTTTGAATTAATAACTTTTACCAATTGAACACTAAAGAATTTTTACCCCATAATGAATTTTAATAATGATAACTAATAAGATATTTCATTGAATGAAAACCTAGTTTGTAAATGGTTTCCACTAAGGTTCATTTTTCTCCGTGAGAATATTTGAATACATATTAGTTAATGAATAAATTGCTAGTGGAACCTGAAGCTGTCTGTGGTGAATGGAAGAGAAGGGGGCCTCTTTGGCCCCGAACTGTTGTAATTTTGATTATGTATTTTTTTTTTTTCATTTTTACTCAGTTTGTAATTTTTAACGCTATTTGCAGTTTTAGAGGATAGCGCTAGGGTTATGCTCTTCAACTACGAAGTCTTAGATTTTGTGTTAGGTAGACTCGTAGACTTCATTTACTATCACCTCTTCATTTTCCTCTTCCATCCGTGAGTGCAGCCACTGGTGCTTGTGTCCCTTTTCGTCACATTCCTTGGTAAGTGACTGCATTAACTGAGTAGCTTTTTTATCTCCATTAGCCTGGTCACCAAAAGGTGATAATTGACTTTGTTCATAAAATCACCTTCCCATTGTGCTACTTCTTCAAAGTCCCTTTTATTTATTTTGCTTTGATGTCAGCGACATGACCCTTGGTATTCAAAACAGACACAAAATCCTTAAGATAAAGAATTCTTAAAAAAAGAAAACCATTCGTATTTTTAGATCATTGACATTTTAGAGTATTTAATGAAATGCAGTAGGCGACTATTTTGTCATCTAGGCTCCAGGGGCTCTATCCTGAAGCTGTCTGTGGTGAATGGAAGAGAAGGGGGTGGCGTCCCTTGGGCCCCGAACTGTTGTAATTTGGATTATGTATTGTCTTTTTTTCATTTTTACCATGTTTATCATTTTTTTAACGCTACTTGCAGTTTTAGAGGATAGCGCTAGGGTTATGCTCTTCAATTACGAGGTCTTAGATTTTCCTGTTAGGTAGGCTCGTAGGCTTCATATACTATCACCTCTTCATTTTCCTCTTCCATCCGTGAGTGTAGCCACCGGTGCTTGTGTCCCGTTTCGTCACATTCCTTGTTAATTAAGTGACTGCATTCACGGAGTAGCTTTTCTGCACCCATGAGCATTGTCACCGACGGTGGTAAGTGACTCTGTTCATGGAGCCACTTTCCTTTCTTACTGCTTCTTCTAGCCCCTTGTATTTAATTTCCTTTTGACGTCAGCGATATGGCCTTTGGTTCCGAAGCAGACGTTAAACTCCTAAATTAATTAATTATTTTGTCATCTAATTAGATGTTTACAGTTATTTTTATCTGAAATAATAAAATACCAATTAATGATCTCTATTAGGTATAGGACAACATTCCAGAAAATACGAATAAAATGAAAAGCTACAGATTTTGTATAATGGGGTAAGTTACGAATTATCGGTCGGTACTAAATCTTCGGTCATATAAAAAAAGGATAAAATATCATTAATTTATTACACAGATCCCTCATTTTATTAAAGTATTGCCATTTATTAATTCATTATTATTTATTACATTAACAGTATTTTTAACAGTATTTGTATCATTTCATATTTCAAGAAACTTTATGCACCAATAAAATTATTTAAATGAGTAAAGTCTAAAGAAACAAACATAAGTTTAAGAACCAATGCTCAACTACCATTTTAATTAATTCTTCTATCGTTAATTAAACTGTTTTCTCTTTCAGGTCATTACGCAGTGACGGAATGTGGGCTTCTACGCAAGGTATGTAATATTTAGTAACTTTTAAAAGGTTCCCTCCAACCTATTTTTTAATATTTCAATTAATACAACTAATATCCCTTACCCTTTTGCTGCAAACCGCATGAAATTTGATAACCTATGTGTGTTTCTATTTGTTTTTGATTATTTTCTAATCCATACACTGCAATTTCCGTTCTACTTACGATTTGCTAATTTTAAATCAAAAGAAAAAGATTGTACGCCAATTGTTTTGAATGTGAGTTAGGTTGGTACAATCAATTTAATATTAAAGAGTACTGATAGGAGACAGCTTTACCTATTACATTTATTTGATAGGAATTTCCTATGTTTCCACAATACACAACGTAAATTTTTTCTTCGGTGTACAATAATATTCTTTTTATTTTAAATCGAAATTCATCAATTGTTACAATACCATTGTAACTACGTATGTTCGTTTCTAGAGCATCGACACAACACTTTAAATAAAAAAAAATTAATATGCGCAAATTATGACCACTCTTTTGAAACTAATTTATTTGTTCTAGACAGCTATTTTACCTGTGGAAAATTGTATAGTTTTACTTTTTTGTATCGATAAATTGATAGTTTTATGTTTTAACTTTGTATATAAAATTCTACAGAAAAGGCAAAAGCACGATCATGGAGTAAATATAAATTTTGTCATCTATATAAGTCTTTGCTGCCTAGTTGTGTAAACTTTAAATTATTCATAAATTGCAAACCAAAAATAATAATGGTATCTATGACAACTTTTATTGAAGAATTATCGAATTTTCATGACGGCTGGTGATAAAAAACAGTTTCGAGGAAGGGGTCATATTGAAAAAAAAACAAGTCCATCCTTACGATTTTTAGAGTATGATAAGAAAACGGACATCATATTTCAAATTATTTTGAACCGAATTTTTGAGAGCAGCACAAATTCAAAGTATATTTTTATAAACAAAATTGAATTTCTGTTAAGTTTCTTGTTCGAATTTTATGATGATAAGCAGTTTCTTTAGGCACCTCTACTGGTGACTGTAGGTCCATTGTACAGGAGTCCCTTATAGAGAACCCTGTACGTGACTTCTAACTGTATAATCCAGAGGGCAAATAATGCCACGGTAGTTCTTTCCTATGGTCATTTGTCATTATTAGCAGTAATGGCATTTCTTCTGCCTACCATCCACCACAAATAGAAACTCTCGTAGGAATAGCATAGGAAAAGAGGAGAGAGATATCTGTACTTTGTCGTACCGACCAGAAAAAGCAGTAGAAAGTGTTTCTGACTTTTTTTTATCTTACTCCATTACAGAATTCGATACCATTTATATTCTGATAATTAGAAATAAATAATGAAATGATAATCTGTGCGAGTTCTAAGTTATATACACGGTATATGATGTTATTATTCTGCTGAAAACTTTTCCATTGAAATTAAATTAAAAAGTTTTGTTTGGATTTAAGCCGCTTATATAATGGAAATGTTCTATTATGACTTTAACACTAGTTTTTAGTTAGAATTCTCATTTAATATTATTTATTAAGTTTAATAATTGTTACTATTGAGTTTAGGAGACCTAGAACACCTTGTTTTAAAGTACATTGTTGAAAATGATTCATAATGTCCTTTACATGGAGATTGTTTTTATATTTTTTAGACCAATGCAGTCCATATATAAATTATAATTACAGCACTAGCCTTCTCAAATTATCTGTATATTATTATTCAATTTCAACGTAAATAGATTTTAATGTGGCATGTAAAATGAACAGAGATGAGGGAATTTTATTTTCAAATTGTTTGTAAATTTCTAATATTTTCTAGCCTTTCCTTTTACTTGTTTTTATAGAGAAAAAGACTTTAAGCACTCTTATATAATATCTCCGTTGGCATGAATTTTATAGAGAAAAGTGGACAATGTGAATACATTTGGTTATATAATATTTTTAGTATGTTTTATACTGTTTGAAGATGAATGTATCCGAAACAAAAGTCAGTATTCATTTATGAATGGCTATTTAGTTATTCATGAGTTTGATTTTCAATGTACACATTTATAATTTTTTATTTAATAATGATGAAATAAAAAATTGAATGAACAATATAATTGTAAAATGATATATGGAGAAAAATAAATGCCATTATTCTAGAAACATCTAACACCGTCCAAAAGAACCAGAAAACATTGATCGGGTTATGAAAAATATATTTTGTAAAATGGTCTTAATATTTCAACTGCTTTCGGGTGAATCTGCACAAGTGACTCCAAAATGACATCCGTTTTTCCCGATCATAACAAGTTTTTTTACTAAATGAATATTAGAAAAAAAAACAATTTTTTATTAAGTGGAATACATTAGAACGAAATTTTTGTTCACCATCTGATGACGTGAAGTTCACCATCTGATGACGTGAAGTTCACCATCTGATGACGTGAAGTTCACCATCTGATGACGTGAAGTTCAACATCTGATGACGTCAAGTTCACCATCTGATGACGTCAAGTTCACCATCTGATGACGTCAAGTTCACCATCTGATGACGTCAAGTTCACCATCTGATGACGTCAAGTTCACCATCTGATGACGTCAAGTTCACCATCTGATGACCTGAAGTTCACCATCTGATGACGTGAAGTTCACCATCTGATGACGTGAAGTTCAACATCTGATGACGTCAAGTTCACCATCTGATGACGTCAAGTTCACCATCTGATGACGTCAAGTTCACCATCTGATGACGTCAAGTTCACCATCTGATGACGTCAAGTTCACCATCTGATGACGTCAAGTTCACCATCTGATGACGTCAAGTTCACCATCTGATGACGTCAAGTTCACCATCTGATGACCTGAAGTTCACCATCTGATGACCTGAAGTTCACCATCTGATGACCTGAAGTTCACCATCTGATGACCTGAAGTTCACCATCTGATGACCTGAAGTTCACCATCTGATGACCTGAAGTTCACCATCTGATGACCTGAAGTTCACCATCTGATGACCTGAAGTTCACCATCTGATGACCTGAAGTTCACCATCTGATGACCTGAAGTTCACCATCTGATGACCTGAAGTTCACCATCTGATGACCTGAAGTTCACCATCTGATGACCTGAAGTTCACCATCTGATGACCTGAAGTTCACCATCTGATGACCTGAAGTTCATCATCTGATGACCTGAAGTTCATCATCTGATGACCTGAAGTTCATCATCTGATGACCTGAAGTTCATCATCTGATGACCTGAAGTTCATCATCTGATGACCTGAAGTTCATCATCTGATGACCTGAAGTTCATCATCTGATGACCTGAAGTTCATCATCTGATGACCTGAAGTTCATCATCTGATGACCTGAAGTTCATCATCTGATGACCTGAAGTTCATCATCTGATGACCTGAAGTTCATCATCTGATGACCTGAAGTTCATCATCTGATGACCTGAAGTTCATCATCTGATGACCTGAAGTTCACCATCTCCATGTCAATACAATACAGATCATCCATTCATACTGACGATAACTAATTTTCACCATCAGATTCTTCACCGCTTCATGCTTTTCTTTCAGTGTAGCCGAGTGAGTGAGGAATATGGAAGTTAAAAACATTAATAAAACAGAAAGTTGAATTATTTTTTCAAACATGCTTTATAGATTTATTTAAGCTAATCATTGTATATTCTACTCAAAAAGAGATGTCTACTTAAAATCGAGTCTATCAACTCGGTATGTCACGAATAATACTACATCATATTTTCTAATTATGGTTTAGATTTTTAGAGAGCCTGATCTTGCATGGATGTACACTCGGCATCTTGTGAGTTTATTTTGAGGAGTAGACACATGGTCTGGTCCCCTTTAAGGCTGCTCTCGCCTCTCGCTTTCCCCTCTTCAACCCCATGGATTAGAGCCAAATCCGTTGAGTGAGTCCCACATCCAAAGATTGAAGTCATTGTGCTTCCATTCATAGGATATAATCATTCGACACAGTCCTAATATCCACCGCCATGTCCTCATAGAACTCTTAGATCACTTTACAGTTACGGCATTCCACTCTTGGATGTTAGAGCCATCTCTAACTTCACTTTCTTTAACTCTAAAGACTAAAATAATAAACTTGAGAAATAGCAGTTTTCTCAGAATTTACATTCAATAACTATAACATATGTACTATGTAGATGCTATCAAAGAAAAGTCACAGTGATGATGTACCATAGGAGAATTGGTTTCTTGAATCATACTAATTGAACATGAGTTTTCTAATTTTCTATTTTCAAATCTTCCAAATTTGTCGTCTTTGACATTTTTAAAATAATTAAAAGCATTAAAATAAGTAAAGTTTCTTTATGAAAATATGAAATTAATAATCTGTTAGAAAATCAGATTCACTTTCTTTGACTGTTCAATCATTACATTAAAATAGTACAGTATATTATCTCTGTTAGTACAGGGAAAGTTATCGGTCTGTTACCGATTGCTGTTGTGTTTGTGATCCAATAGACTTTATTTACCTCTGCCTCTCTATCCATTAACTTCCCATCATTCTCTCATTGAGTAAGTACACAGGGGCCAATGTTACACTGCTCTAGCAAGAGGGGCTTGTAGGTACTAATATATTTCTCCAAAAAATGGTCAAACCCCTAACTGTTTTCTTTTAGTACATCACATCAAATGTATTTGTTACATTTTATTATTGATTCTACTATACAAAAGAACCTTTTTGTCAAAAATGATAAATACAATTTAAAGGAATTAACGTGTAAAGGCCATATCATCGAATTCAAAATATTAAACACAAGGGACTTTGAAGAAAGAAGTCAGATAAAAAGTAGCGCTATGAATAGAAGCACCTAACATGCGCTGACAAAGCTCATGGGTTCAGAAATGCTACTCTCTTCATACAGTTACTTACGGTAAGAAATGTGACGAAATGGAAAATGAAGAGGTGATAGTAAATGAATCCTATGAGTATTGAATCGACCTAAACAAAATATAAGAACATTAAACTTTAAAACCGTTGTTCTATCCAGAAAAACTTCAATTAATAATATAAATATGATAAACATGGTAAAGAGGAAAAACAAACTGATATGTCCTGGATAATGCTCTTTGCGACTTCAATTACGAAAGATAACTAAAGAATGTTGGAATAGGTTCCCCTTAAAGCTACACACCAGATGATTAGGTAGTGTGACTTTATTTAACAAAGATAACTGAAGAATAATAGAATAGGTTCCCCTTAAAGCTACACACCAGATGAGTAGGTAGTGTGACTGCAAGTGGTCCCTTTCCCCCCTCTGCTAATGCACCAAATGTGTCTCATGCTAATTTGGTTTGCGTCAACAGCTCTCGGCAACCATTGGATGAAGTGATCAGTGATTGAGAACAATTGGCTCAAGTCAGGGGTGATGAATGCCAAAGCATTGGCAAACTGAAGTCAATTCAGAGATATGCTATTGCTTAAACTGATTATTTGCTTTGTAGATACATTCAATTCTTAGCCATAACGATCTTAACCTCTCGGTATTCCTCTGACATCGCGCAAAAAATGATCAGAAATATTGAAGTTATTGATATACCAAAACTCTAAGGAATGTATTCTATGAGAGTATTGTCAATAATTGTATAATTAAGTTTTATTTCAATTGAATGAATGAAAAAGTAGCTCACAGGAGCTCTATCCCGAAACAGTCAGGTGAATGGAAGAGAAAGGATGTGGCGTCCGTCCTTGAGCCCCGAATAATTATTGTTGTAATATTTATATTGGATTGTTTTTCATTTTTACCTTGTTTATCATTTTCTTTTTTATTTCTACCATATTTATCATTTTTCTAACAGTTTTAAAGGATAGCACCCTGGGCTATGCTCTTCCAATACCAAAATTTTAAATTTTGTATTTAGTAGACTCCTAGGCTTCATTTACTATCACCTCTTAATTTTCCTCTTCCGTTCGTGAGTACAGTCACAGGTACTGAAGTCCCTTTCTTTAGCGAGTTGCTGTACTAGGGAGCAGCTCTTCAGAATTCATGAGCATCGTCACCTAGTTGTGGTAGGTTTTTTGGTTGAAGAAGTCACTTTCTTTTCTGACTTTTTCTTAGTTACTTTTTATTTAAATTACTTTTGACATCAGCGTTATGACCCTGAATTGTTAAAGCGGACATGAATCATCAGCTGTATTTTATCTGTACACTACAAATATATAAGTTATACATATAGAGTCTATCACCGTTCTATCACCACTCCATTACCAAAAAGAACAGTCTTCTAAAGAAGCCATCAGATTTCTGGGCGGACATCTTCCTAGCTAATCATCTTCACCAAGATTCAAATCGTGGCAAATTGTCTCCAGTTAATGTATTCAGACACGTGCCATGCGGGGCCGAATTCAATCACCAGTGAATATGCCTTCGTCCAATCAAGAGTCTTAGACTCTTCAATATTAGCTAGAGTTGCACAACTATTGATGTTCGAAAACCTAGAAGTGCGTCTTGAGAATGTTAAAACATATGTACAAGGTAGCTATATTCAGA
Source organism: Caprella mutica (assembly GCA_947561585.1). Taxonomy (NCBI): domain Eukaryota; kingdom Metazoa; phylum Arthropoda; class Malacostraca; order Amphipoda; family Caprellidae; genus Caprella; species Caprella mutica. The sequence goes on along the minus strand of CANNZV010001379.1, from coordinate 180,873 downwards.
CCTAGATATTGAAGTTGTCTTTTGGAGAACAAATTCACCTGTGAGGTGAGATTGAACTTCACCTGTGAGGTGAGATTGAACTTCACCTGTGAAGTGTGATTGTACTTCACCGTTATAGGTGTGATTCAACTTCACCCGCGTTATAGGTGTGATTCAACTTCACCCGTTATAGGTGTGATTCAACTTCACCCGCGTTATAGGTGTGATTCAACTTCACCCGCGTTATAGGTGTGATTCAACTTCACCCGCGTTATAGGTGTGATTCAACTTCACCCGTTATAGGTGTGATTCAACTTCACCCGCGTTATAGGTGTGATTCAACTTCACCCGTTATAGGTGTGATTCAACTTCACCCGCGTTATAGGTGTGATTCAACTTCACCCGCGTTATAGGTGTGATTCAACTTCACCCGCGTTATAGGTGTGATTCAACTTCACCCGCGTTATAGGTGTGATTCAACTTCACCCGCGTTATAGGTGTGATTCAACTTCACCCGCGTTATAGGTGTGATCCAACTTCACCCGCGTTATAGGTGTGATTCAACTTCACCCGTTATAGGTGTGATTCAACTTCACCCGTTATAGGTGTGATTTAACTTCACCCGTTATAGGTGTGATTTAATATTTTTATTTATTAATTACTTTTACCTCATTTCCCCCTATTTTTTCTCACTATTTTCCATTTCAAAGTCCCACAGCCTTGTTCCCGAGTAGTTGAGTCAATTCCTAGTTTGCTAGTAATACAATTCCTTGTCCTAATAGGAATCAAATGAGACTCCATTATCCCTGACTCTCCAGTCTCAGGAATTATTAATTTTTTAGGAGGTATAAGGAGTGATGGTAATTTTCCGGCAGTGAGTTCGAACTGAGGGTCCGACGGTAAGCTTCGAGGGGCAGCAAGGTCTCTTTATCCGACGTAGAGGGACGCAATGAGTGACAGATGGTCTAAAACAGACCTGCCTATTAATCTAAGGGTATTTACCTTCACCTGATATGCTTAGATATCGTCCGACTCTTCAGTGTATGTCTTCTTTTGATGAGGGCCATTAAGTGTATTTCCCCGTCCTTTTGGCACTGAAAGCGTGCTAAGTTTGAAGAGTAAATGGCCCCTCAGCAGCCCATGTGCGCTCTCTGCCAATCAGGTCTCCGGTTACATTTGCAAATGCTCTTCACAAACTATTAATGAGGAATTAAAAGCAATACAATTCCCTCCAGAGACATCGCTGTCCCTTTGTTAAAAAGACATGTGGCAGACTATTCATTCATAATACATTAGGAACTAATATGAGCTGGTCCTTATGGAAACTATACATGGAATGATATGGAGGAGAGAGAGGGTAAGAATTGTGAAGAGTGAGGCCAAAATTGTTGAGAGTGAGGGCAAAATTGTTGAGAGTGAGGGCAAAATTGTTGAGAGTGAGGGCAAAATTGTTGAGAGTGAGGGCAAAATTGTTGAGAGTGAGGGCAAAATTGTTGAGAGTGAGGGCAAAATTGTTGAGAGTGAGGGCAAAATTGTTGAGAGTGAGGGCAAAATTGTTGAGAGTGAGGGCAAAATTGTTGAGAGTGAGGGCAAAATTGTTGAGAGTGAGGGCAAAATTGTTGAGAGTGAGGGCAAAATTGTTGAGAGTGAGGGCAAAATTGTTGAGAGTGAGGGCAAAATTGTTGAGAGTGAGGGCAGCACTGTTGGTGAAGCATTCTCAATAACGTGACCAAGTAACATATTTACAAACGGGACTGTGTACTGCAAACAGTTTACAATGACATACAATTAACGTGTTAGGTAGAGAAAGGGTCTAAAGGGCCGTACATACGTAGGGTTTTTTAAGTCTTTCCACCAGACTTTTTGCTAAGCTCCTCCTACTTTTTCCACGAGAATATAACAAAAAACGATATAATTGTTATTTATTTCAGTTGGTATCCATGATACCTGCAGTGACCGCAGATTGAGGGCAAAGAAATAATTATAGAAAATGAAACTAAATCATATCACAAAACTTTAACTTCAATATTTGCCAATTTACTAGTTGAGTTTATTTCTTTCTAGAAATTTTAATGAATTGTGTGGTTATACTGAAGATAAAATTATTAATTACATACCTTGAATAAAACGCTAAAATAATTTGAGCATTCTTTTCTTTCAGTAATTCACTCTCCATCAAATCGGTCTTTTTCCCCACATCGAGTCGGTCTTTTTCCCCACATCGAGTCTGTCTTTTTCCCCACATCGAGTCTGTCTTTTTCCCCACATCGAGTCTGTCTTTTTCCCCACATCGAGTCTGTCTTTTCCCCCACATCGAGTCTGTCTTTTTCCCCACATAGAGTCAATTTTTCAACCCCATCTTTCATCTCCCAGGGGGAAACCTCTGCAAAATTCTCTTTATTTCCATTCACTGATGTTACCGGAAACAAAATAATGGAATGAGATGGATAACTCTTATAAAATTAATAAATTATTAGCTAAATCTTTTGTATTTTACTAAGGTAGAATAAATATTACGATAACCGAAAGAAAATAATCTACCTAACATTATTTAACACATAAATAATTATTAAGATAGTAACTTGTTACCAAGATAGTAACCACAGTCCCCCCCCCCCCTCTTTTCCCAGCTCAATTAGGTATCACTCCAGTCAATTGTTTTCTTTACCATTACCATTGTTTGCACATTAGCGACACATGGCACACCCCCCAGTGACTAGTGTGCCATTACTGCCTGCTGTACCTACCAAACACAGGCGGTAGGAGAGTGACACCCACTGTGTGTATTCTTCACACCTGTTAGCTTACTGTGTAAATATATAAAAAGATTGTGTGTGCACTGGAAGTGATGCGCCACTGTGCGCTATGCGCCACTGTGCGCTATGCGCCACTGTACGCTATGCGCCACTGTACGCTATGCGCCACTATGCCACTGTGCGCACTATGCCACTGTGCGCACTATGCCACTGTACGCACTATGCCACTGTGCGCACTATGCCACTGTGCGCACTATGCCACTGTGCGCACTATGCCACTGTGCACACTATGCCACTGTGCACACTATGCCACTGTGCGCACTATGCCACTGTGCGCACTATGCCACTGTGCGCACTATGCCACTGTGCACACCATGCCACTGTGCGCACTATGCCACTGTACGCACTATGCCACTGTGCGCACTATGCCACTGTGCGCACTATGCCACTGTGCACACTATGCCACTGTGCACACTATGCCACTGTGCACACTATGCCACTGTGCACACTATGCCACTGTGCACACTATGCCACTGTGCACACCATGCCACTGTGCACACTATGCCACTGTGCACACTATGCCACTGTGCACACTATGCCACTGTACGCAATGCGCCATACTGAGAGAATGCACCACTGTCCTATTTTGCGCCATTCCGTATCACACATAAATCATTAGGATTATAAGTTCCTATGTTTATCTTCTTGCATATCGAATGAGACGAAATAATAAAAATGTTAACAAACAATTAAAACAACTGAATGTTACTAATTAAATATATAATATGATGGCACTATACTGAATAGTGTCAAAATGGTAATAAAAATTAATATATAAAATATATATATTTTATTAATTTTTATTACCATTTTTGCATATTTTTTTTCAAATTCAAATTAGATTAAAAAAACAGTTTCACTTTTGATTATTGCATTTTTTTATTCTGCAATTATCGGTAACGATAATGCAGAATATACCCCATAAAAAACAAAGAAACGGTTAAAGGTGTGGAGAGTCGCTAATGAAGAAATAATTAACGGGCAAATGTAACCAGGATGCAGTACCAACCAAGGCACAGAGTGTGTAATGTAACCCTGATGAAGCGTTTACCGAGAGAAATGTAACCAGGATGCATCATGTAGCGTGTGCTAGTCCATTGCAATCAGGATGTATAGCGTACCAAGGATGCATCACTGACTCGTGTGGTTAAAATAAATAAGCACCAGATACTTGAAAAGACTTGAGTGGTGAGCAAAGTAAACTTCCTCACGTACAGTGTACTAACCATCTGTACTGTGTGCTATGAATCATATAATGTATTTACTTATTGGAAAAAGACTGTAAAACTGTGTGAGGGAATGTGCAGGAGAGAAACATAGGATTTATATCTATCGAAGACATATAAAGTATAACTCCTATAGTGGAGACCAGTGGACTCTTCTATAGTGGACTCCTCTGTAGTGGACTCCTCTGTAGTGGACTCCTCTGTAGTGGACTCCTCTATAGTGGACTCCTCTGTAGTGGACTCCTCTGTAGTGGACTCCTCTGTAGTGGACTCCTCTATAGTGGACTCCTCTGTGGTGGACTTCTCTGTGGTGGACTCCTCTACAGTGAATGCAAAGTCCTGAGTAAGAGAACTACCCCGTATAATGAACAATTTTCTTTAGTCTGCCATGAATGGCAATCAGTTTTAGAAAACTAATTACCACTTTATGGCAGACTAGATGAAATTTGTTCACTATAGAGGCTACTTCCTTACTCAGGATTCGACATTCACTATACATGATTTCATTATAGAGGAGTTATACTATATTATATATTTTAGTTCTAAATGGCAATTATTTATTATGCCACTATTAATTATCTCCATTTTTCTGAAACATGTTCCTATATTTTCTACACACTCGCAATGTTCCGTGGCTATAAACAAGAAAACACTTTTTAGGTACAACTTCTGTTGAATTTAAGCGAGTGCGCAAAGAGGCTTAGTTCTACTTTTTCTTGGTATTCTTTTTGATGGCAGAAGACAGGAGGAAGCTTCACTCTCTGAAAAGCAGATCAAAAGCTTTTATGGCAGTCCACCTAAAGAGAAAACTCATTTAATGTGTTGCACTAGTGGCTCTTTTTTGTACACCTTTTGTACAGCTAACGGGACATGCAAACCTGCCTCCTACTCTTTCGAATTTGGGAATTCTACATATTTTTAAACATTGAAAATTCACAATTCTCATTTCAACTCGAGAAAACCATCTTTATTTAATTACAATTTCTTCACCATTAAACATTATAGAGTTTTAAAATATTAGTATTTACGGGTGAGATCAAAAAATTCAAAATATATTTCGCTTTCAGGGTGAATCTAATTTGTAGTACGTTAGTTTTTGTGATTAGATTTAAAAAGGCTATGTTGCTTATGCTTATTTCTCTTTTGTTTTACAGGCAATGGAGGAGGAGGGGGCGTATCTTTTCCCGGTTTCCCCACTAGTTGTGGCCCCGCTACCTCCACCCCCACGGGGGTTTACCTCAAGACCCCCACCCCATACGGTATGAATGGTCTGGGCCTGGGGGTGAGCATGGGAGTGGATTCTCTTCACCACGGTATGGGGTACCCGCCCCCCAGTGACTACCTTTATTGTGAGTACATATTACTTTAAAACTTAGGGTAAGTTACGAATTATTGGTAAGTTTCACATCTTCGGTCATATAGACAAACTATATGTTAATTAAAATTAAATAATTATTACTGTATCGTCTTTCCATATATGACCGAAGATGTGAAACTGACCTCTCATTCGTAACTTTCATATATACTTATATATCTTTTTCAAATATAATGGTGAGGAGATTTAATAAAATAAAAATGAAGAGGTTGAGGTCTGAATGAATTAATGAATATTTTAAATTAAATCTATATTTCACCTAAATAAAAGTATTCGCAACTCAAATGGTAAATTCACAGGATATGTATCTTATAAATAATGATGTTTAATTTATTGATAATTAATCATTCGAGCTAAGGATTTACATTGATATTTAAATGAATTTGAAGAAGTTGATATTTGTCATGTCTTGGAATATTTTTACCAATATTAACAATATTGAATAACATTGAATATTTTATGGTAATATAGAAAAAAAATTCCTATCACAATTATATTTAAAAAAATATAATTCAGGACAACTAAAATGTCTTGTAGCTCCATTTTCTTATGATAAATAGTCTCAATTATTTAATGTTCATATAAAGTACTATCAAATAATTCACTAAATATGTTCTTTTGTTGAATTAAATCGAGTGAATGAAATACATGTATATGGATCACCTTTCATTCCACGATACATTCACTTGTAAACATTCTTTTTCTCTAATCGAATTCGTAATATTATTTCTAAGGTTGCTTATTTTTTTGCTCATTCAGCCTTTACTCAATTTTTTTAGTAAACTTCCAATTTTCTTCTCATCGTTGGTCCACTGTTTAATATCTTTGATGATTTTTTTTTTTTTTTTTGAACCGATTGTACAAAATAGTTGAGTACCCCATTAAACATTTAATTCTCTACATATAAGTCCTAATCAATATGCACACAGATAACGCCATGCATAAAATCTCCTGCATTTTCCTACTTGAACGCATTCCCCCCATCACAAGTTGGCAATTTAAAATAATTGCACCTGTTATCTTTAAATTCTTCCTCTTGACGCAAAATAAAAGAGTTACCCCATAAAAGGCTTCTACTGAGCACATGGCGCCGCTAAGGGATTCACTTCTGCCTAATTGGCTGTTGGCGGTCACGTGACCGATCAGTGCAATCACGTGACCATGCCGCTCATTTGATTCTGCTGACGCCAGCGCTTTGTTTTCCGTCTTCAGTTTCAATTCATGAGAGCTATTGATACCGTAGAAATTTTGGCTATTAAAAATAAAAGATAGTATATGATGTGTACCTTTTTAAAATCTTGGTCTTGTTTGAAGAAATATTTTTAACATTTAATTATAAGATTTCAAATGATTTTTTGTTAGCCTAATTGTTGAATAATTTGTCTGATAAGAAAAAGTTTATCTGACATTCAAGACTGCCAATGACAGCCAATTGGTCGTATCTAATTCTTAGCTGCGAATCACATTTAGTTTATCTATTATGCTAATGATGGCGCCGCATCCAGTTGCTGTTTGTTAAATGGTTTCAGTGATGGCTAATGTGTTCTCTCCCTCCTAATCTGTAATCTCTGTCTCACATGTCGTGCCTTAACATCTCTCCATTTATTTTTCTTATTGTTTGTTTGCTTCTCGTTTGGGAGGATATTTTTCATCCCTAGATCTTTCTGTGAGACGTAAAAATCCTCTTATTTATTGTTGCAATTTAAGAAAGAAATCTATCCCAGTTTTTTTACTTCCAGAGTCGCATGGCCTAATTAGGAATTGCGTTAATGGAATTTTAGAAATAATCATTGGTAACTATATAGGTATCAATTCGGTACGTTATTTCAGTTCGACTCTTCCGTATAGTTATCTTCACGATGGAGATGAATTGCTGTCTCTTCTCCCCTCGTGAAAGCTCCCTGCACAAGTTATTCCCTCTTACCACATGATAGCAAATTTCAAGAATGGCTGCGTGCTCCCAGTCACTGACTCTCGGGTTTCATTATTCCTAGGTTCTTAGGGGTTTTTATTTGCTTTCTGTGCATCTCTTATAGAGGGGATTATTATGGGAGCTTTCTCTTCTTTGGTAACTCCTGATCAGTAGAAATAAGGCTAAACAGTTCAATATCTATAAAATAAAATAACAACGTTTCCTATTCAAAAATAATTCTACCTAAACTTTTTTTTTTCACACTACATATCCTGTAGTGGGATTTTTTATTTATTTTTAATTCTATTTAATTTCATTATCTTCTATCTTTACTTGAAACTGATAACAATATTTTGTTATAAATATACTATACTATTTTCCGTAGCTATACACTTTATCTCCGTCCTTTTGGTGCGTACAAAGATCCGCAGCTCTTCTCCACGTAAGCGGCGCCACTCAATATATTCATGGGGAGTTAAGCTCCATTATAGCGAGGGGAAATTGTAGAGGAGAAAGAGGGAAGGCAGGAAGCACAATTGACTGTGGAGACTCAGTAAATTTGTCGATCAGATTGACTCTTTTATTGCAAATATCCGAGTGCATTATGTGATGTGGGGCTGCCTGTTAACATATCTCTGCAAATACACGCTCTTTGTGGTGCCATTGACGGGGTGTTCCGCGGGGGATTTAATCGACGTCGCAAAGGATTATATTCTCCACGTCTTATTGTAACTTTCTTCAAGCACAGACACTTCAGTCATTATTGAAATGTTTATCAAATCGATAAAATACTTTAATGGTGCATGTACTTTGCAAACCGCTAGACGTCTCCCTGTTCATAAAAACTAAGGTTGTCCTATAGTTAAATTGAGAACGATATGCATCAAAATAACGTCTGATTTATTTTAATACAATCACATATTTAGTTAAATATTGCAATTGAAGTGAATTATTGTGTACTTTTTTCTTTGATTTGTTAGTGTTACTCTATTAATTATATTTTGAATTACTTGCAATTCAGATTTGTGAAAAATATAGAAACAATTCTTTAATTTTCTAAGTTTCCAGATTTTCCACTTGGTAACCCCTTGGTTATGTTTCTTTGAGTTATTTCCCAAATCTGAATGTGTTTTTTTCCCTTTGGCAGCCGCAACCCCGGGGCGCAAGCAACGCAGGGAGAGGACCACCTACACCCGGGCACAGTTGGATGTCCTGGAGAGTCTTTTCGGTAAGACCCGCTACCCAGACATCTTCATGAGGGAAGAAGTGGCCATCAAAATCAACCTGCCTGAGAGCAGAATACAGGTGGGGAACTGGAGTGAGAGTGAGGGTAGCGTGTGAGAGTGAGGGTAGGGCGGGTGAGTGTGAGAGAAGCGTGTGAGGGTAGTGAGGATAGGGTGAGTGAGTGTGATAGCAGCGTACGAGTGTGAGGGTAGCGCGTGTGAGTGTGAGGGTAGCGCGTGTGAGTGTGAGGGTAGCGCGTGTGAGTGTGAGGGTAGCACGTATGAGTGCGAGGGTAGCGCGTGTGAGGGCAGCGCGTGTGAGTGTGAGGGCAGCGCGTGTGAGTGTGTGGGTAGCGCGTGTGAGTGTAGCGTGTTAGTGTTAGAGTGTTCTTTATTTATAATATCATGTTATTATATGCATGGTACAGCCTCGAAATGCTTCACAATTGTACTGTATATGTATTATATCCTTTTCTAAATAAGTACCCTCGCATAATTGCAGAAGGTTATACTGATTTATTTTTCATGTCATTATTAGCATAACTAGAAAAGTATTCACCAAATATCCTGAACTTTGGTAACCAGTGAATGTGTGTTAAATACACTCTCCCCTTCACGCACTCTCCCCTTCACACACTCTCCCCTTCACACACTCTCCCCTTCACACACACTCTCCCCTTCACACACACTCTCCTCTTCACACACACTCTCCTCTTCACACACACTCTCCTCTTTACACACTCTCCTCTTTACACACTCTCCTCTTTACACACACTCTCCTCTTTACACACACTCTCCTCTTTACACACACTCTCCTCTTTACACACACTCTCCTCTTTACGCACACTCTCCTCTTTACGCACACTCTCCTCTTTACGCACACTCTCCTCTTTACGCACACTCTCCTCTTTACACACTCTCCTCTTTACACACTCTCCTCTTTACACACACTCTCCTCTTTACACACACTCTCCTCTTTACGCACACTCTCCTCTTTACACACACTCTCCTCTTTACACACACTCTCCTCTTTACACACACTCTCCTCTTTACACACACTCTCCTCTTTACACACACTCTCCTCTTTACACACACTCTCCTCTTTACACACACTCTCCTCTTTACACACACTCTCCTCTTTACACACACTCTCCTCTTTACACACACTCTCCTCTTTACACACACTCTCCTCTTTACACACACTCTCCTCTTTACACACACTCTCCTCTTCACACACACTCTCCTCTTTACACACTCTCTCCTCTTTACACACTCTCTCCTCTTTACACACTCTCTCCTCTTCACACACACTCTCCTCTTTACACACTCTCTCCTCTTCACACACACTCTCCTCTTTACACACACTCTCCTCTTTACACACACTCTCCTCTTTACACACACTCTCCTCTTTACACACACTCTCCTCTTTACACACACTCTCCTCTTCACACACACTCTCCTCTTTACACACACTCTCCTCTTCACACACACTCTCCTCTTCACACACACTCTCCTCTTTACACACTCTCCTCTTCACACACACTCTCCTCTTTACACACTCTCCTCTTCACACACACTCTCCTCTTCACACACACTCTCCTCTTTACACACTCTCCTCTTCACACACACTCTCCTCTTTACACACACTCTCCTCTTTACACACTCTCCTCTTTACACACTCTCCTCTTCACACACACTCTCCTCTTTACACACTCTCCTCTTCACACACACTCTCCTCTTCACACACACTCTCCTCTTTACACACACTCTCCTCTTTACACACACTCTCCTCTCTGTCTCCCCTTTCTCTCACAAAATGGCGGCTGTCTCTCTCTCGACTCCATTGCGCTTTGAGGTCACAAGGGGGGGTAGGTTCTCTAACCCCCTCAATAGGGGGAGGGGGTTGCCTCTAACCCCCTCAATGGGGGACAGTGGAAGGGGAAAACACACAGCGAGTAAATGGGGATAGGAAAGAGAGAGAGAGGGAAAGGTAAGCTGCTTAAATATGAGTGGAAGGGGAAAATAGATGGTGAAAATGGTGTAAGCCGATTAGATGGGGAAAATGAGAGAAGATTAAAGGGAAATATAAGAAGATTAAAAGGAAATATAAGAAGATTAGATAAAAGGAAAAAGATAAGAAGATTAGATTATAGGGAAAAGATAAGATTAGATTATAGGGAAAAGATAAGATTAGATTATAGGGAAAAGATAAGATTAGATTATAGGTTAGATTATAGGGAAATGTAAGAAGATTAAAGTTAATGTAAGAAGACTAAAGGAGAATATAAGAAGATTATTGGGAAGATGTGAGAGAAGATTAAAGGGAATGTAAGAAGATTATAGAAAAGATGTGAGAGAAGATTAAAGGGAAGATGTGAGAGAAGATTAAAGGGAAGATGTGAGAGAAGATTAAAGGGAAGATGAGAGAGAAGATTAAAGGGAAGATGTGAAAGAAGATTAAAGGGAAGATGTGAAAGAAGATTAAAGGGAAGATGAGAGAGAAGATTAAAGGGAAGATGTGAAAGAAGATTAAAAGGAAGATGAGAGATTAATAGGCAATTAATGTATAATATGATAAAGAGAAAAGTTACATGAAATATAAAAAAATACATTAATTTTCTTTTGCAAATTTAATGAAAAAAAAAGTTATTAATTTTTTCATTAATTGCAATACGTTAAAACAATTAAATTTATAAATGATTTGAATGATTGATGAAGAAAATAATTTGTCCATTAATTGGAAAGATAAAAAAAAAATTAAGGCTAATTAATAATAAACAAATAGATAACGGTCACTCGCAGAGAGCATTACTTTGCCGCCACTTATAAATAAATTACCTTGATCATCCATTAAACCATCCTTAAGATGTAAATAACCTTGACCTTTGACCTTTGACCGGATCGATCCCCAAATCTAATGAAATGGTTTCTGAATTTATGAACAATGACCAATCGTCCCACAAAATTTCAGGCAATTTGTTGAGTACTTTTTGAGTTAAGCGATTAACATCCCCCAGGGGCTCTATCCTGAAGCTGTCTGTGGTGAATGGAAGAGAAGGGGGGTGGCGCCCCTCGGGCCCCGAACTATTGTAATTTGGATTATGGATTGTCTTTTTTCATTTTTAGCATGTATATCATTTTTTTAACGCTACTTGCAGTTTGGAGGATATCGCTAGGGTTATGCTCTTCAACGAGGTCTTACAATTTTGTGTTAGGCAGCCTCGTAGGCTTCATTTACTATCATCTCTTCATTTTCCTCTTCCATCCGTGAGTGCAGCCACCGGTGCTTGTGCCCCTTTTCATCACATTCTTTGCTAAGTAACTGCATTCATGGAGTAGCTTTTCTGCATCCATGAGCATTGTCACCGACGGTGGTAAGTGACTTTGTTCATGGAGCCACTTTCCTCTCTGACTGCTTCTTCCAGTCCCTTGTATTTAATTTCCTTTTGACGTCAGAGATGTGGCCTTTGGTTCCGAAGCAGACGTTAAACCCCTACTAAATTAATTAATTATGCAATTAACAAGATGATAAATGAATAAATGTAGCCTAAAAACATTACCTTCCGCATTCTGCGAAGGTAAATAGGAAAGATTTATTTGATCAGAATTACTATTGCAAATACTTTGTTGTCAATAATGAATTACTTAATAATTTCATGAGCTATTCACTTTATTATATAGTGAAAATACGAAAACTGCACCTGGTATGGATACGAACGGATATAAAATGAATGTTTAAAATATATTGATTGCGTATTTGCTCCTTTGACAAAAAATGCATTTGACTTTTAGTCAACATTTACATGTATGTATTAGTACACACCATGTGTATTACCACTACACACTACCCCCCCCCCCCCCCCCAAAGGTTAACAACCCCATCTCTCCATGCAGTAGCGCCATAAATCTCTCTCCCATTAATGTGTATCGCTGTCTAAGCACCAATAAATTCTTCATAATCTCGTACAACTCATCAACCGAAAGTCGTAAAGTGACCTACAGCTTCACTATATACTTCTATTGAGAATACTCCTATTTATTTATAATTGGGTAAGTTACGAATTATCGGTCAGTACTCTTTAGTCATATAAGAAATAAACAATATACAAATTATTATTATATAGAACTGTGTAATAATAATAATTTTTATAATGTTTTTCTTATATGACCGAAGACGAAGTACTGACCGAGAATTCGTAACTTATTTGAATCAATATCTAAGCTGAAAAATAATTAACTTGAATCTTGGCAAGTCATTCAATTGTTGCGAGTTTGAAAGCGCATTTTGGTTATGTAAATTAGGAAAGATAGCACTACTCGAACACTCACAGCACTCGCAAAGTTGGTATTGTAAACATATGTCATGTTGGATCAAGAAAATGCGTATGAGGTATAGAAACTCTTGTCATCCATGCAGTCTTAAGCCTCTCTCCCACATATTGGTTTGTGTTGAAACTTATGAATTTAACACCCAAAATCTCTATGCAAGTAACATTTAACTGTCGTGTGCTCCAAGCAACCTTTATGTACCACCATTGACATCTTTAGTCCTAATGAAATGTTCTTTATCTCGCCCTAGGTTTGGTTCAAAAACAGGAGAGCAAAATGCAGACAGCTCCAGAAGCAAGCCACCTCCACAACCAATGGAGAGAAGACTCCTAGGACGAAAAAGGCTAACAAGTCTCCTTCTCCTGCTGCATCTAACAACAACAACACCTCCTCAGTACACTCCTCAATCCATTCCTCATCTACCAACAGTAGCATCAGCTCTGGATCCACACCTTCTCAGGTAAGAAAAATGCTTCAACTTCTGTCTATAATCTCTGTACTCATGTTTCTTAAATTTCTTTCTGCTAAATTACTTTCTGCTAAATAATTCGCATCACCATTCTCATATTTTCACCATCAGGGTAGCAGGAATGTGTCCCCACCGTCTCCTCCCCCATCAGTAAGTTCGTCTCTACCCCTACCGCCCTCTTCGCACTACAGTCCCATTTGGTCCCCGGCGGGAATTCCCCATCAGACTTCGGGCTTACCGGCAATGGGTGACCTAATGTCTGCAGGAGGCCTGGACAGAGGCTCTTATGGACCTCACTACTACCAGGGTTACGGGGCAACATCCTACTACGGAAATATGGACTACCTAAATCCTATGACGCATGCGCAGGTGAGACTTACGACTTCAGAAAATGATCCATATGTTTCAATATAAATAATGGAGTAATATTGTTGAAATAACTAATAATAGAATATATACATTAAAATAGTTTTGTTTCTTTCCTCCAGATGAACAGTTCTCTGATGAGTAGTTCACACCACCAATCCCACCACTCCATTAGTCCCCCCAATATACTAGCAACCTCCCCCCTATCACTCCATTCCACCGCTCTTGGAGACAACTCCTCATCCCGTTCTCCAGCTCCAGTCCCCGCCTCACTCACACCCCTCCCGCAAGAGTGTCTTGAGTACCCCAACCACACCAACCTCCACTCCTCCACCACTTCCTCCACCGATGACTCTTCTAAAGGTTCTTCCCCCACAACTTGGAAAAATTACCAACACCAGAGTTTCCAAGCCTTGTGAAATTACCGCAACTTTTATTATAAGAATTACTAGCCTTTAACTCTGGTCGAACTGACTGCATTTCTCCCATCACATTTTTTTTAGAAAATGTGATGCCTAAGTGAACCGATTAGCTTCTAAATTTTTCAGCTGATTTATCTTCTTCATTACTCAAAATCTAACACACATTCAAAATCTTTGTATTTTACAATGAGAAATTGTTAATGTTGAGAAGTTTTAGACGTATTACATTCCTCTAAATAGGTATATAAATAACTTTTAAAGGCAGAAATTTTTATTAGTTTTGGACTCTTAGGCTCTCTGAGAATAATTTTAATCAAAGGTCGTATTTCTTTCGCTATATAGTTAATTTTCATATAGTTCATACATTCATTTTCTTAATTTTTTTTTCCAAATGTATTTGGACACTAATTTCTCTTAAAAATAGATCTTAGGAAACCGTAAATAAACCTAAACATTTATGTCTTGTACCCAGACATAACGGACTAGACTCTTGTCTGATTGGCTTGCGCATGCGTACATGGTGTCTTGTACCCGGACATAACGGTCTAGAATCGTATCTGATTGACTTGCACATGTTGTCTTGTACCCGGACATAATGGTCTAGACTCGTCTATGATTGGCTTGTACATGTTGTCTTGTACCCGGACATAACGGTCTAGACTCGTCTCTGATTGGCTTGCACATGATGTCTTGTACCCGGACATAACGGTCAACACTCGTCTCTAATTGGCTTGTACATGTATGTCTTGTACACGGACATAACGGTCTAGACTCGACTCTGATTGGCTTGTACATGCATGTCTTGTACTCTGAAATAACTGTCTAGACTCGACTCTGATTGGCTTGTACATGCATGTCTTGTACCCGGACGTAACGGCTAGCTTTTTGTCTGATTGGTTTGGACATGCGCATATACATCTAGAACATTTATTTTAACTGATGCTCTTGTGCCATTATAATTTCCATTTCATAGCTGCAAGAAAATAATGACTTATTTTCTATTATGAAATAGTTAAAATTCTTCATTGAAATGTGAAATAAGGACTTTATCAGTTTCATAGCAAATTAGTTATTATTTCTTTCTTTTCAATTTCTTTTCAGCTGTTCACCAGTTTCAGTAATTATAACTGAATTTTAGGAAACTCAGAAACACCATCAGCAACTATTTAAATAATCAGAAAAATTATCTAACTTAATTCTATCTTATTAAATTTATTATTTAATATTTACATTAATTTGATTGATATTTGTTAATTCTTATAATGTAATAAAAAATTTTAGTCCAATGTTGAACGTTTTGATAGAAATGTAATGGTAATTAGTGTGACTATGGAAGAAAGGATGATTTTATATCACTTTTTGTATGGTTATAGAATAGATGTACATATATAGGCAACATTTGAATGTTAATTAATAAATAATTGTTTTCCAATGGAGAGGCAGATTTGAACTTTTGATGTAAAAGTTTGTAAGATGTTTGTAGAAAATGAAAGAACAGTTGTAGCAAGAAATTGTCAAATGGAATGGAGATTTAGTGTATTATATTAGGTGAAAATCTAGGTAATGTAAATATTGTATAAATGATACCTCTCTAATATACATAGTTGATAGATTTGTACAGATTCTTAACCTTCAAAGAAAACTAACCTAACTATTATTTAAGCTTATTTTGTTTCTGCTGCAAAATTTTATAAATTGATATCGCACAAAAGTGTATCCTACTTAGTTACTTTTAGAAGTGCCATGTCCACACTATCATTCTCTAAAACTATTAAGGTATTTAGATATTATATTTTGTTTCCGATCAATTAGAATGTCTGTGTGGACGGAGTTTTATGCAGTTAATTTCAGTAATCTATTGGTACTGGATGTGAACATTAATGAAACTCTAAGGTTTGCTTATATCTAAATTTGATAATATTTCAATTTTCTAATTTTTCGCTACAAAGTTCAGTTCTCGTAATTTTTTCTGTCTATAGTTCCTAAAGATTTCAGAGCTTGAGAACCTAGTGTGGTGTAACTGAGGTGTCATGTCCATTCTGCAATATTAGGCTAAGTGTTTGTACATAACTAAACCTGTGCAGGTACCACCACTTGCTTAACTACTAATAAGGAACTAATGCTGTAAATAATGTGTTGATATTAAAGCTTTGTCAAAACTACACTTGCTTATCATTGTATTTAGCAAACCTGGAAGTAAAATGATTGTTATCTCATATTTGATACTTCTGCCAAGGTAATTCAGTAGTAGCTATAATGGAATATTTGAAAAATTGTGGGAGTAGACCTATTTTACAAATTTAACTTCAGCAGATTTTAATTCAAAGTAAACCTTGATAATATTTTTTCCAAGCAAAGACTAACCGTTGTTTATGGATTCAAAAAGAATTTAGTCACGCCAACGTTCTAAATCATTATGTGAAATGGTTCTACTTTCTTATTATTCATACTGATTTAAATACTTTCATTGATTTTTTTTTCATAATGTACAGAGAAACATGTATTCAAACATATACTCAGTTATCTCAGAATTTTTTTCCTTTAGATAATCTTCAGGAACACCATTCATTATCTGAAGCGTTACGTGACTACTGAAACAAACTATATTGTTGGCTAAAAAGTGAAATATTTTACTCTACAGTTTATCGTCAGTAAGTTCCTAATTAAAGTGAAAACACTAGCGATATTGCATAAATCTATTGGGAATCACTTTCCTAATATTCAGTCCATTATACCACTTTAATATGAATGTGATGGATATTCGTGTCTATATATGATAGCAATATGAATGTGATTGGAACAAGAGCAACGTTAGA
Organism: Caprella mutica; assembly: GCA_947561585.1. Lineage (NCBI taxonomy): Eukaryota > Metazoa > Arthropoda > Malacostraca > Amphipoda > Caprellidae > Caprella > Caprella mutica. The sequence goes on along the minus strand of CANNZV010001379.1, from coordinate 163,940 downwards.
GATTCTATACATTTGATGCAAAATGATTTTAGAACCTTTAACTAATTTTTTTTAATGTTTCTATGAAAATTTAACTCTCCATCAAGTTCCACTCCTATGATTCTTACTATTGAATCCTCAAATGCAAAGGCAATATCATTCGTAACATAATTGTGATTCAACAGAATAGAATCCATTTGCCTGTAATATAATATGGATAATTTGCTGATATGAAGCGACTCATTATCATTAATTCAAATAGAAAACATCAGCAGAATCGAATTAATCTTTCACACCAAATCTCTGAATGCAAGTGTAGTAAGACAGGCAAGGAAGATGGAAGTGATCATAGATTGAAAGAGTTGCTAAAATATAGAATGCAAAGAAGGGGCCCTAAGATAGTACATTGTGGACTCTAAAAGAAACTTAGCTGGCATTCGAAACTGTATTTTCAACTATAAAATCTAAGTCAGTACAGATGAGATAAATACGATCCATCATTGTTTAATATTTCTTACTATACAATTTTAGTAGGAATAGAAAGTCCTGTTTCACTGTATCAAAAGCCTTGAGGAAATCGATTGAATTCTTAGGAATAGGTCTTCGATAAATTGAAAAAGGGGAATTCAATGTCTTGTGAGGCATACTCCAGGAGGTATGTCTAATGAAATATGCCCAGGCCCCCATGTCTACTGAGGCATGCCTCAGCAACATCTAGTAAGACATGCCTCAGAGTGTCTAGTAAGAAATGCCTCACACAGACACTATACTGAGGCATGTCTCACAGTGTCTGATGAAGATTAATCTCATCGTTGCAATCATGATTTCTCTTCACTTTAAGGAATTAACAAATTATTTTTGCATCGTTTGCTTCTTCACTATTAATCCAATATAATTAGATGAACCGTAGCTTCTAGTCAAATTAATAACTTAGCTACATAAAGGCAACTCATCGTCCATTAGTCTTATTTGTACCCTGTTAGATAAATAGATACCTACTTCTTACTGTCCATACCTTCTTCTAACTGTCCATACCTACTTCTATCTGTCCATACCTACTTCTAACTGTCCATACCTACTTCTAACTGTCCATACCTACTTCTAACTGTTCATACCTACTTCTAACTGTCCATACCTACTTCTAACTGTCCATACCTACTTCTAACTGTCCATACCTACTTCTAACTGTCCATACCTACTTCTTACTGTTCATACCTACTTCTAACTGTCCATACCTACTTCTAACTGTCCATACCTACTTCTAACTGTCCATACCTACTTCTTACTGTTCATACCTACTTCTAACTGTCCATACCTACTTCTAACTGTCCATACCTACTTCTAACTGTCCATACCTACTTCTAACTGTCCATACCTACTTCTAACTGTCCATACCTACTTCTAACTGTCCATACCTACTTCCAACTGTCCATACCTACTTCCAACTGTCCATACCTACTTCCAACTGTCCATACCTACTTCCAACTGTCCATCCTGCTTCTAACTGTCCATACCTACTTCTAACTGTCCATACCTACTTCTAACTGTCCATACCTACTTCTAACTGTCCATACCTACTTCTAACTGTCCATACCTACTTCTAACTGTCCATACCTACTTCTAACTGTCCATACCTAATTCTAACTGTCCATACCTACTTCTAACTGTCCATACCTACTTATAACTGTCCATACCTACTTCTAACTGTTCTACCTACTTCTAACTGTCCATACCTACTTCTAACTGTCCATACCTACTTCTAACTGTTCTACCTACTTCTAACTATCCATACCTACTTCTAACTGTCCATACCTACTTCTAACTGTCCATACCTACTTCTAACTCTTCATACCTACTTATAACTGTCCATACCTACTTCTAACTATCCATACCTACTTCTAACTGTCCATACCTACTTCTAACTGTCCATACCTACTTCTAACTGTCCATACCTACTTCTAACTGTCCATATCTACTTCTAACTGTCCATACCTACTTCTAACTGTCCATATCTACTTCTAACTGTCCATACCTACTTCTAACTGTCCATACCTACTTCTAACTGTTCATACCTACTTATAACTGTCCATACCTACTTCTAACTATCCATACCTACTTCTAACTGTCCATACCTACTTCTAACTGTCCATACCTACTTCTAACTGTTCATACCTACTTATAACTGTCCATACCTACTTCTAACTATCCATACCTACTTCTAACTGTCCATACCTACTTCTAACTGTCCATACCTACTTCTAACTGTCCATACCTACTTCTAACTGTCCATATCTACTTCTAACTGTCCATACCTACTTCTAACTGTTCTACCTACTTCCAACTGTCCATACCTTAAATTGCGTCAATTGGGTCAAGTAAAACCCTTCATTGCAGGATATAGAAAAGTGTGCGTCTCGCTTTATATGTTTTACCCTCATTTTACCCTGAATATTTTCATACCTAATTAATGTTCTTTACACACGTCATATAAATAAAATATATATTCTGCTTACATAACACTTGGCTCGCCTAAGCTTGCTTCTTAACAACTAAACACGTTACAATTAATGTGCATTCTCCTAGATTTGAGTATTAATTAAAAAAATTATTTATCTTTCAACAAAGCCATAAGATTTTAACGTATCGAAATATTGGTAGAATATTTAATGTATAATTAATAAGTATTAAAGAAAACAAATCAAACAATATTAATATGTATTAAATGAAGTCATCCTTCTATTAATTCGACAGAAAATCTCTTACTTATTTAATTACAAACTAATTAAGTGCTTCATTGATACAATATTGCGAAATATCAACTTAGATCTGCTTTAAATACTAATTAACTATAGTAACACTTTTTATTTCTATTGAGACTCGTAGGTAAGATCTGGTAGTTAGAATTCCTCGTCAACATTAACTCTTATATTTAAATTTTTTTGTGTACAAAAGAGTATTTAGTTTGATATGAGAAATCTAAGGCAAATTAAGAATAAAATATTGAGTAGCTAAATTAAATAGAAATCTGCGAATAAAATAACACTTGGATAGGAATTAACACACTAAGTAAATTACACTTCATTATTAGGTAATCCAGTACCTAATTACTAGGGTTGTGACAATATGCGTTTAAAATCATAGATCCTGAAAATATTATAGACGGATTGAAATAAAGGCTAATAAATCGTTCAAACCAGCGGTATATATTGTATTCGATACCACTTAATTTCGTTATGATATTCTTAAGATCTATGATTTTAAACGCATATTGTCACAACCCTACTAATTACACTAAGGTGCATTCAGATTTACTAAACAGTTCCACATATTCAATCATACCAGAATAAAATTTAATATTTTAAATAGCTATATTAATTAACCATTCCAGTATATCTTTCACAAGCTCATAATTGGTTGGGTCCGTCGAGTAGGAGCCGCATGATAAACTCTCAATAACAAAAAGAATTTTAAATTGGAGATGTGCAACGGTTCGATAATTCAGAACTGCCCCTAGTATTGCTTTGATATGAAAAGACTAAGGCTAAATAAATTAAAGTACCAACGCCCTTAATAAGGTATGGTAGCTACTGGCACACAGGTAGCACATCACCAAGACTAGTAAGTTATTATGGCAAAGACTTAGAGTAAGTAATCATGGAGTCGCACTTAAAATAACATAAAAGTTACAAAAGTGTAGCAATTCAATCGAGGATATACCTTATAGAAAATAATGCAATGGAGATGATATATTGGAGGTGAGATTCAAAAACTTAATTACTGATTAAAAATAAATCACTTTCCTATATAATGAAGACAAATTATATTCCCTATTTCAAACAGAAAAAAGAAGAAACCACGGGAAGTTAAACAAGTTTAAGATTGTAAGGAAGAGAGCGAAAGTTGTAGATAATAACAGTGTTTATTAGTCATTTAATTAAAGACAGTCGAAAGAGTTTACAGTTTTACACTAGAGATACGTTTTGCACGCTGCCATTGTTGCGATCATCGCTCAGCAATGATCGCCTGGAAATAGGAATATATTGAATTAGAGCTTAGCGATAATCGCTCGTTACAAAACGGCCCCGAAGGAATAGCAATGAACTAGTGCTCAGCAATAGTCGCTGGGCGATGATCGCAACAATCGCTGCATACAAAACATACCCTAAGCACTGGAAAGACACCACTCACTTTTCATTCTTTTATTTGAAGAGTAAGTACCAAAGAATGGAAAACCACATGGAAGAGAGCCAAATGATCCACAGTGTGGATTTATTGTCTAAACCACATGTGGAGGAATTACACTAGTGGAATAATTTAGAGGAGAATTTACTCGTTAGAATATTGATGCGAAGTATAACATCAGTACTGGTAAAGTCTGACTAGTAACTAGTTATTTGCTAGTAGAAGTCCTGTCCTGGTCCATTAGAGGCAAGGGACTTAGTCGAAGAAGATCAATGTTCTAGAGCGATAGGGAGGAGTTTCCTCTCAAGTCATCATAAAACCTTAGAAAAAAAAACACTATTCTATATCTGTGAGGTACTGATGCCTCTGATGGCTTTTTAAAGTTTAATATATAACGATATTTCGATCTGTTTTCTTGGATAGTTATCAAGAACAATAATAATTGCATAATTTTTTTATTTTTTGACTTGAAAAAGATTCAAGAAAACATTGAAATATTGTTATTCATTAAACTTTAAGAAGCCAGCAGAGTCATCAATATAAGAGAAAGAAAAAATCATATTTCTGTAAATTTGCTGGCTAGTTACCACAGCAGTCAACCACATCTGTCTGTCAGGCCATTCACCTGTCTACATCAGCTTGCACTTCTCCTGCGTCTGTCTAACACTGGCTCTGGAAACATCTTGCGCTATGCGTCGTTCATCTGCCAACCTGGTGATAGAAAATACAGTAAAATGAGAGAATAATGTTCAGTAAAATGAGAAAATAATGTTCAGTAAAATGAGAAAATAATGTTCAGTAAAATGAGAAAATAATGTTCAGTAAAATGAGAAAAAAAAAACAGTAAAGTAGAAGTAAAATGAGAAAGCACAGTAAACTGAAGAAGATAAAGATGTCTCTGTATCATCCGTATCGAGAGAGTATCGGAATGTAGCGATAAATTTTAGTCTTTGCCATCTGTATCGGTGGTAAGAATTGTGACTGTTAGCTACCAGTAATTGGTATCGAAAAAACTGTAATCATTTTTGGAATTTATGTTGTATCAGTAATCAGCAGCTATATTATAATAGTAACTGGAACATAATATATATATATATTCTATATAGCTACCGGTTAAACACGTGTGTTCAGTGTTCCACATACAGTGTCTTAAACATATACTGTATAGAGATTTTCTATATAAACACCATTTACTTCATATAAGCATGTGTGTTGTGAAATACAAAACACGGACTATCAAAGGAATTTAGTAGTCTCTATAACATAAAGTAACAAATTTCAATAGAATTTAAATGAATGATAAGATGATATCCTAACTGGAGTCAATAACGTACTACAAAGAGTGATGAACTTAAAATATAATTAGACCACTATAATTATCCAGAGTTCAATAACAGTGATGCAGAAAGGCTACACCGTGACTATGATTGCAAGTTCTGCACATAAATGAAACAAGTGACGACAATAGAAATAAATGCAGTTACTTGTGAGTTAATCAACAACAGATAACTTTCTCTCGAGTTTTACATATCTCCATCTTCACGAACCTCCACTAATTGTTGCGGCTCTTCTCGATTTTACGAAACATATATTAGCAAACTTATACCTATTTTGAATAATTATATAGATAAAATATCATGTTTCACCAAGTGAGTATGTTTCAAGTGTCTTCAGTCTTGAAGATTTCTAAAATATTTCACTTCTGGCCATTAAATCAACATAACTTACATAGGATTAATTAGGTTGTTGTCATAATACCTTGAAAGATCATATTTCCTTAGCTGATTGAGTACCTATTAAACATATTGGTTATTCCATACATAAAATGCAATGTGGATAGTAATGACACCATCGGTAAAAAACAATAAAATGGGAAGAATTAAAAAGAATCATTGTAGAACTAGAATTTTTTAAATCTTTAAACATAAGTTTGAAATTTTGAGAGAAGTTACTCCAGTAGCTATATGATGAAGTCTAACTTTTCTATCTTTATAATTGTGTGAACCCATCTCCACTTTTACAGTCTCTATCTAAGGTAAATCTCGAGAGTTACCTGATTATGATCGTAACTAGGTAAATCAAAAGCTTTTGCACCATAATTACTTATTAGACTTTTTTATGGCATGTGTGATTTAATAAGCAAATTTAGAAATCATATTGTAACATGCAGATAAATTTATGATTTAGCTGCTAATTATTCATTTTAAAAGAATGAAGGTAGATATCATTTCAGAGATTGATATAAGTAGCTACCTTTATTAAATAATATCATCAAATGTGCTCATATTTTTTTAGTTCCCAATGTTTTGAACTTAATAGAAAAAAACAGCAAAACATCGTAAAAAGTTAGTTTGCTATTATTAGTCAGTATCGCTACTTCTTTAGATATAATAACTAATAAAACCTCAGTAATTAGCAACAGCAAGGATCACTCTTGGAAGGAAGAAACTAGAACGTATAGAGTTAGAGTTTACAGAAAAGACATCACCTTTTCAGTGTACACATGAAAACACACAAAGTACACAGCAACACATAGAGCAGCATACATCACACAGAGAAAGACAGCATTGAATGTACAGCATAGACTGTTAGTAATGCTGTAGTCAGCATTGAGCATCATAGATTTCTCCCTCTGCTCTGTAAGCCGCTTATCTTCAGCACACTGACTCCCCCACCCCCCTCCCCAGCAATGCCTTCTAGAGAAAGCAGATGGCGCTAGGCCTTCACATCGAGAAAAACATTTAGCATAGAGAAAATATCTTCCATTAGCTATAAAGTTATGAATTATTGGTCGGTTTCGCATCTTCGGTCATATAAGAAAAAACGATATGGTAATAATTTTATTTTTATAAGTATCCCTGATACCTGCAGGTATAAATGTATACCAAATGAAAAAATTATTATTTAGTTATTTCTAATATGACCGAAAATGTGGAACTAACCAATGATTCATAACTTACCCTACAACTACAAACTGGCACAAAGGTGGGTTTCAGTTGACATGGGCAGGTCTAGAGCAATAGCGAGTGCCCCCCACAAACAAATACTTCACAAAATAAGTGAAATAATATTGGACGGCGGAGGAGGGAGCAAAAATGGTAGTTTTGTGCACTGCACAACATTCGCAAAAAGTGTAATGCTATTTGCAATTTAAGAAGTCCAAATATTTGTGAGTAGATAGCGTTCAGTTAATAGATAACAAACGTTACAATTCGTTAAATTCATTTACGGTATTAGGCAGTTAATTATCATTGATGAAGACTCTTCTCATAATAAACAAGTTTCTTTTAATGATATAACATTTGAACAACTAATAATGTTAGTGATTAACTGAATGATAAACTTTAGGAGTCGGAAAGTGTAGGCATGAAGTTATTTCGAGACAATTAGGCGCAGAATGAGAGGGAAAAACTTTCAACAAATAACAACGAGAAAACAACAGAAATTGAATAGAAAAACAACTAAATTATAGTGAGTGTATATCGCAGGAAAGTGAGTGTGTGTGCCACTCTATTCAGTCAGAATTAGTAGAAGAAAGTATGATTCATGAATGTCTTACATTTTCTCCTGGCTGTCCAGATGTGTGACCAGATCGTTCCTCATGTTGACTATCTGCACCAACTCGTCCAGAAGAAGAGACTCCTGTCTGCGCTGCAACTCACTCTTCTTAGAGTCTGGGGGAGCAGACACAGCGTTGCAAAAGGTTAGAGAGCAAAGGGCCGTGCACACGTAGGGTTTTTAAAGTCTTTCCACCAGACTTTTTGCTAAGCTCCTCCTACTTTTCTAACGAGACTTTTGAATTATATAAGAAAAAACGATGGAATTGATATTTATTTTAGTTGGTATCCATGATACCTACAGGTATCATGGATACCAACTAATATAAATATCAATTCCATCGTTTTTTCTTATATAATTCAAAAGTCTCGTTAGAAAAATAGGAGGAGCTTAGCAAAAAGTCTGGTGGAAAAACTTTAAAAAATCCTGCGTGTTGCGTGTGTACGGCCATTAACACCTGAGTGGAAAACTGATGTCAAGAACATTTTGCTTACATCTGCTAAATGGTGAATTAAACTCTTAGAAACTAGTCATGGAATTGATAAATAGTTATATCTTAGTAATTATTGAATAACGGAGAAGTCTGTAGAAAACCTAACTGAATTCTAAACAACCATGACCAACAAAACCAATCGATAAAATAGCTATGAGATATCGGGGCTGGACTAAATAATTGGAACACTACAAGTTTTCGTACTTTATCTTACAGGTTCCCTCAAAGCCTACTTTTTATTGTTATAATCAATGAGTCTAATGTTTCTCTCATCATTTTGCTGCAAAACCCATGAAATTTGAAAACATGCATTTAATTGAAATTAAATTTATAGCTATGAATTTAAAAAATTTTACATTTAAAATTCCACGATAGCAGTTTAATTCAGACTTGTTAATTTTCAAAAAAAGAATGTAGGTACACCGTTTAAGAATAAAATTAGAGAAACTTATTATGGAAACATTTCTAAACTTCAGGCATCAATTTAAATCTTGAATGAAGGTTGGACACGTATTGTTTGTTTATAAAAATCAAAACAAAGAGTGTACAACCTTTTTCTTCAGCGTCAGATTAGTATTTCCTACAATTGTTGCACACAGAGTATTAAAACTTGAAAAGCATACAAAATATATATGTATACTGAACCAAATTTTATGCAGTTCGCAGATTAATGATCGATCCTACACCTTTGATTTATAATATTTTGTAATATATTCATATTTTATCCCGGAGCCTGGAGAGGACCTTTAAAAAGCCCATTTCACAGTTGTATATTTTTCCAATGTATTCCAGGTAAATTTATTATTTAGGTAGCTAAAGGGCGTCACCTAACACATTATCAAAGAGGGCAAATTGTTGGTGCTTTCATGGTAGGAGCTTCGATAACCAATATCGCTGAGTATTTGTTTTTTTCGAGAGCTACCATATCGAAAACGATGAAACAATTGGAAAAACAGGGAACAACAAGAGCATTCTGGTCGGCCATCCAAGGTCTCTGATAGAGACTGGCGATCATTAAACCACATTTTGAAGAAAAAAATGAACTACAGTGACTAACGTGTCCAGAGTTTCCAATTTCTACCCAAACCGTTTGTCGTGAGCTCCATTATGCCGAATACCATTGAAGAGTCGCCATCAGGAAACCTTTTTCAGACTTCGGGGAGAGTTAGGTGTGGAGGAAACACAAATAAGTTTTCAACCCAGACTGTCTTCCTCCCACGGTGGAGGCTCAGTAATGGTTTTTGCAGCCGTATCGTGGAGTTCTCTTAGTCCAATTGTTCCCTTGTATGGTAGGATCAACAGCAAAGATAACCCATTTTGGGCGACCAGGTGCATCCAATGTACCAAACTCTGTTTCCTGATGGTGGGTGCATCTTCCAGGACGATAATGCCCCGATCCACACTACCGATATCGGAAATAAGTGGTATGAAGATCACGAAACTGAGTTGGAACATATAAAATGGCCCCTTCAATCTCCAGGTTTCAATATCATTGAGCATTTATGGTGTATCGAGCGACAAGTCAGAAATTGTTTCCCTCAAGAAGCTTTATGATTCCATTCAGAAACGAATTGAAGGCTGATGAAAGGGGTCCAACTCAATATTAAATAAATTTTCTCCAAATTAAACAATTGTTTTAAATATTTTCTCCAACTCCGGTTACCCTGTATATAAACATTGATGAATATCAATATATTCATATTTTGCTTGCTAGCCCAGATCAGGGTTCCAAACACCAATTGTCATTGACTAAAAGTCGTCATGGACAATTAAAAGCACAATAACGGCTAACACGAAATACATCAGGGGCGTAAGTAGCTAATGACGAAGAGATGGGAGTTTCAGCAGCTCACACTGCAATGGTGCCATATATTGGTATTAGGTGGAGTGCCAAGCGCATTAAATCATAACACACTAATGCTAGTACATAACCTTTTGTAAAGCCTGTGACCTGGTAAAGCGCACAGGTTCAGCGGTGAGAGGGGACACGACAGGGATCACGGTAATACGAATCGAGGAGGGATTGCCACACCGAATATGAGAAGCTTTAGTCGCACCAATTGGCAATGTTATTAATATAAATATCAGGGATTTGCAGAGATAGATATTTGCATTCAAATTGTTAGCTATTATACATTGACGAATTTCTCTGAGGTACAGTAATAAATCAACTTGTGAACATCAAGGTAATATTTCAGTCGAGTGTGTCATGTTTTGAACTCTAATTTCTGAATGCGAATATTTAGGAAATACAGGACATAATATCTGAACTTTGCGCTTTACAGAGAAAACATTTTCTTAATATTAATAAAGGTATTTCAACTACTTCAGAGTTTCAATGGTGTCCGGAAAACTGCCAGGCTAAAACCTGCCGAAGCGGAAAACTGCCAGTCACTTATTGGCAATACATGTATATTTTGGACTTTCTGAAATATTCTTTAGCTATAAACACATTTTAATTTATAAAAATCGGCGTTAGTCCTCCTTTAAGAAGTTGAGGAGACATTCATTTTTACAGTAATAACTACATAGATATTGGAATACTTGAATAATATTCAAAGAAAAATATTATTTCAACAAAGTTACTTTATTAACCAAACTTAGTTACACATAAGGATTTTATAATTACTATTTTTAACTTATTTTCAAAGTCACGTAAATTTTAAAAACACGTTCAGTTACGTTTATAGTCTTTTTTTTTAATTTCCTACTGACGTCAGCAATATAGCCTTTGGTTCCGAAGCAAACGTTAAACCCTGTGTACTGATTTGTGAATACTAGATAATTAAGATATTCTCACAATAATATAATTTTAAAATATACAATAAATTCAGTGAATGTTAAATCAACTTATATGTATCTTGAATAGTTATTACATTTACATTTTTATTCTCCATGACATTAACACTACTCATTCATTTAAACAATTTTCAGTTATATGTAAAAAGTTTTATTAATTAATATGTAATCCAATTCGATCGAGTGAAATTGTAAGAGAATTAGGTAGGTAATAACCGTTTAATAATCATTGCAAATTCTAAATATTTCACGAACATCGATCAAAGTTCTTTTATTGTGAGTACAAGTAAATTTTAAGCTAATTGAAGACTTGTTCAATTCTAAAATTATGAACACAAAAAGAAATAATTAGAAACTAAACCCGTTATGAACTGATAGTGTAAAGACGCGTTGTGTAAACAATGAAATTGTACTCTGTCCCTAATACAATTATTCCTTTGTTTCTTCTCTTGGTATTTTCTAAGAAAGATTATATTTTTAAATTCTATATTGTAATTGATTAATTTCTGTATTATTTATGTAATTATATATTTTATATATTTTTCTGATCAATTTGTTTACATTTAACTATTATCTATATTTTGTAAAAATGAATATCCCTCTAATTCCTTAACGAAAGGAGAACGGCTTATTCATAAATTAAATGTCATTATTGACTAAACTGATTAAATTGCCAATAAGTGATTGGCAGTTTTCCGCTACGGCCGTTTTCCGCCTGGCAGTTTTCCGTGTACCGTTTCAATATATCATATGTTTGCTTGATCATCGTATCATTACAAATTAATTACAAATAGAAGATTATTACTATTCGTCTACAAACTTTAAGAAAGTAAAGCTATAATATCGAGGTTCCGTCGTACGTCAGGCACAATTGCAAGGAATGCCAACCCAAAAAGTAAGATATAGCCTCCATTTTCGACCTCTACATTTTGTACATCTTGTAGTCCTAAGCTGTCTAAAGTTTATCTCAAAAGTTTGAAGCTCCAATTGTTAAGGAATGTTTCTAAAACGACCAAAGAAAGGTATAGTAGAGATGCTATAATTAATGAAGGCCGTCATATTGAACAGTTATATATGCACGCCACTATGCAGTTTTTTAAATCAAAATATCATAAGATTTTTGTACTACAATTATGACCATTCTTTTCTGTAATTCTCAAACAAATAAATTATTCTACGTCATCATGGAAAATTCTCTACTATTATATCTATGAGCTTTTTCTCTATTTGTAGTGAGGGATATTTGAATTAAATCTTTCGTTTCTACCTGAGTTGCTACTTTTATTACCAAACTGTTCTAAAATTTAGATAGAATTAAATTTTTAGTATTAATTAAAAATAATTCTCAGCATGTGGTTAAAATTAATGATTCTCACATTCAACGATTTCTGATAAACAAAAGGTATTGCGACGCATTATTTCGAATTAATCCTATATATGAAAGCACGTGTTTGTTCCTGTATAAGGTTTACCTTTAATTGGTAATATTCAGGTATGTTGGCATTATTTCCATTTGTAAATAAAAACAACTGATATCAACAGTAATCAATAAAATAGAAATTAATACCTCTTTGCTCTGGAGATAATTAGTTAATTTTGATGATTATTAATTTGTTAATGTACGACTGAAATAAAACTTAATGCGAATTGATCACAATCTAATTAATGCTTTAAAAAATTAGCGCACTTATATAATAGCTATGAAAAGTTCATTAAGAGAGGGATCTATTATAACTGTCATTATTACAATATCATGTGCATTTATTTTCAATGAATTTCACGATAGATTGATTGTATAACAGTTGATGTCATCTCATGATATTGATTCATTATTAAATTGAGGATTATAATTTCAAGCCTGTAAAGAACTTTTGATTGTAATTAATGAAAATATAGAAACAAGATTGACATCACCAGTTACGGTCTAATTACGTAATCCTACAGCAATAGAAAACACAAAAACAGAGTGAAGAAATTCAAGACCAGTTTTTCAGGTAACATTATAGGTATTCTGTTGAGTCATCAATAACAGAAAAAAATCTATATAACACTGAAAATTCAGGACAAGCCTTTTGGAAATAAAGTAGGTTAAATTGACCTTATTCACTGGATATAGACATGCCACCAAATAACACTGAAGCTGTATAGGCATCACAAATAGGAAAAGTTTGATTGTTTCCACACAGACTTCCACCGCTATTCACAGGTCTCCAGCCACGACTCCTTCAGCAGTACTTCTGAAGCAGAGAAAGTCCAAGAGCCCCACAGAGGATCTGAGCAGCCAAAAGTATTCAGGATAGCTTTTAATAAGACCATTCACCACCGCCCAAAACCTGGGATTTCGAAAGACTGAAACGGCATTAGATTGAAGTAAAGAACTTTATCAGCTTCCCAAGCGGGTTGAAGAAGGCTTAGACGGTAGTTAGTGCGGGGGAAATCGAAACCTCACCACCACAATTTCAGGACTGGAGATAGAAATCTTGTACAGAAAGCACAGCCTGGCAATGAAAGGCGCTAGAAGTGATCCTTAAAATCGGCCAGAGCGGACAATCACTGTCATAACCTTTCATTGTTACGAGTGGGCGGTGATCGATGAGTTTGCTGGCATGGCGGAGGTATGATAGAGACTTAGGTAGGAGAGTTGAGGAAACGAATGAATCCTTAGGAGGATTAAATGACTCACCAACGCACGTACATTGTAACATGACTTTGAGGACTCATTTGAAACACTTTGACAAACTACCTATCAGGTGTGCCTACCTACCTGCCACACTGACATTCAGTAGAAATTAACCACTAGTTTGATTTATGAAGTGACAAATATTTAAATTGTACTAATTTATTGTTTGAGCTTGAGAGCTTGAGTTTGCATTAAAATTTGCTATTAGCTAAATAATTTAGTCAATTTTTTATGAAATATAGAAAAGTGGCGAAAAATATTTGCCTTTCATTCTGAAGATTATTTTTCTTCTGATTTCGAATTCTAAATTTGTCTTTATCAATTAATGCTACCGTTACTTGATAAGTTACTAAATAATATTAAGATGAAATATGTACGTATATAAACTTAATTCTCTGAAAAAGTTTTGGGATGTGTCTTTAATAAATTTTTAATGTCATCCATAACAACAAGTAGCTAGCAACTTTTGAACAGGTTCCTATTAGCCCAGTCACTAAATAGAGCAATAAAATAGTGATAATATGAAACCTTTATCGTTCAGGGTTTGCCAAATCGGTTCCCATTCCAAGTTCAAGTGACTTAATATGATCACAATAACGATAAATGGTTAGCTCCGAAAGAAGCGGTTTAGAGCCGCCTTATTGAAGGAAACAACCTGGTGCAAATCACAGCAAAAAACCCTGCCGCCTGAAAGGGTTCCCAATTCACTCCTATTCTTCTGTAACAGCCCATGACACCTACTATCGATTATATCAGCTATTTAGAAAATTATATTAATACTGAATGTTCTGATTTGTGTAGAGAATTATAGAGAATGCTAGTACAACGGACGATCTTAAAAAAACGGACGTCCCATACAAAGTACAAAAATGAAGCGATCTGATAGCCATATAATAGGGTTGGCCAAAAAATAGAGGTTTCGGACAAACTTCACAATCTTCATATGGAACAGTTATAATAAGTTGATACGTTATAAAAGAACATTGCAGGTCAATTTCCAGGCCATTTCTCGATATTTTTGAGTTGCCTCGAAACATTTGAAATTTGTACGAAAGGATATTTTCCCATTCATTTTGAAATATTCGATTTTGTTATTTTCTATGGAATAGGTGAAATTAGTTGGCACGTTATGAAAAAACACATTATGCAAAATTGTAGATTAATTTTTGATACTCTTGAGTTGCCCCGAGCCCTTTTTTTTGTAAAATATATTACTATTACAATATTTTTCTTAAAATTAGCTTCTAAGAGCAATCATACTGTTATTGTGATAAGATATAGAAGGAACTTAATTCTCAAACTGACTTTTTGAATTGTATTGATTTCATTTTATAAAAGCATTTATCAATATTTTTGTATTGCAAAATTTCGAATTTACTCGGATTTTAGAAATTGGATAATAACCCATGAAATTCGCTTTGTCAACTTTTTTGAGTCACCAAGTGTCCAAATATTGAACTGCTGGTTTATTAATCAATAACTAATGTTTTTCCTCAATTTCTAGAATATATTTCTCCTTATTATGTTCTTCATTGTGCACCAGACCACCGTCAATGTGGAGCACTACACTGACTAGTCTCCAGGGGTGTCTAAATTCGAACAATTTGGAGGGTAGGGGCAACTGTAAACATTGTTGTACCGGTTTGATTTTCCGGCACAAACACCAAAATAAGCTCTTCTCAAGCAATCTTCCTATTCTAAATGATACCAAGTCAATTTATGATTTTTTTTTTCAAAATGTAGTAAAAAACTAAAAATCACCATAAATCTTACTTTTCTGATATTTGAATCGCTTGGGGGCAACTGTTAATCATGTCAGAATTCACTCAAATTTCGGTACACCTACTTTTACTTGGGACATCAACTTTATATCACTATTCAATAAGTTATATCCAAATTTCAAAACGTTATTCTATGGCCATCCTACCTTATAACTCCTACAATGACATCTTTAAATTATATGGTCTAACAGTAACATGTATTCTATTTGTCTACCAAGTATCTAGTCATACATTGATTATATTCAAAGGTATTACAATTTACGATCAACACTGAATGTAGCTATTGTTTATTTTTCAGATTTTCGGAAAATTCATTTTGTTAGTTAGCTAGCTACCCTTTAACTTTAACAATAAGCTATTAGAAATACATATTAATTCGAAACAATAACTTATTTTTATACCCATATTCTTATAGTCAAACCTACCTATGGGCTTGAAAACAAGAGTGTGATTATTGAAATTTTAATTGTATTTTCCCTTTGTCATAGACTCGTATGTTTTCAATATAATTATTTATTTATTTATAGTTCATTTTTAAGTAACAGCACCGAGGGAACTCAAATAGTCAGGCCCTAATAGCAAAATGTTATACTACAATAAGATGCATCAATCTCGGAAATTTCAGTTTTAAAAAATGCATCGTGCAACCACCTGTGTTTCAACAAGTCTAGAAGTTTCGTTTAAGATGAATTTCAATTAACACTGAATGTTTCAATTGCGTTGCAACGGCTATTAATCACCCAATTTCAAACACAAGTGGGATATCGATGAATCTTTTAAACTGATATTTCCGAAAGTGGCGTATCTTATTGTAGTAGCTATAATATCTTTGATAATGTATACAGTCAATTTATTGTCATTAACTCGGTGGATAACAAGATCTACACAATTTTCCAGTCACGCTAATAACACTCAAATGAGAGAATATTTTCCATAGTGACTTAGAAGTATAGAACCGCAATCTAGACTTTTAAGGAGTGAACGTTCATTTATTCTACAAATCTGAGTATTTTAATGAAAAAATTATTGATTTTTAGTTACAGATAACTTCAACCTAGTTATAGCTAGCTACAAGATCTTTTCTTTACTTGAAGATACCACTCTTAGCCTTAAATCCAACAGGCATTAATGTACAGTTAATTTAAACCATAATTATAAAGCTTAGGTAATGATTTATATTCATTCACCCCAACTCACCATCTATGGCTATTATGGTCCTGAGTTCCCTGTTGAGGAGTTCAAACCGCTGCTCCAAGTTGCTCTCTTTTTCCAATATACTCAGCTGCTCCTGCCGCCTGATCAGAGCGTTCTTCTTGTTCACCAGAGTGAACCACTTCTTCATGAGTCTGTCCTCGTCATGGGGTTTGTTACCTGGGGAGGAGTGGTAAGTATTTGAGGTGTGGCTATAGGGGGAGAATTAGGATACGTGCTTCAATTAGCCTTGCACCTACCTAATCTTATATTTCCTAATCTACCTAGTCTCAAATAAATAACCTACACTAGTTCTTAATTATCGGTCAGTTCCACATTTTCGGACACGTAAGAAAGAAAAAGATAATAAAAATTAGGTAATTATTATTAGCTATATTCTTTTCTTGCGACACGCAAAATGTGGAACTGACCGATAATAAGGAACGTACCTTAGGTGCTGCATAAATAAATTCAAACATCAAATCAGTTCATTGAGAGATTTAATGCGACTCACCAGCTTCCATGACACGGCGTAGCTTTCTCTCTAACTTAGCAGCCTGAGCATCAACGTGTCTCTGCTCCTCTTCCAACACCGCCAACTCCCCCTTCAGATACTCACTCCTCGTACCTAGAGAACATTGGCTACGTTAGTGGACACTAGTGACATATCAAAGAAAAATAATAGGGTTGTTGTATGTAAGGAAAGAGTGCCATCATATTAAAGGAAAAACAAGCAGAGCCTCTTGAGTATATTTTGTTTAATACAATTACCAAGTCCCAACATCCGGTAAGAATGATTACAAAACCTGCGCAGACAATATTAACACATAGCTTTGCTCTTCCATTTATAACTAGAATGAAGAAAATCAATGAATTATTCTCTAAGAATAATCATAAACGACAGTAGCTAATAATGAAATTTACGATTGGTAGCTCTATCTGAGTTGGGCAAATGTTGAAGATATCTTCACCACTGGTAGCTGCATCAACTTAACATTTTAGAGTACCCACCTAAAGTAGAGAACACAGCCCCACTCACCTTTGTCCTGAGGGTCTGCATCTTCAGTAGGGATGGTCTCTATCAGGGAAGAGAAAGACTGCAGTTTGCTGGGGGTAATCTGACAAAGAGTAAACATTTAAATGAAAGAGAAATAATAAATAAATCAACTGAAACAAAAGTTAATTTGAGATAGATAGAGATGTAACTTATTATTTTAGAGTTTGGATGTATTTTTTCTCTACTATTTTAAAGCATAGAATATTTTAATTTAGATTGCTAGCTACTATAAAAAAAAAATTAAATAATCCCTAGGGTAAGTTAAGAATTATCTGTCAGTACTACATCTTCGGACATATAAGAAAAAACAATATAAAAATTGTTATTTTTGTGTGATAATAACAATTTTAATATTTTTTTCTTATATGACCGAAGATGTAGTACTGACCGATAATTCGTAACTTACCCTATCCAGTGTTCTATTTCGATATCTTTAGGATCCAGCATTCAATTCATGAGAGGAGTTCAAGGTAGGTACGCTTTACCGTAGCTACTTCACAGATTATAGTAAATAATTTTACAGTTCATGCAACAAGTAAAGCACTTGCGAGAATATTGTGACCTAAGGATCTGATAAGAGGTCTCATTAACGATGTTTTGGTTTGTATTCTAGTTGTAGCTACTTTTCATATGTAGATTTTACGATCAGTGGTGGCATTATCCATTTCTGTAGAATATAATAATGGATATCATCCAGTTTCACCTAAATCACATAAGAACAAGACAACAGATATCTGCCATTGTCACCACTGGACTACCTTGAGTCACCGATCCTCGTGACTTGATATTTTTTCTAGCTAATTCAAATACTCTGGTTCTGAGACAACATTTGGTCTCTAAAAACTCTCCGTTCTACTTTTTTGGATGCCACAGTTGTGAATTTTTAACGTTTACCACTGTACTTTTCCCTATTTCAGTCATTTCTTACGTTGGTGATGTGATAAATTGATCTCTTAGAGAACGAGACCTGGACATTTAGTTTTCCTCTATATTCACCCCTATTCATAAAAAAAAAGTTATGAGGTGATTCTTTTGGTTTTAGTTTCAATTAGCTATCGGTTTTATTGGAATTTAAAAAACTCTTTGTCTTTAAATAAATAAGAATTAATTTCCGCAGTTAGCAACCTTTTTAATAGTAGCTATAGCTCTATTTGAATCCTTTTCTACATAACAATGCAACATTATCTATTACTAATAGCTATATAAAAATAAATGAATTTTGTTTTCAGGATTCAGAGTTAAACTATAATGAATTATTTATTTGCATAGACTATACTGAATGGTGATATTATAAAGATTTCCACTCGTATGTCTTATCTGCGCACCAATTTATTGAAATTGTACAAAATACAATTCTAAGATAACTTGTTGAATAGCTACAATATCTAGCCAATAGTTGATCTCTAATAACTACCAATAGTTGATCTCTAATAGCTACCCATAGTTTTAAAAGCGTTGGATGCTTACCTCCATAACGGAGGGAGAGAGCACTTGTCTGGTGGCTGAGTCATCAGAACCAGCATGCTGGGTAACTGAGTCAGTCTGTAGAAGGAGCAGAAGAACTTTGAAGATTAAATCAACTACCAAGCAGTCAATTTGACTAGTTTTTAATTTCCAAACATTTGTATCTCTTAAATTATTATTGGTAGATACTTGAAATTTTGTTATCGTTGAATTTACATTTTAATTGGTATCCATGCTACCTGCAGGTATCATGGATACCAATTAAAATGTAAATTTCAAGGATGAAGACTGTACTTTGTACTGATTGCTAGAAATGAGATAGCTACTAGTTGAAGTTTCCATTCAATTTACTAACCTTTTTACTCTTCTCTTCTACAGAGTTACCTGTAACAAAAAGATAGAAGAGAGTGCATTAATTTAGTAACAAGAAGCAAGGTAAAGTTTCAATTCAGATAAAAAATGAAAATTTCAATAAGTAATCATTAAAGAACGCTAAAATAGATACAAATATTGTGGAGATAAAACGGTTCTCTCCACATCGTATATATTTTACTGCTCATATTTTGATGCGATTTTTAATGATAGCCTCTTACTATCTTCATCCAGCATTTAATTCATTTCTGCTAATCAAATTTTACCATAATGTTTATTACTGTTTATCTAATCATAACTCATGTCACTTGTAAAAGGAACTTCACTTCTATATTTCAATATAGCTATTTATGGATAATCTGAACAAATAGCTACATCCATAACTTCGTTCGTATATTAAATATTCACTCATCCAAAAAAATGAATATTGATTCAAAATGTAATAATAACAATGATAATAATAGATATTGTAAGTTTCAAGAACTGTGGGTAGGAGAATATAAAAATACAAAAAAGTAAGGTACAATGCTGTCTGTTTTCTCACTTCTACTTGAGGTGATGATGCCCTGCTTTGCATCTGCTATGAGTTTCCTAGCCCTCTCTCTAAGAGCAGCTTGTCTGGAGTCATCTTCGTCCTGAGGGGTAAGGGTCAACTAAAGGGCCGTACATACATAGGTTTTTTTAAGTCTTTTCACCAGACTTTTTGCTAAGCTCCTCCTACATTTTCCATGAGAATATAAGAAAAAAAACGATATAGTTATTATATATTTCAGTTGGTATCCATTATATCTGTAGATATCATGAATACCAACTAAAATAAATAATAATGAAATCGTGTTTTTTTATATTCTCGTGGGAAAAGTAGGAGGAGCTTAGCAAAAAGTCTGGTGGAAAGACTTAAAAAAACTACGTATCTACGGCCCTTTAGAGCTACATCAAAGGCTCAGGACTAAGTTAGTAGCTATTCTTAACGCAGATGTAAAGTTAATTCTGAAGATCACAAAACTATGGTAAACACATAGGATTGTGACAATATGCACTTAAAATCATAGATCCTGAAAAAATTATACAGATTGACGCAGGAAAGCGTTCCTCTTTTTCCTGCTTAATGAGCTTGTACCTACTAGCTTTTCTCGCTTTTCCATTCGTTTTTAATCTTTATTTCATTCGAGAACAAAATAAAAAACTTACTTGAACGCACAGTATAGGCGTACAAACACACGTACATACCTGGCCGCACATACGCACGCACTAGCTGCGACTGTATATAAGGCGGCGAGTCACACAGAGTAACTTCATATTTCGAGCGACACCTCAATTAAGGGTTATCGTCTTCGGGGAGGAGGAGGCCCCAGTAGGTACAAGCTCATTAAGCAGGAAAAAGAGGAACGCTTTCCTGCGTCAATCTGTATCTTTTTCCCACTTAATTTCGCTTGTACCTACTAGCTTTCATACCACCATGCCCTTAGGTATAAAAGGTGGAGGGAAGACGATATGAAATAAAGTTGAAAACTAAATATTACATATTTATAAAGGTGAATAAAAGAATAGTATAACTATTCAAATAATATTGAAACACTTTAAGCATTGTACTGTAATGCTACAAACCAAAAAACTTTTTAATGAAGCTATCTATAGCTACTGAAAAAAATGCCATTAATTCATACAGAAATAATAATGATACTAGAAACGCAAATTTCTATTCCTTTACAACATAACATCAACATGAGAAATTCATATAGCTAATTATTAAGACTTATGTCCAATAACTACTGATCTGCCCGCCACACATGATAGATTCGGGGCTTCTGTAGTCACAAGATATTTGTTAATGAAAACATTCGGAGATTTCCAAAAACCATTTTTAACTATATGGTCTAAAGGAACCCCTGTAGTCCAAGCTGTACTGAAACTTATTTTCCGAACATCATGACCTTTGGCTTTTAAGGAGGAATCTGACAGCCTAATAGCAACTGTCAACCAGTAAGAAAGGCGCCATGCAGTCAAAGGCTTTCCGGTTGAAGGATGAAGAAAAATGTGTCCATTGTGAGACAGCTCTGAAGTCTTCTTCAAGTACTCGACCATAACAGCTCTGGGACATAGTGGATGAAGTGGTCCGAGAGCAGGAAACACAATTGGAGGTGGTGATCTGCCGAGCTCTTGGTTCTTGAAGAGGAAATTATGCCTTACAGGGATCTCCACTTTTTCATCAGAGATAATTACCCCAATCCTAGATGCCGAAGCTAGCTCGGAAACTCTATTTCCAGTAGCCAAAGCAATCAGAAAAAGGCTTTTCAAGAATAGATCTCTAGAACCTGCAGACTTGTTCTTGAAACGAGGAGCAGAAAAAGTCTCCAAGACGTGATTTAGACTCCACTGAGGAATGATCTTATTTCTTGGCGGTTGTGCAATGAATTGAGATCTTGTTAACAATCTAAAGTGTTCACTGTTCAAGTTTATTTTAAAAGCTAAACGTATTGGTAATGAAAGTGAATTACGATAACCAAGAATAGTTTTGGGAGATAATTTCTTTTCTCTTTGTAGATAAATGAGAAACTCTAACAAGTGTCTCTTCCTCAATACTGTTACTGTATTCGGTAGCCAATATTGAAAGCACTTCCATGCTGACTCAGCCTGTCTAATAGTGGATGGTCTGTGAGCTTTACACAACATCGAAGCAGCAGAACGTCCGTACAAATTTTTCCACATGTGCGCTAAAAACTGAATGCGACCCATTTTTCTAAGCTTCCTGAGTCTGATTGTATTAACTCTCCTTGCACCCATTGCACTAATGGGGATTTGATGTGTAGATGGTCTATGCTCCGTTGTAAAATTGTTGAGAACCACGGAGCTGCAGGATTCCAAGGAACTATTATCACTCCGTGGAATTTGTACACGTGGAGTTTTGTCATCAATTGAGGAAGGAAGTTTTTGGGAGGAAAGAGATAAATCTGTTTCCATCTGTTCCAATCCACTGTTAGGACGTTTGTCCCTTCCGCTTTTGGATGAAAAAATGGGGCTATGAACCTGGGAAGTTGGGAATTCAGTGGAGTAGCCATCATGTCTATTTCCAATGGACCGTGCCAAGACAGTATTTTCTGAAATAGATGTTTTGGAAGTTGCCATTCCGTGGCTATCGGAGTATCCCTGCTTAGAGAATCTGCCATCACATTCATGTGACTTGGAATCCTCTTTGCTGTTAAGAATATTTTCCTCTGAAAACATTCTTCGGTTAGAATTTTCACTTCTGAGAGAACACTCTGAGAACGAGACTCTCCTTTGCTGATTGCGAATCTCGCTGTCTCGTTGTCTATCTGTAGTTGAATATGAAGATTCGTCAGAAGAAACGAGCGTATAGCATATAGAACTGCACGAATTTCTAATAGATTTATGTGCATTAATCTCTCTTCTTGACTCCACTTCCCCTGGGCAGTACTGTTGTTTTCCAGTACTGCTCCCCATCCTACTAACGAGCTGTCTGTCCACAGAATGATTTCTGGGAAAGGGGGGCAGAAAAACACAGGCTTTTGCATCAAGTTTATCCGAGTCCAAGGTTTTAATGCAGTATTTAGTTGGACTGGTAACACTTTCAGTAGATCTTTCTTTCGATGAAGAAATCAATTGAGGTTTGGCTAATGGGTAGAATAGGCACCTCAAATTTCTGTGTATTTGACAAGCAAATGCTATTAGTCCGATGAAAGCTTCCCAACGTCTGCGTGTTGTTCGATTCAGAGTCTGAAGAGCTGTTGCTTCCGTGACAATTCGTTGGCGTCGTTCCAGAGGAATATTCCATTCTCCTGAATGGCCATTCCACTCTATCCCCAGCCAGGTGAGATTCTTGGTTGGTATCAATTCTGATTTTTTGTAATTCAGACAAAATCCCACGTTGGTCAAGGTCTCTATAGTACGGGTGGTGCTGATCATTGTCTTTTGACGAGTGTTGTCCCAAATGATCAAGTCGTCTATATATGCAACTACTTGTATTCCCTCCTGATGCAAAAGAGAAAGAGGCCATCTTAGGATAGTAGTGAACAAATGTGGACCGACATTCAGCCCGAAAGGGAGTGCTTGGAAGAAGTATAGCTGACCGTTGCAACTGAAAGCAAGGTACTTTTGTAGATTTTCCCTGATCGGTACATGTAGGTAGGCATCGCTGATGTCTAGAGTAGTTAACCACACCGGAGGTTGGAGTACTCTCTTTACGGTGGAATGGTTTGTCATTTTGAACTTTTGAGCAAAAATATGTTGATTCAATAAATTGAGATCTATTATCAGTCTGTCTCCGCCTGAATTCTTTGGTACAAGAAATATTCGAGACTGGAAGCAAAGTTGATCTACGACTGGAATGATAGCATTTTTCTTTAATAGATTTGAAACCGCAGTTTGAATTTTTTGTGATGTCATTGAGAGAATTGGCAAGTGAAGAGCAGGAGTTTTGTTTATCCATTTCCAATGGAAACCCCTTTTTATTGTAGTGTGAACAGAATTTGATGATCCTATCCACTTCTCTGCAAATCCTCTGAGCCTTGCTCCTGGCTTGGCGTCAATAATTTGAGGTATGTCTCTGCTTACTTTTGGCTGTAGTTGCGGTGTTTCTAGCAGATGATTTACGAAATGGCTGTCTATCAATTGACCCTACAGGGAATCGCTTAGAATGTTCACCACCGGTTCTACGATCAAAGGTAGTTTTGTGATCGATGTTATTTTTATGTGGTTCGTATCTATTGAAATTATAAGAAACACGGTTTTTCTTCCTTACTGTTGAATCAGCAAAAGTTGAGGTTCTTTTATAACCACCTCGATTACCCGTGGATGTTCCAGGTTTTGAAAGGTTATCATAGGCAGGTTTATATGTTGTATGATATGCCTTAGTGGCAAGTTCATCTGCAGATATCATGGATTGCTCAGGAAAAACAGAGGAGCAAAGAAGAGAAGACTCTTGGAGAGTTTTCCTCAGTTCTAATGGTTGCAAATTACCCAGAATCTTTTTTCTGATATCCATCCTAGACTTGAATGCCTCAGAGAGTAGCATTGAAGTTAGGTGCTTTGCTATTTCTTCAATCAATTGTAGAAGGGAACATACCTGTAGCGTTTTCTTATCTCGATCATGAATTGAATGGTTAGCAGAGAGATTAACAATCTCTGCCAGTGCAATTCGAGTTGTTGAAATGGTTTCAAGAATTGTAAAGGCTTTCAAGGCTTTTTGTCTACATTGGAGATCACCATTAGAATCGTTGGAATTGAATGAGCCAAGACCAGTTGAGAGCGTCATTCCACGTTTTATATCTTTGGAAACCACTGCTGGTGCCTGAAGATACTGCAGGAGGTTAGAATTCTCTCCATTAAGTTTCAGTGCGGGACCTTTGTCCTTAAATTGTTCGCCTTTCGACAATTTATCTGCTAATGCTTGGAAGTCATTATTGAACTTCTCACAGATGAATGAAGGGGAAGAATCGGTACCAGGTTGCCATTTAGTTAGCTCTTTGATATGTTTATCGAACAAAGGCTGTGCATTTTTAAACAAGGAGGACCAGTTTATTGAACTTGATCTATGGTTCAGATCTGATGAACTTGCATTAATCAAAGTTTGGAAATTTTCTGAAGGAGTGATCCCTCTCTGCACAGAAAAAGACCATGGTCTGTTATTACAATCAATAAGTTTTATTACATATGGTCTAATAACTATGTTGTTATACACCACAATATATGCATTATTTTCTTCGAAGAAAATCTTTGCATCATCTGGAGCAAAATACACAATTGAAGAAGTGTCTTCATTTTGAGTTTTAATCACAGATTCATTTTCTGATTCAGCACTGAAATCAGTTTCTTCAGATTCTTGACCGGATTCAAAATCTGTATCCGGTGGTCTTTCGCATACTGGTGCTCTTGATTGTGGTTGCGACTGGAGGGAGCATTGAAGTGCAATCATCTCTTTCATAGAATTGGCCAGATTCTCTATTCCTTTGATGATGAGATGATTATCTGAAGAAGGGTTTGGCTGTCATTCCTTAACCTCTGCTGTCTGGTTAGACGATAATGAATTCAAAGGGGAATTTAATTCAAATTCCACAGGCATCCCTTCGATGTTAACAGCTGAAGAGCTAGACTGTTTAATATCAGATCTGTCATACTGATGTCTAGGGATGAGAGCAGCAAATTTGGTTTCAGTAGCCTCAGAGATCTACCAAAAGAAAATTTAAATATAAGCATATAGATATATATTCCTTATATTGCAATTAATTGCATTTTATGAATAATCATAATTACAATGAACACAAGTAAAGAGGTCAAGTTTTCTTACCCAAAATGAGTAACCCTCCTCCTTGGTACAGAATTTGTTATTGACTCTGACGGTTCTCATTTTTGAGAACCAAGTCTTAAATTTTGCAATGGCCGCAAATGAGAGTGAAGAGTCTTCAGACTCAACATCTTTCAGTAGTTCCACACATATATGACATATGGTAGGATCGTAATTATAGTTCTTGAAACATATTGCGTGTTTTACGCATTTATGCTCAAAAGGAACACAGGATACACAAGTATCCGACATTATAGTTGATAAATGATTTAATCTGCAACAGAAGAAAACTAAGTGAAGTTGAAGAGCTACAGCATAAAGCTGCCGAAGATAAAATGGTACAAGCATAAAAATTAAGGTAGCTAGGCATTTACGATAGTTTTACGAAAACTAGAGCGTAATTAATGCCCTATCATAAAGTACTAGCAATACTTTAGGAAACGCATGGTGTGATTTACTCTTAAGATCGTAAAACTGCTTCCTAATGATTTCGTAAAACGTCTCAAAAGATCGTAAAACTACTTCTAAGGAATTCGTAAAAAGTCTTAAAAGGATCGTAATTACGTCGTAAGATGATCATAAAACATCTTAAAAGTTCCAAGCGAAGAGTTACGGAGAGCAGACACACCACACGTGTTACCTCTAGTAGAGCGAGAACATTATGAAGTTACTCTGTGTGACTCGCCGCCTTATATACAGTCGCAGCTAGTGCGTGCGTATGTGCGGCCAGGTATGTACGTGTGTTTGTACGCCTATACTGTGCGTTCAAGTAAGTTTTTTATTTTGTTCTCGAATGAAATAAAGATTAAAAACGAATGGAAAAGCGAGAAAAGCTAGTAGGTACAAGCGAAATTAAGTGGGAAAAAGATAGTAGGAAACAATCGTTCTTTGATATTCATGGGATCTATGATTTTAAAAGCATATTGTCACAATCCTAGAAATCACTATAACACGTTGTCTACGGGATGATATCAAGACCAAACTAGAACTTCGGCTACATGAGATTCCATTTCAATCCCAGTTGAATTCGTTATCATTTTGAAGTCAGAGTCAATATTAGAAATTTAGATTCTGTATTGGATATTTTTTTCATTAGTAACCAATGACAGCCAACGTGTTAAAGTAGCTATTTTCACAGACAGTAAGAGTTAATTGGAAGGATTTATTATCAGAAAATCGAAAATGTAATCTTGAGGGGAAATCAGAAGCATGCAAAACCGACACTCGAACGATGGTTTAGTTTCTTAAAGCGTGTAGGCATGGTATGTGGGCAGAGTATCTAACTTGCTAACTATCTGCAAATTGTAGCTGAGAGTAGAGTGTAAGCTCTATTGTAAGTGCAGTAGAAGCTTATAGTATCAGAGGCATAAAATTGTGGGGAGAGTTCACTTAGATGGGCAGTATGCAATAGGAATGAACCTAATGTTGCTAGAACGCCTTTCTTAAAATTTAAAACTCATTCAGTGGTGTGAGGGGGGGGGGGGGTGGAGGAGGGAGCTGACCTATGTTTCGGATCTAAAATTCATAAAGGAGTACGTAAATGGATAAGAATACAACGGACTTTGATGGAAAAGACACTAAGGAAAATAACTGAATAAAATCGCATGCCACCTTTCGGTGACGATGCTCATGAATGCAAAAAAGCTACTCTGTGAATACAGTCACTTTAAAAGGAAAATACGATATGGAATACAAGCAACAGTGACTGCACTCACGGATTGAAAAGGTGATAGTAAATAAAACCTACGAGCCTACCTAACACAAAAGACTTCGTAGTTAAAGAGCATAACATTAGCGCTATCCTCTAGTCTAAACTGTAGGTATTAAAACTGATTTAAAAATGGAAAAAATTAAAATAGAATATACAACACTATAATTCGAGGCTAAAGAAACGCCATTCTCTTTCCATCCACCACAAACAGCTTCCGAATATAGACCCAGGGTTCAAATTTCTGACTAGCTATCTAATTTACATAGCATATAGCTACCTACCAACTTATATTATTCCGATGAAAAAGAGAGAATGAAATACCTATTCAGTGTTCCTAAATTTTCCCCACTAACTGTCTTTCTCAGTTTCAGGTTACCAACATTTGATCTCTGAGACTGCAGTCTCGCGATTGGCTGAACGAAGGAGTGCGCTGATTGGCTGTGGCTCACTGCTCTCCTCTCACCAATCACGTCTCTCCGCGCGGCTTCCAGCAGTAGGCGCGCTCTTTCTTTCAGCTCCTGGTGCCTAGATGTGCTCTGCAGTTTAATGACCACTCTTTAGACAGCTACTCTACTTCCAGGGAACTAATTCTCTTGACTAATATCATGAAATTGTAAGCCATTCCTAATTAGAAAACACAAATCAACAAATGATATAAAAGTAAAATGCATGCGGTAGCTAACACAGAGAAAATTTATGAGTGATTTAATTGATCTTAAACAACATAGGGATAGGGAAATAATTCTAGAATGCAGAGTGAAGGGAGTTATTCTAATTTAGAGCTACATTAAAATGGTACTTTTGAAGAAGATAACTAATGACACTCGATTTTTTTCAAATAATAGAGATTAGTACAAAGAGATGTTATTTTTATTAATCATATATAAACAGCAATCATTAGTAAGCAGACAGATTGAAAACAAGTGCTTACATCACTAGGTGCATGGTGCTGCCGTGCTTAAAGTCTTGGCTAGTATTTGTACCAAAGCAAGCCATGAGTGACCGTGTTGATGATGGTATATTGGTTCAAAACACTCTAACACATAATAATCTAACGGCTAGTCATTCTTTGATTAATAAGCGGAATACTCTTGAAAATCTTGTTAATGGAATTACAAAACAGATTTCCTCTAGCCATGTCTATTGGCTGACATTTTATAACACAATAAACCATCATCAATATGAGTAGGAATTTTTACTGATAATCCTTTGAGCCTTCCTCTATAAAACTGTTTATATAACAATAAATTTAATTATTTTAACTTAGTCCAATCCATTAATTTTTCTAAATAACCTAATTTGATAAAACTGAAGATAATTTTTTAAACTGTGCGCAACTGCAAATGTGTCCAAATATTCTGTTATAAACCCCAAAAAATGTTAAACAAATAACATCAACGAGACTGCTAAGAAAATAACAATGAAACCTATGTTATTGGATTAAATATATCACTATAATTAGATTTAATTCTTTTATCTTTAATCAGATTTGTTAAATTTTGAATTACTCGCTATAGTACCACGCAAGTAAGATTTGACTCTGGATGATCGCGAACCGACTGAGCTGTTCTTCAGATCAGACGAAACTGAACTTCTTTTCCTAATGCCATCAGACTCAATGGCTTCACTCTTCATATTGATAGATTTGAGAGATTCGCTCTTCTTATCGGCAGATCCGATATTTATATTATCAGTATCACCTATACTTATATTTTCAAAATCAATGGATCCGTCTGTTTTAATTTTCAAACTGGAGGATTCTATGCTTTTATCAGACTTATCATATTTCTTCACCAAATGATCAGGTCCAAAAGTTCCTTTTTTCAAATTGGTAGATTGGGTAGGTTTACTTTTTGTCTGTATATCATTTTTATATCCATGAGTTTTGCTTCTCACATCAGATTCAATAGTTTTATATTGTCTTACTGGAGTCGATGATTTCGCACGACTCCTATCTTCAACTCTATGCATGAGTGAATCAGCAGATCTACCAACTTGAGAGGAGTTGGAGGACGATCTTTGGTTATCACGTAGACAGGTAATGGGCTTTCTCCCAGAGGCAGATGCCTTGAATTCTCCAGTTTTCATATCTTTGGTAGATGGTGGTGCTTCTGGAAGATTCTTTCCTTCTTCGATAAACTCATCATCTAAGTAGTTAGGAACCTTGCGAACACCAATGTTGCTTTTGTTTGATATCCCTGAACTTCTTCTAGATTTCGAAGTGCTTCCAACGGAGGTTCCTGGTTTAATTTTATTGAAATTAGATGATGGATTTACTTTAAGATCATTGGAATTTGATGATCGTTCCACTGAATTTCTCACGAGAACATTCCGATTTTCTGAATTTCTTTTACCAGATGGTGGCTTTCTGGAAGGAATAGGCAAAATATTTTTCGATTTCATGAGTTTGTTTCTTTTAGTTTCAGGAGTTATTGCAGTGTCCCGTTTTCCTTGCTTATTAGTGACAGAATTAATTGATAACTTGAGCTTGGATACATTCACTATTTCTGAGTACAAGTTTTCTGTAACCTTCCAAACATTCTTCATGAATGAATCTGTTTTAGATTTATCATCAGATTTAAGTGTACTGTGTTCGATATTTAGAATATTCTCACTAGGAAAATTAGCTTTATCTATGCTAGCATCAGTAAAATAGTCATGAAAATTTGAATCCAATAGTAGAGAATGTTCAGACGAACCAGATTTAAGTTTTAGGTCTTCAACTGTAGATTCGTCCCCTTCATTGTTAGAGAAATCAGTCATATGAACACTTTTAAAATCATTTGAATAATTTTTGTTGTTTATAACTATGTCAGACAAATTCAAATCGTTTTCAAGATTATAGAATTTGACTCTAGGTTCAAAGTTCACATCATGAAGTAGAGACACTGGCTTTAATCTGGATTGTAATTTAGTAATTGATGAGATGTAAGAATTCACCATAGGTGTAACAGGGCTAACTTTACCTACCACAATTTTTTTCTTAGAAGACAAGGGTCTAATAATTCGGGTTTCTAAGTTGAGTTTATCTTTCATAAGTGAATCTATTTGTGATACTTGAATATTTTTGTCTTTAGTGATTTTGGAAGTACAGAAAGTTTTTTCTCGTCTAAAGTTTTGTTTTGATTGCTTAGTAGTAGAAGTAGTAGCACTAAGAATACTGGGAATTGCCGCTAAAGATTTTTCTCTTCGATATCCAGATCTTTTATTTCTCAATCTGAATATATCAAAAGACTTTGAAATATCAATCTTCTCCTCTTCAACTTTCAGCGAAGGCAACATTGGAACACCAAATTCACGACTATCAAGGTTGATGAAGTCAGAGCAGGACTCTGAATGAGATAAAATTTTAACCGGGAAGTCAATTTTCTCTATAATTGATGAATTTAATCCATCAATAGGTTCATTACAACTGTTTACAGGAGATGGAAGCTTTTCTAATTCAACCAGTGCAGAATTATCATAGGTTTTATCTTGGATAAGATCAGGGACAGATGAATAGACTGAAGTTTCACAAAATACAGCACTGAAAAATTCATCTCCATGGAATGATGGAATCGCCTCAGCGACATCATTACCATATTCAACTAGACTGCAAGAAGCATATTTTTCTAAATAATCAACATCGTGCATCTTTTGAACAAATGCAGGACATACCTTAACAGTAATTTGGTTACTTACAGGACAATTATTCAATATCTCTGAAATATGAATTGAAGGAGTGCTTTTATAGCAGTCTGAAGCAACAGAGGGAATTGGATTAGCACTGCCAAACTCAATTATTACCTCGATAGCTGAACAGATCAGCTCTGCTTTACAAACCGAACAATGAAGTAGTTCAGGCACATCTGATCTTGAAGCTTCCAATACTAATTCAGAATTCCTTAATACAACTAAATCACTAGCATGTTCGATATGCAAATAGTTTTCGACTAGAACATAGTTGAAACACTCTTCGAAAGCTATTGATGCTAAACACTGAACAAAGTTCATGCTCTGAATTATATTTGGAATATGAAATAATTCAGCATTGTTGGATGATCCACAACAAAATTCAAGTTGAATATGTTTAGAAGGAAACACCATTGATTCAGCTTGGACAGAATTCAAAGCTGAGCATGTATGAAATGCAGGCATGTCAAAATATTTAATAGAGTGGAAGTTATAAATTTCACTGATATTCAACGCATTCAGAATGTTCATTTCTTGATAACACAATTGGCATTGGAATTCTGGTGTAGAAAGTTTAGACAAAGCAAAAATTCTATCAAACAGCATAGGTGGAGAAAAAATTTCTTCTGCTGGGCCAACTACAGGTGAAACATCGTTTAGAATAGTGTAATTTGATTGGTTTTCATGTCTCCCTTCATCTTCACAGGCACTGAAACTATCAGTCATTGTTGTTCCTTTAATGTCATTTTCTTCAGTAACTGTAGTATCATTATCTGAAAATGTTTTATCTGTTGAATCAAAAAATACGGTTTCGTATATGTGTTCATCAGCGCTTTCAGTTGATTGATAATCTGCCCCAAATGGTGTTGAACTAGCATAAACCTTGAAGTCTCCC
Source organism: Caprella mutica (assembly GCA_947561585.1). Lineage (NCBI taxonomy): Eukaryota > Metazoa > Arthropoda > Malacostraca > Amphipoda > Caprellidae > Caprella > Caprella mutica. Next base: position 131,805 of record CANNZV010001379.1, on the reverse strand, counting down.
AAACTATCTTCACCACTAGGAAATGTTTCCTTCGACCAATCTTCTTCCGCTTCGTCAAATGTTGCCTCAAATACTGAGTCTTGGAAGCCTTTTTCAGAAGCCGCACCCAAATTCTTTTCTTCGAAGCACACCCAATCATTCACTCTTTGAATGTAGTCCGTACTACATGAAAGTGTAGAAACCTTGGATTTAGATGTTCGAGGACGATAAGCACTATCTAAATCAATATCGGATTTAATATAATGACTTACATCTACTTCATAGGGCGTATTATAATTCAATGCTTTTGATTTAATTTTGTGCAATGGATCGTGTAACGATGGTACAGCGTTATTATTTGGCCAAGACTCTGTTTTGACGCTCCTAGAGTTAGTGTTTCCGGAATTACTAGATAAATCAAGACGAACGGACTCTTTCAACGTTTTTAAGCTTCTAGAACTATCTAGAGTAGCAGACTTTTCCCTAGTTGAAGTTTCAGGATCATCATAAGCAGTCTTATTTGATTTTAATTTTAATCCTATTATATTAGAGAAAGATTTACGATTTTTCTTATTGAACATTTTTGCAGATTGCCTTAATATATTTTTAGGCTTATAAGAATCTGATTTGAAGTCATTATATGAGCCGTCATGCTCTTTATTAGCTATCTTGAGATCTACATCGGATTTCAACAAACTTTTGATATTCTTTGCAGCTTTAGATATTTTATGAATGGATGATTCCTTATCACTATGTATAGATTCTACATCATATGTAGTATCGCATTTCGGGTCAAAATTGTGAGAGAAAAAGGACGATTTAGTCGAGAGAGTAGTATTCTGTTTAGAGGAAGACTCGAAGTGATCATATTCATCTGCTCCCTTTTTAGGAGGATTTTCTGACTTTACGTTAGGATTAGAAATTGTGTTTGGTTTGGTGGGAACCGTTTTATCAGAAGACATCTGGTGAGAAGAAATCTATCAGATATAATTCAACATATTAATTGGCTGAGAAATTTCAATGCTAACTAGCTACATAGCTAATGACACACAAGATCATTCTTATTCAGAAAATGAATCTGCAAGCATATGAATAATTAAATGAAAGCATTCAGAAACAAGAAAGTATAAAAATAGCGATCGTGAAAATTGAAACTGGCAGCTGATCATGCAAATGAAAAAAAGTAATTTCAATATGTGCGAAAGTTGAAACCTATCGTTAATAATTAGCACCTTACATGATATAGAGAAAGAAAAGCACCAACCTTGGTTTGATAGCTATCATTACTGTTGATGGGGGAGGTGGTAGCGGTAGCAGGGGGAGTGTTAAAGGCCTCGCTTATTTCAGTGGGGGAAATGACTTTGTGTTCAGTGTTGGTGGATTGGTGTACCGGGGGAAGTGACTTCCTATTGGAGGGGGGACTGGAAGCAGTTCTTGTAGTTGGTGACAATGGAGATAGATCCAGCAGACCTGGAGCAACTTCATTGCACTCTTCACTTGAAGACTGATGTTCAAGATTGAACTCGTTATTAAGGCATCAGAATTTATATGAATGAAGGACATTACACTGTCAAGTTGCGTATTGATCCAAATGAATGATCGCGATAGAAATAATGGCACGTTACATTGAAATATGAGCCACAAGAAGAAACACGGAAACCTTTTTCCCGTAAGCATTTGACTAATCACGTGAATAAGCTGAATTAGATCAAAGATTGTTCTGAGTTTTAGATACCACAGTATTCCCATTGCAAAATATGTAACTAAATTTTCTTACCTTGTAAGTAACTGAGGTTTCTCTCTTATCAGAGCTGCAGGAAAAGTAGGAGATAAATAAATAACTAATCAATCAGTTCGATCCGTACATTTATAATAAAATCAAATTGAAGAGGAAAATTAAATCAAATCAATTGAATGAATCCCGATTGTTGAATCAGATAAGTAAATTATGTTAAGCATCAGTTAGATCAATTATTCACGGTGCACCGAAAATTGGGCCCAGGAAAATTGGTTGCACCGACAATTGGGCCCCACGACAATTGGGCTCCGGACAATTGGGCCCAGAAAAAATTGAGCAGAAGACACAATGAAGAAGTGTTACTTTGTTATTACTAGTGTTGTGACAATATTAAATATGCTTTATATTCTCTAAAAATATGTTAATGTTCTTTTAATTCGATTGATATGGCTACCTGATAAGGTAGAGCAAGCCCCTTAAATCACATTTGGATGCCAATCTCATGGTTCTTTGTAATGAAAAGTGTTTAAATAAGTCGTATTTAAAGGAATTAGCCTCATGGATCCAATGTGTTATGTACATCGTCTGACAAAGTTCAGTCATAGTAATATTTAGTTACTAAAATGGGTAAATTATAAAGGTTATAAGTTACATTGAACTAAGAAAAATTGAACAGTTGTTGGGATAAAATAAAATTATGAGAATACATTTTGAAATAATAATTTATAAAACTCTTCAATATTGAGAAGTGAGCACTAAATAGGTTTCGACAAATTCACATTAACTTTAATTCGACTTGTATGTTCCAATAATTTCGGCATGTCTTGGTGGGCCACGGCCTTCTTAAATACCAACATTCTCTAGTTACTTGTTAGTACATTGTTTATTCTTCTAAAATACCTACATCCTTATTTTCAATTGACTACATCCTAACTCGTTCACTTCACAGGAGTTCACTATAGCTAGAGGAGTTCTACTGTATCTTGTTTTTTGCTTACATTGCCTATCTCTGAACAGAAAATCATAGTAGCTAGTTTAAAAAGATATTAGTATATATTCATGAAAAGAAATTAAGAATAAAATAAATATATTTTTCATAACGACTAACGAGAATATTTTTTTCATATTAGGAATAGCTAGCTATTCTTTATTTTAATTTTGGTCAAGATTAAATTTTTAAGCAAAACGCATATTATCACAACCCTAGTTATTAAAGTAGTAGCAATAGTCTTCAATGAAGCTAATACAGTAGACTATGAAAAAAATGAGCAAATAATATAATTGGCTTGGGGCCCAATTGTCTTGGGTCTAATTGTCAGGGGCCCAATTGTCGACGGGCCAAGTTGCCGGTGCACGATTATTCACCAGAGTTACAGATCATTTCCAATTAAAGTTAGAGCTGCTTTATGAGACAATTATTTTAGCACTCACATAACTGGCGGGTCTTCCTCATCTGACGCAAAAGGGTCCATCAACTGTTGACGAGTCATGAGAACAGGCCTTTGGTTCTCTTTGCTCTCTGGGTCTAGACTCTTTTTGGTGGTGGTCAGAGGGTCGGGGGAGCTAATGGCTTTAGTGGAGTACTGAATGCTGTCGGTAGTAGGGAGGTCACACCTGAGAACAGTGCATAGATACTTCAATCTTAGGGAAAACTAAAAATCTCAACAAATCATAAGAAAATTCAGTCAGAAAATTTGGGAATAGCTATCCGTAGAAGCTATGAAGCTCCTGAGTTATGAAGTACTAGTTCCTTCATAACTCAAAGCCACTTCATATCTCGGGTGCACTAGATAGTTTTCTATGATTAAAATCTTACGAAAATATGATTATTAAGGAATAACTAGACGAAATTCTTGACGTACTGTATCATTTTCCATAATTTAAAGTTTAAACATAGAAAATATTTCATAAGTCGGGTGCATTACATGGTTCAGGTCCTTCATTACTCGTGTGCTTCATAACTCAGCAGTTTTACTGTAATAGCAAGAGGAAAAACTAGCTAAGTTAATAATCCAATCGAGTGAAAAGGGAATCTTACTTAGGTGACATGGTGCTGCTGGGAGTGCTGAGTCTGGTGTTATCACTGCTTGGAGTGCTGGTGAAACCAGTGGAAGAAGAGTTACTAGCACCGCCCAGCTGACTGACTTCAAGCTCTAGACCTGAAATGTGAAGTGTTCATTATCTATAGTTAATTTACAGGATAATTGCTCACATTGACAAGATATAAAGTAAGGGTAGCTACTTAATTAGAGCAAAGAGTAGCTACCTGTGAAATAGGCCCTGAGTTGGTGGAGGTAAGTAATGACTGCCAGTTTATCAGGCACAGTTGACACCATCATAGTCTGAGGTTCTATGAGTAGAGGTATGCCCATCTTCTCCCCGGCGTCAAAGGCAATCCGACAGTTGCCAATGATGTCCTGGGGGGACAGGCTAGAGAAATCTCTGCAACAAATGAAGAAAACATAAGCTTCCGCAATTTGTGAAAGCAAAATAGAGAAAACACAAAATAAAAAAGTAAATGAAGAATAGAAAAGTAAATAGCTAGCTATTTTATTTGGAAAATAATTTGAATGAAAATAATTAATTTTGATAAGGAAATATAGGGAGCAACATTAAAATGTGAAAAAGGCTAAATTTTCATTCCAATATTTAGCGTATTCAAATTGATCTGGTTGCATTATATTTAATAAACATTAGTAGAAAATAGTAGATATGCCAAAAAACTAAAAATGAGGCATAGCTAATCTTCAAGAGCAAAATTTTCTTTCCACATAGATAAAGGTTTTAATTACATCAAATCTGGTCTGAAGTGGTGAATGACAGCGCAGAAGGCCAGGCCATTTCTCCAGGAGGTGGTCATGTTAGTTATTTTGACTCCCTTGTACCCTGAGACAGTGTCCTGACACCAAGACATCAAATCTTGACCAGGAGTCGCTAGAGTCTTCAGCGAAAGTCCTGACGTCTCCTGAAAATGGAAGAATATAGCAACTTTGAGAACAAAAACAATGGGAAGAAAATAGAAACTACGAATACAAGTCTCATTAATCAGCACATTGTACTATGGTATATGGACAGTTAGCCGAGTAACACTTCGCCGAAGGACAATTACTTAAAGGTGCATATCTAACTTTAATCGATATTAGGCTGTTCATAAGTTTTATTTTGCGCATAACTGTATACGAATATTTTGGCATAAATCACGAGCTATAGCTATTAATATCAACACAATATTACAGAATTAACTAATTCTATTAGTGGAAATATTAAACTGAATAATTTCCACCACTAAAAAATTCTATCTAAGTTAAATTCTGTTGACAAATGCCCTGTCTTACGTTAGTGGGTAGTTTGAGAGGTGTGAGGGCGTGTCTATCCTGCAGAGTCCGTTTCTCCATCCCCTCAGTAGGACTCCCTGCCCTCTCCTTCACAGGAGACAGTCTACCTCCTTCCTCAGCTCTACTCTCGACAGTTTCTTCTGTTTTCTTGCGGTGTGCTGCGTATACTGTGGGTAAAACTTACAGTGAGACTAACAGAAGTTGAAAAGGAGTGGTGAGGAGAATAGAAAGATATGGTAGTTCACATTTTATGTTAATATAAAGCTAATAGAGATAGATTCATAAGTTATATGAAGTAGAAAACAGAGTTCAAATGAATTAGTTAACAATGTAGCTAGTTAAATTAAGTAGATTACAAAGTAGTTAAATGAAGTGGTTCAGAAAAGTAATTTAATGAAGTAGCTAGTTAAAGAAGAAAATCTAGGAAAGTTTTCATTGCCTGACGTATCCCCACCTGCAGAGTCAGTAGGTTTCTGTTCACTGAGTGAGAGTGTGATGGAGGGGTCTCTAGGCAGTGACTCCAATGGAGTGAGTGACTCTATCACAGAGTCTTCCTCAGCTGCCTCAGTGCTTGAGGAAGGAGAGTCACACTCAAGAGAGTTGGTGAGTGAGGATATTCTGGCAGTGAGGTGAGTCAGTTCCTCATTCGCTGCTCCTTCTAAAAAGTAGAGAAATAATAAACTGAGAAGAATAAAGGTTAGCTACCTATAATCAAAATCATTGGAATAATTTAATACCTAATTCCAAATTATCTAGCTTAGCTATAGGAATTGTGGAACATGCAACCTCTCAGAGAAATGAAGCTGTTAATAGGAATTAGCTACTTTGAAAGACTATAAACAGTTATTTTAGAGCCGGAGATGACAAGGTATTAGTATAGCTAACAGATAAGTTTGCATCTCTCTCACCCTCATCATCCTCCTCCAGATCATCTAGTGGTGCGATGTCATTGGGAGCATTCATAGACATGAGGGAGGCCAGGGACTGCATGTCTTCATCTCTAAAGGAAAAAAAATCAATCAATTAAACATTACTTCTAAATATTCAAGCAAATAAATATCTAGTTAAATCGGAAACGAAAATTGTAGTTATTATTAAAGTAATTAAATAGCAATTCAGCCTGCATAACATCAGAGTAGCAAACTTCGAAGGCTATGTACATACAAAAGCAGAGAAAACAGGATTAAATTTGAATATACTGAATATAAAGTAGTAGAATTAATCCTCGCACTCACGTAGCTTTTCCCTCCCTCAGAAACAAACAAGAGAGGGTGAACTCAACATTGCAAGAGAGTATCTTCTTGCTCAGAGGGTTGAGTCTCACACTCAAGTCAGTCTGCTGACACACACCTGCGTACTGAGTCATGTTGAGGTGTGAGGTGGCAACCTGTCTTCTCTTGCCGCCAGGGGAAACCTTAAAGAAGAAACAGAGTTATTTGATGGCAAACACTAGATTACGTGAAAATTAATTCACGTTAATTAATTTAATAGAGGTTTGAAGTTTGTTTAGTAGCCAAAGGCCATACCTCTTTCATCAAAAGGAAATTAAAAATAGCTAAAGGACTCTAAGAAGCAATCAGAAAGGGAAGAGACTCCATGAATATTCACCTAGCTATCACCAGTCAGCGGTAGCAGTGACACTAACACCATTGACTACAAATACCGATGGAAGAGGAAAATGAAGCCTACGATCCTACGTAACAAAAAATCTATGACATTGTAGTTGAAGAGCATAACACTAGTGCTATCCTCAAAAAAGGAATTAATGCAAGTAGCATTAAAAAATGGAAGAACATGATAAAAAATATAATAATAATATATCTAGCTAAATTAAGCTAATCCAAATTATAATAGTTCAGGTTCCAAGAGACACCAACCCTCTTCTCTTCCATTCACAACAGATAGCAAATTAGCTTGTGGAATCAATTTCAATCAAAAACCATAAGGCTACCTACCTACAGATGTACATTACATTCCACAGCTCTGAGCAAAATTAGAATAAGCCTATTGTGAATGAAGTTAAAAATTAATGTCACCAACAAATAAAATTATTAAGCTAACACCACATAGCTATAGAGCTAGACTTTGTCTGAGCTAAATAATGAAATACAGCAATTACTAACTAGATAAATAGCTAGCTAGCACTCATGCAGGACAAGATTATATAAATAATTTATGAAATATGACATTACTAACTAACTTGAACAGTTAAATCAATTCTTTAAGATTTACATCAAACTCTTTTACTGTACTAACATCTTCCAGGACAAGAGTCCAGTCCTTATCTTCATAATTGTGAGTGTGATTGTCTTTGAAGAGAGTCACTGTGACCTCCGCATTAACAGGAGGCATCCACACGCAGGCTCCCAGTAGTGGATCCTTCATGCCAGGCTCCCACTCCGGTACAGCTGTCACAGCTCTCCTGTTTCTGCGCTGCAGAACTAACTCCAACTTGGTGGGTTGCCTGTGATGGTAGGGATAAATAGTACCTATGAATATTGTGTTAGCTAATTAGCACTGTCAATTTAACTACATTTGGTGTTAGTTAAAATTACATGCCTTTATAAATGAATCAAAAATTTTGTATTAAAGTTATTAGCTATAAGAAAAAAAATGGTGGAAAAATCCGTAGCTATTCTATTTTTTTATAACAATGTCATGAATAATTGAATAGGGATGTAGTTTTCAAAGCAAGGATATTTCAATTACTTTCAGTAAGCAGGCAAAGAGATTATTGGAATGAATTCAGAATAGAAGTTCTATTCACAGAGAGGATTAAGAAGGAAAATTAAATATTTCATTTGTAAGATGGCTATTAAAATCAGAATCTCTTTATTAAGTTTTTAAATCACTTCCGGAATATTTGGAGACATGAAGGTAGATACAAAACTTGCATATAGAGGTATACACAACACTTGGTTACTTATAATTAGGGATGGGACTACCAAAATTTTTGCCGATACCGATCCTTTACAAAATCAACCGATAGCTACTTGTCGATACCGATACTTCTCAACAAGTGCCGATACCGATACTTTGAAAAAATGCCGATACTTGCCGATACCGATAATTGCAGTTTTTTCAAGTTTATATTTATTATTAACTCATTGATACTTGATGAGTTATTAAGTATCGATTATTCTTGTAAGTTTAATGAAGTTCTAACTCAAAACTAACACAGTTATGCTCTTTCGATGTAGTATAACTATGTGATTTACATATTTCACATTAATAAAAATACATAGATATTAAATAAATAACTTTTCTGATGTGTGTTATCCTGTGGTACTTGTAATAAATAGGTGCAAAAATGGTCAACAGTAGCTGAATAATTCTTATTTTGAATTTATAGTCAGACTCAAAAATCTATTGGTAGATTCCGTATATACTTTAAATTTTTTATTATTAATGTCATGCAAGTCATAATAAATAAATAAAAATTATACTTAGAACTCTAGTAGGTGGATGGTCAATTATTAGAGGACTATTTATAATGAATTATTTATTTCATTTATGACTATAGAATAATAGAGATTTAATAAAAAAAATTATCAAATGAATAAAATTTAAATAATCATAAAGTATCGGCTAAGTACCGATACCGATACCATTGCCGATACTCCACAAAAATGCCGATACTTGCCAATACCGATACTTCGTCCCATCCCTACTTATAATCACTAATAATATGAAGCTACAGAATAAAGTAACAGCATTTAAAATGTGGAGTTATACCATTATTCTATCACTTACATTAGGTATTAGTTGTCATTAAAATCTTACCATTTTGGAGTCAGGTGCAAAGTTAATTCATGGAAAGAGGCTGTGAATCTGAATTTTGTAGCCTTTTTGTTTATCCTTTGGAATCTTTTCCATACAGAACTCATACTGGTGATATCTCTGGAAAAAATAACACAATTAGTCAATCATTAAATCTTAATTTATTTAGAACTATTTATTTAGTTATATTGACTCAACTTACCATATGTTTTCAATCACCAATTTGAATAGAGCTGAGCATTAGAAATTGTGTTTTGAATATGAATTGAAAATCCTTAATAAAGTTATTTACATTATTCTAAAATAGACTAGATTCAACTGTGGAGAAATTTATTAGTATTCAAATTTCAAAAAACCATTTATTTTCACATTTAGGTAAGCAGTTCCTAGCAATGTGAATTTATTTTATTTAGAGTTAACAGATTATAAATTACTAGTAACCAAATTTAGTTAATCTAATATGATCATCGATGTGGTAATCTAGTTAACTAAATTAATGCTTATCTTCATGCGAGTCTGTTTATCTTCATGCGAGTCTGCTCATCTTCATGCGAGTCTGCTCATCTTCATGCGAGTCTGCTCATCTTCATGCGAGTCTGCTCATCTTCATGCGAGTCTGCTCATCTTCATGCGAGTCTGCTCATCTTCATGCGAGTCTGCTCATCTTCATGCGAGTCTGCTCATCTTCATGCGAGTCTGCTCATCTTCATGCGAGTCTGCTCATCTTCATGCGAGTCTGCTCATCTTCATGCGAGTCTGCTCATCTTCATGCGAGTCTGCTCATCTTCATGCGAGTCTGCTCATCTTCATGCGAGTCTGCTCATCTTCATGCGAGTCTGCTCATCTTCATGCGAGTCTGCTCATCTTCATGCGAGTCTGCTCATCTTCATGCGAGTCTGCTCATCTTCATGCGAGTCTGCTCATCTTCATGCGAGTCTGCTCATCTTCATGCGAGTCTGCTCATCTTCATGCGAGTCTGCTCATCTTCATGCGAGTCTGCTCATCTTCATGCGAGTCTGCTCATCTTCATGCGAGTCTGCTCATCTTCATGCGAGTCTGCTCATCTTCATGCGAGTCTGCTCATCTTCATGCGAGTCTGCTCATCTTCATGCGAGTCTGCTCATCTTCATGCGAGTCTGCTCATCTTCATGCGAGTCTGCTCATCTTCATGCGAGTCTGCTCATCTTCATGCGAGTCTGCTCATCTTCATGCGAGTCTGCTCATCTTCATGCGAGTCTGCTCATCTTCATGCGAGTCTGCTCATCTTCATGCGAGTCTGCTCATCTTCATGCGAGTCTGCTCATCTTCATGCGAGTCTGCTCATCTTCATGCGAGTCTGCTCATCTTCATGCGAGTCTGCTCATCTTCATGCGAGTCTGCTCATCTTCATGCGAGTCTGCTCATCTTCATGCGAGTCTGCTCATCTTCATGCGAGTCTGCTCATCTTCATGCGAGTCTGCTCATCTTCATGCGAGTCTGCTCATCTTCATGCGAGTCTGCTCATCTTCATGCGAGTCTGCTCATCTTCATGCGAGTCTGCTCATCTTCATGCGAGTCTGCTCATCTTCATGCGAGTCTGCTCATCTTCATGCGAGTCTGCTCATCTTCATGCGAGTCTGCTCATCTTCATGCGAGTCTGCTCATCTTCATGCGAGTCTGCTCATCTTCATGCGAGTCTGCTCATCTTCATGCGAGTCTGCTCATCTTCATGCGAGTCTGCTCATCTTCATGCGAGTCTGCTCATCTTCATGCGAGTCTGCTCATCTTCATGCGAGTCTGCTCATCTTCATGCGAGTCTGCTCATCTTCATGCGAGTCTGCTCATCTTCATGCGAGTCTGCTCATCTTCATGCGAGTCTGCTCATCTTCATGCGAGTCTGCTTATCTTCATGCGAGTCTGCTTATCTTCATGCGAGTCTGCTTATCTTCATGCGAGTCTGTTTATCTTCATGCGAGTCTGCTTATCTTCATGCGAGTCTGCTTATCTTCATGCGAGTCTGTTTATCTTCATGCGAGTCTGTTTATCTTCATGCGAGTCTGTTTATCTTCATGCGAGTCTGTTTATCTTCATGTTATTTACATGTTTTTCAACTTATTTCACCTTTCAAAAGTTGCCAATATTATGGCAACTTTGTCCATACTTTCAAACATGGCTATTGTTAAATGTTAGAGGCCGCAGCTGTCAGCTGAGACTGCTGAGTTAGTTACCTAGTGTGCCGCAATTTACCTGCTTGACCATCTTGACCCTATGTTATTAACTTATTATCAATAATCAGTCTGCAAAAGATGCATGAAATTGTGAAGGCTTAGGCCAGTCTGAAAAGTATAGGAGATTACTGATTAGCAGGATTTGTGGATTAATCCTGTGCGCAACAGCGCATGTTCTTTTTAATTCCTATATTCCCATGTTAATTTCTGTGCCCATCAAATTTCTGTAAAAAAATACCTGGTCTGTGCCCGGGTGGAGACCTTCTTTTCAGACTGGGCCTGAGGCCTTGAAATTAGTCTCCTGAATTATCCGGCATCCGGCAACAATTTACTAATAAATTCCTATGTTTACATGTAATTACTAATTAGTGGAAAGAATTTTGAGATTTTTGGTAATTTTGGAGAGAAATTGGAAAATCTTTGGAGAGAAATTGGAAAATCTTTGGAGACAAATTGTCCCAAAAATTAAATATCTGGAGACTGATTGTGCATGCTTTGCAGACTGGGCTAGAGCCTACACAGCCCCAGGGCGCAGTCTGCAGAATATGGAACATTTTTCCAAGACTCTCTGCGGGAGTTTTTGATTGAATTTTTAGAAATTTGAGATCTCTGCGGGAGATCTTGAATTAATTCCTATGTTACCATTAATTTAGCTGCGGGAGATTTTGAATTAATTCCTATGTTACCATTAATTTAGCTGCAGGAGATTCTGAATCTGCTACTGAGAGTCAGAGAGTAACTGTCTCTCAAATTAAAATCTCTGCAGGAGAAGAGACACATTCTGCAGACTGGACATAGCCTAGAGGCTAGAGCTAGAAGAAATTTGCTATCAAATATCCCATGTATTATGTAGTATGTACAAGAGTAGGGTCACGCAGGTAAATTGCGGCCTTTCAATTTTTAATAGCGGCCTTCAGCCGCCTTCTCAACTTTTCAAGAGTCTCTAAAACATTCTGAACGGTACTGAACCGAAAGTACATTAAAATTGCATAGCAATCAAAAGAAGCACAGTGCATGCTATAATTTATTAATTTAAGTTTTTAATGTGAGTTTTGAACCTATGATGTTTCTGTTGTAAGAGGCCGCAGTTTGTTAGTGTGCCGCAATTTACCTGCTTGACCCTATGTCAGTTAAAGCCAATTAATAATTTAATTGACTTAAATTTATTTGAAATGGTCAAATCTCAGATATGTCTAATTGGGCCTAATTGGCTATAAATTTTGAATTAATTCCTATGTTCCCATGTTAATTATGGCTTGAAATCTTCAAAAAATGAGCCAAATTGGCTTGGCTCACGTTTTTGAAAAGTTTTGGCTCAAAAATTCTAAAATTGGCTTAGGTACAATTTAGTTGAATTTACAAGCCTCTGAAAACTGACAAATATCAGGCAAAAAATTTTCAACCTCCTCTCCTGGAGGTTGGTTGAGGTTCTAGTGTCTTTAAATATCTATAGTCTACCAAGGTACCTAAATCTCAAAACCTAAATTTAAATTTCTTTCAGTTAAGAAAACGTTCAATGTTTTGTAGGGGACCAATTTCTGGAGAGCCAAAAGAGGGGAAAAAGTCAGAGATTTAGAAGGATTCATATTTTTCAGCCTCCAGGATATTAGAGGAAAAAATACTCAATTTTAGATAAATCAATAATATATGCCTGACCAAAAAATACTAGTTTTCAACGATCAATCATTAAAATATGTCATGGTTATGACAGGTTATCAAAAATTACCCTCATCAAATGATTACTAATTGCGATCGTAACTCACGGCGGTCACGACAATAGTGACATAATCTGACAGTTGCTTTGAGCTGTGTATTTTCTGGTTAGACCTTAAAGAAAAACTCTCAAATACATAGAAAAGACTATGGAAATCTATATACATTAGTTTTATTATTTTATATTACTGTAAACTTAAAATAATTTGTTCATTCATTCAGATTAATGAAGTAAATCAACAAACATATCACATATACGTACTGGTTCCCATGGAAACAGGAATGAACTCTACGAAACAACTGAGTAGAACTTCCAAGCGATCACATATTACTTGGAAGCCTTAACCACATTCTTAATAATGTTTTTGCGTACATCATAACTCAATTGATCCAAAAATGTTTATATATTTGAGTAAAAAGGTGTGAGAGACGTCAACTTTATTTATACATATTAATATTCGTTTTTCTTTTTTGACAAATTAAACATACATAAAGCAACATTCCTTTAATTTAGGAAGAAGTGAATTAACATTGACTTAAAATATTTGCAAAATATACTAATTAATGAGTGATGCACAACTTTGAATATACATATACTTCAAAATCAAACTTAGGCTATACTAAATATGCTTCAATTACCAATGTATGAACTAGCTGGCTCTTCACAATGCACTGAATTTTAATTTCATAATCGTGACACACGTTCTAAATCAAAGTGGTTATCAACAGATTGCCATCCCTAATAACGTTCGACTCCGATGCGTTGGGTGGAATAAAGATCAGGGGTATATAGCATGTGGAGGAGATGATGGACTGCTCAAAGTACTCAAGCTGGAGGCATGTAAGTACATTGAAACTACATAGTAGCAAATGCAGATTTGAACGAAATAGGAAGATGCAAAATATTGTATGAAAATATAAAATGTAAATTTAACAGACATTATTTTCTATTTAAAAGAATATGTTCATTCACAAGTTTCATTTTATTAAAAGAAAATTATTTTATCAAATATATATTGTTAAAATGTTGTTCCTAATTTGTTCATTGCTAACGAACGCACTTCGAATTTTCATATTATTCTCATTATTCTCATGTGTGGATTTGTGTTGCGTTTTTCTTATGCGCTCGTGTCAGAGATTCGGTTTTTTTCGCAGTTCTCTCGCTGTCGTCATTGAGTGTGGTTGTTATGTGTTGTACTCCGGAGTCATAGGTGGTCGTTTGTCATTTTGGTTGTGAAGTTCGAAGTTTTGTTGTCATCTGATATGAAAGTGATACGTTGAACAGAGAAAACTAACTAAGGTAAGCAAAATCGTAGTTAGAACTACAACCTATCTAGGCTTTGAGTTGAGTACAAGTGGTTTGATAAAGATTTCTAGAGTTGTGGTGTGTAGGTAGTCAGTTGTCAGTCTGCTAATAATGGCGCAGAAAATTTCTTCAGATATGATTAAACCATATACTGGTGAAGGTGATATTGTTGCCTGGCTTAAAAAAGTGAGTTTAGTTGCAAAACTTCAGAAGGTTAAAGATTTGGCTAGTTTGATACCGCTGTACTTAGAAGGTAGTGCGCTAGCAGTGTATTTAGAGTTATCTGAAGCTGAGCAAGAGGATGAAACTATAATTCAGAGTAAATTAAAAGAAGCTTTTGCCGATGACGCTTTCACTGCATATAAGAAATTAACTGTTCTCAAATGGACGGGTGAGCCTGTAGATGTTTTTGCAACTGAAATAAGAAGATTAGCAGGTTTGGCAAAAATGTCTGGAGATGGGCTAACACACTTAGTTAAACTGTCTTTCATTAATGGATTCCCCGATCATATTGGAGTAAGTTTGCAGCAGATGCCTAATGTCCTGAAAATGGAAATGAGTGACATTCTTGATAAAGCTAGAATTTTAACATCAAAACAACAATACGGAGGGATATCTGCTGTCACATTTAGTAGAAAACCAGACAGACCTAATAGTAGTAATGTCCCTATCCCTGAAGGGCCCTCTTCTAATGTTGGCGTATTCAAGGGACAATGTTTTCGCTGCGGTGGACCTCACATGATCCGTAATTGTAGAGAACAAAGAGTAAGATGTTTTAGATGTAATGTAGTTGGCCATATTGCCAGTAAGTGTCCAGAAAATAATTCGGGAAACGAGTAGAGGGTAACTATTGTGCCACTAGTTACCCTATTAATGTCGAATCATGTTTAGGCAAATTGCCGATGGTAACAGTTATGGTGTTAGGTAAACGTGTTAATGCTTTGGTAGATACTGGGTGTTCTACTACAGTTATACACTCTAAATGTATTGCTAACTGCATGGAAGTGTCTCTTTGTAGCGGGGATTCTTATATTAAGGCTTTCAATGATAATAAGGTTAAATGTAAAAGGGTTAAGGAATTGCTATTTACAATAGGAGGCAAGTCTGTAGTTGTCGAAGGAGTGCTGGTTGTTGAGCAGTTAGTTGAGGGTGTAGATTTAGTGATGGGAGTTGATTTAATTTATTCGCTTGGTGGAGTTAGGATAAGTAATGGAGCGGTTTCCTTTGATTCGATCGGTGTGGCGTGCGTAGGTAAATTGATTGAGAAAGGTACTAATGATAATGAAGACTCACAGTTGAGAATTAAAGATTCTGCTTTTGATGCAAGGTTTGATGGTAAACAGTGGATTGTTGAGTGGCATTGGAAGACTGAACAGCCAATAAAACTGAAGAATACAATCAGCTGTTATGATAAAGGGTTGATAGGCGACAAGAAAGTTGAATTTGAAAAGGAAGTGGAGAGGTGGATAGATGAAGGGATATTGGTACTATGGAAGGAAAATGTAAATTCAGGGATTTTACCTTTAATGGCAGTTGAACAGCCTACCAAAAAAAAAGTAAGGCCAGTTCTGGACTTCAGAGAATTAAATTCGAATATTAAAAATCAAACAGGAGATGATGTAATAGATGTTTGTTGTGAAACTCTGCGTAATTGGAGACGTGTTGGTGAGAATGTCTCTGTTGTTGATTTGAAATCAGCATATCTGCAATTAAAGATTGAAGAGAAATTACATCACTATCAGTTAGTAAAGTACAAAGGACGGACGTACTGTCTTACTAGGCTTGGTTTCGGACTGAATTCAGCTCCCCGCATAATGTCTAAGATCTTGAAGCATGTACTTGGCTTAAATGATCAAATAAAAGATGCGACGAGTTCGTATATAGATGATATCTTAGTTAATGAAGACAAAGTATCTACAGCTGAAGTAATCAAACATCTCAAGAAATATGGGTTGGTGACGAAACCGCCTGAAACTTTAAATGGAGCGGCTGTTCTTGGGTTGAAGTTATCTAAGGTTGGTGATGAAATTGTATTTCATAGGAATAATAAGATTCCTGATATTCCTGATCGCCTTACAAGACGAGAACTTTTCTCCATTTGTGGAACATTAATAGGACATTATCCGGTTGCAAAGTGGTTGCGTGTAGCTAGCAGTTTCATCAAGAGAAGAGCGGAGGGAGCACACTGGGAAGCTTATGTGGGTGATCAAGCAATGTCTATGATTAAGGAGGTCGTTGAAAGAGTTCATAAAGCGGACCCTGTAGGAGGTGTTTGGAGTGTGTCTAATGATGATCACTGTATTTTGTGGACAGATGCTAGTAAGATTGCCATAGGGGTTGTGCTAGAGGTGAATGAGAAGGTTGTCGAAGATGCCGCCTGGCTTAGGAAAAAGGAAGACCTGAATCACATCAATGTATCTGAGTTGGAGGCTGTGCTCAAGGGCATAAATTTAGCATTAAAATGGGGAGTGACTTCGATTGATTTGAGAGTAGATTCTGCAACAGTTGTGGCTTGGGTGGAGGGTGTACTGAGCGGAGAGAAACGAATTCACGCTAGAGGTGCGGCGGAAATGCTGATCAAGCGACGATTGGGTAACTTGAAAGAATTGGCTAGCGAATTCAATTTGAAAATTCAGATTTCGTTCACTCCTTCTGAAAAGAATAAAGCAGATGAGTTAACAAGGGTCCCGAAGAGGTGGCTAGCGGAGAGATATGAGAGTGGGAGTGAAGATAACATTGCTTATGTATGCGTTGAGGCTAGAGAAGCAGTAGCGCAAGTTAGGGAGTTACACGAAAATCACCACATGGGTGTCGATCGAACTCATTATTTAGTGAAGAAGGTCATGCCTTCAGTTTCAAGGGATGTCGTTAAGAACGTTGTTAAAACCTGTCTTAAATGTCAGTCGATTGACCCTGCACCTGTCTCCCATAGCAAAGGTGATCTTGGAGTGACATTAAACTGGTGCAGACTGGCTATTGATGTGACTCATTACAGGGGGCTTCCTTACTTAACCATGGTTGATTGCGGCCCTGGCCGTTTTGCCATATGGAGAGCGATGAGAGTTGAAAATGCACAAGCGATCGTTGCAGAATTAGATAATGTATTTATGGAACGGGGACCAGTGAATGAATTATTGATGGACAACAGCACAGCTTTTAGATCACAAACTCTAGCGGATATGGCTATTAGATGGAACATAGAATTAGCCTTTAGAGCTGCTTATAGACCCTCGGGGAACGGCATAGTTGAAGGACACCACAGGACTATAAAAGCAATCTCAGAGAGAGGCTCAATTTCTCCTGTTATGGCAGTATATTGGTACAACAGTACACCAAGATCTGGTCAAGATGAGGAATCGGTGCCCCAACGGTCTGTGTTTAGCTATGAATGGAGGTATCCGCAAATGAAACCTGAAAAGATTGTCACTAACCCCATAGATGGTACAAGCTCTCTGAAGATGGGAGATGAGGTGTGGGTTAAGCCCTACCCTATGCGATGCACTACTCAATGGAATAGAGGCCTTGTCACTGGAATGACAAGCAGCCACAACGTTGAGGTGGATGGCATGCCAAGGCATGTGTTAGATATCAGGCCGGTTGTAAATCCAGCTTTGCAGACTGACATTTCGAATGACCAGGAAGGGTCGAACTCCGGTCAACCAATTGAGAACGCTAGACCAAGTAGGAAGACGAGAACGCCTGTGTGGATGAGTGATTATGTTCCTGAATGAAATTGTGATGGCACTCGATAAATTTTTTTTGTAGGTTTGTTAGTTTAATTGTTTGAAAGTTTTATGTTGATAGTTTAGTCGAAAATTATATTGAACCGTTAAGGTTAATTCGTAGAGTTATAAATATAGAACTAGTTAGAATGCTTTTTTTTATATATATGTATGTAGTTATATACATATCTAATTAAGTCAGTGATCTTGAGATCAGGGGAGGATGTGGATTTGTGTTGCGTTTTTCTTATGCGCTCGTGTCAGAGATTCGGTTTTTTTCGCAGTTCTCTCGCTGTCGTCATTGAGTGTGGTTGTTATGTGTTGTACTCCGGAGTCATAGGTGGTCGTTTGTCATTTTGGTTGTGAAGTTCGAAGTTTTGTTGTCATCTGATATGAAAGTGATACGTTGAACAGAGAAAACTAACTAAGGTAAGCAAAATCGTAGTTAGAACTACATCATGCTTGCAGCAACGGCCGCTGCAAGCAAAGACAGCAAGGCTTCTGGTCTCGCCGCACCATCCACTCTCTCTATGAACCAAAGTCTCGAGGGACACTCAGGACAGATTCAAGTGGTGGTGTGGAACAGCATTCACCAGAAACTAACATCCTCTGATAGCTCAGGACTTATCATCGTATGGAGAATATATAAGGTAAAAAATACAATAAGTCTACTTTGAGCTGCGGAAATCTGTCAACCAAATTTTAAAAAAGTATAACTCTTCTGTAGTTAAATCCTGTATAATTTATGTAGTGTCCTGAGTAAGGAAGTAACATCCATAGAAAATCTTCTTTAGTCTGCCATAAAATGTAGTTTTCTAAAACGTATGGCCATTCATGGCAGACTAAAGAAAATTTGTTCACTATAGAGTCTACTTCCTTGTAACCTTATGTTCACTACACAGGATTTCATTATAGAAAAGTTCTACTGTACATCGTAAGAAGCAATAAAAATTTACAGATATTTTAATCATCTACCTGTTCAATTAAAACAAAATCCAAATTTATTAATTATTAGAAATATATTTTTATTGATGCATCACATCGATGTTCTTCCAGGGTTCCTAGTACGAAGAGATGATAAACAACAGAAACAAATCTGTTGTGAGGGGAATGGCTTGGAACAGCGATGGTCAGAAGATTTGCATCGTCTATGAAGATGGTGAGATGATTTAGCAGAGGAAATATTGTTATTACAATATTATTCGTAACCACATTTTGCTTCTAATATGTTTAATCTTTATCTCAGGAGCTGTGATTGTTGGTAGCGTTGACGGTAACCGCATTTGGGGTAAGGAGTTGAAGGGACAGCACCTCACAGGTGTCGAATGGTTTCAAGATTCGCTCCTGCTTCTTTTTTCGCACCACAATGGCGAAATTCATGTCTATGACAATGCAGGCAACTTTGTCGTAAGAAATATATATGTTCATAATTAATTATCAGTTAATTTATTTCTCTGTGATTCTTGTTGTATACGGCATTAGTTGTTGTTTTAGTTTTTTACTTTAATTATCTTTTCTTAATTCTACTATTTTTTAATTGTTGCACATGAATTCTCAATGCTCTGAGTGATGTGTTTTCAAAATGATTAGTAGATAGAAATTATTTAAATTGGTCTTTGTTATCAACAAACTGTATTTAGAAAACACTGTTTAGCGCATAGTAAATAAATAGAAAAGTATACTAAGTTTCGAATTAATTGACGGTGAACTTGATACATTCTTCAGAAACGATGTAAACAAATGGCGTCGCATACAGTACTCTCATGTATTATAAGTATTATAAGGTGAATAGAGTGTAAAACGTGATAAAAACAATTAAATGTAAGTTAATTTCCATGAAAATGCACGTTTAACTGAATAGTAGAACATTTTTTATTTAATAAAAAATGGAAAATACTTTATATGACGTCACTCAGAGTATTTTTTCATGTTCCAATATTGTACTTGGTATACTTCTCTATTTATTTACTATGGTTTAGCGAACACTTCGTGTGAGCGACTTTTAGTGAATCATGCATATTGAGACACTTTTGATTATCTTCATACACGATATATGGTAACCATAGTAAACAGAATAGTATAGTATCCCAGTTACATGTATTATTCAAATTTATTTTGGGTAGGCTGTGACGTCATGTATGTAAACAAGAGGTCACGTCATAGTAAACAGAATTGCTGTGGGTCACGTGGAATAGAGAATTAAGATGGCGGCCAACGCGACCGATCTGACTAATGATCTAATTATCTTGAATAAATCGTCTTCTTCAAGACTAAGAATTTGTTACTATTTTGGGTGTAAAAAGACCAGTAGCAATTTCATCAACAGTCATTTTTTTAATTTTCGTCCGTATGACTATAAAGATTGGATAATAGCATGTGGTAATGTGGAATTTAAAAAAATATCACCGAAAACGTTATTTAACAAAAGTTGGGTGTGTTGCAGCCATCTTTTGTGTTTGTACTGTACGTACGTCGTACAAACGTTGCACCATTGTTGACATGTGACGTCTCAGCCTATTTATTTACTATGGTCACAGCCTACCGGGACACGCGTAATATCCCCCCTATAGCTCTGGGATACTATATCTTCTCTGTACTGTGACAGTACTATGTATAATTAATTTAAAAAAAAAAAAAAAAAAAAAACTTGTTCAAACAATTCAAATTAGTGTTAATTTAGCTCCTTTGAACCAACTTTTTAAACATTCGATTTTTATTTAGGTGTGATTATTACTATATTGTTAAAAAAATAGCGTCAACGTAAAAAAATATGGTATCTATTTACTTTTAAATAACATACTCAATGATAATTATCTCATTTCTGAGTCCTGACCATAATTATTACCATTTTGTCAATGTGAGTTCTTTTGTTTACACCATTCAGTTCTCTGGTATAAAATTTGAAAATGAAGCAGTCGCCAATCGGTATCAATATTGTTATTGTACAAAGGAGGCTCGACGAATTGTTGAGACTCCGTCATAATAAATAGTGTATTTTAGTTTTCGTGGTACGTAAATTGTGTATTTTTTAAATAAATATAGTGTTACTGTATTAAGTACCTATTTGTTATGTTACTGTAGCGAAAATACGCTTTGTGTATCTTGGTCCAAAACGGTCCTACGAATAACCCAAATGAACCCAAATGAACCCAAATGAACCCAAATGAAACCTAAATGAACCCAAATGAAACCAAATGAAACCAAATGAACCCAAATGAACCCAAATGAACCCAAATGAAACCTAAATGAACCCAAATGAAACCAAATGAAACCAAATGAACCCAAATGAAACCCAAATAAAGTCCTACGAATAACCCAAATGAACCCAAATGAACCCAAATGAAACCTAAATGAACCCAAATGAAACCAAATGAAACCAAATGAACCCAAATGAAACCAAATGAAACCCAAATAAAGTCCTACGAATAACCCAAATGAACCCAAATGAAACCAAATGAACCCAAATGAACCCAAATGAACCCAAATGAAACCCAAATGAACCCAAATGAAACAAAATGAAACCCAAATGAACCCAAATGAAGTCCAACGAATAACCCAAATGAACCCAGATGAAACCAAATGAAACCAAATGAAACCCAAATGAACACAAATGAAGTCCAACGAATAACCCAAATGAACCCAAATGAACCCAAATGAAACCAAATGAACCCAAATGAACCCAAATGAAACTCAAATGAACCCAAATGAACCCAAATGAAACCAAATGAAACCAAATGAAACCAAATGAACCCAAATGAACCCAAATGAAACCAAATGAAACCAAATGAACCCAAATGAACCCAAATGAAACCAAATGAAACCAAATGAAACCAAATGAACCCAAATGAACCCAAATGAAACCAAATGAACCCAAATGAAACCAAATGAACCCAAATGAACCCAAATGAACCCAAATGAAACCAAATGAACCCAAATGAAACCAAATGAACATAAAAACGAACAACCCAAATGAAGCAGAAACAACCCAAATGAAGCAGAAACAACCCAAATGAAGCAGAAACAACCCAAATGAAGCAGAAACAACCCAAATGAAGCAGAAACAACCCAAATGAAGCAGAAACAACCCAAATGAAGCAGAACAATCCAATTGATGCTAAAAACGAATAACCCAAATGAAGCTAAAAACGAATTAAAATGAAGTAGAAACAATTCAAACATTTAGTAATCAATTGGTCTTCATATGGTCTTCATTCGATTTTCATTTGATTTTCATTTTATATTTTTTTTATATTCATTTGATATTCATTTAGTTTTCATTTGGTATTCATTTAGTTTTCATTTGGTATTTATCTGGTATTCATTCACAGTGAAGTGTTAAAACAACCATCATTTGTTGTTATTAATATTCACAGTGAAGTGTTAAAACAACCATCATTTGTTGTTATTAATATTCGCAGTGAAGTGTTAAAACAATCATCATTTGTTGTTATTAATATTCGCAGTGAAGGGTTAAAACAACCATCATTTGGTGCTAGGACGTGCTAGGACGAAACGGTTCTAGGACGTTTCGTACCCGGACATTTCGTTAACGGACGTTTCGTTAACGGACGTTTCGTTAACGGACGTTTCGTTAAAAGGACGTTTCGTTACTAGCACGATAATTCGTTACCAGTTTTTTCGTTCCAAATCGCTACTAACGATTTTTATAATTCGAAATGAGTTATAGACTGAAAAATATACCAATCACTTAAATTATAAATATATAGCTATTGAATATTTTTCCCTATGTGAACCAATTACTGGAAGTTTTCAAACATTTTAGAAAATAGTATATAAGAATAAGAATAAAGAGTTGAAATGTTAAATTATATAGTCTTTTCTTATATGATTGAAAATAATTATTACTTTCGCAAAATTGCGGAAGGTTATGTTTCTTTTCATTAGGTGATTTTCATTCAGCAACTTGTAATATCTGGTAATTGGAATTTTACACTAACGTTAAAACATTTTCCAAAATATGAAAAACAAAAGATTTCCCCAATGTAGGTATTATCTCCGAGTTCTCGGACTGAACCACATTTTCAATCGTATGAGGACAAAAAAAATAGATTTATTGTTATTTAACTTGTATATCGATTGCAATCCATGGTATTTTCACTTCCAGCTTTTCTAATCAAAGAAATTAAGTAATGATTATTAATTTTAACACATCTGATTAAAATCAATGTATAACTAAACGAATAAAAAATATGTTTAAAAAGTAGACGCTATTTTTGAAGTAGTAAAACTTGTAATACATGGGATTGGTATAAAATTGTTGTCTAAAATAAAATTGTCTAATAAAAATCGTTTCCAATTCATAAAAAAATTAACTGGTAACGAAACGTCCTAGTAACGAAACGTCCTATAGAAACGAAACGTCCTAGTAACGAAACGTCCTATAGAAACGAAACGTCCTAGTAACGAAACGTCCTATAGAAACGAAACGTCCTAGTAACGAAACGTCCTAGTAACGAAACGTCCTAGTAACGAAACGTCCTAGTAACGAAACGTCCTAGTAACGAAACGTCCTAGTAACGAAACGTCCTAGTAACGAAACGTCCTATAGAAACGAAACGTCCTAGTAACGAAACGTCCTAGTAACGAAACGTCCTAGTAACGAAACGTCCTAGTAACGAAACGTCCTAGTAACGAAACGTCCTAGTAACGAAACGTCCTAGTAACGAAACGTCCTATAGTAACGATTAACGAAAAGTCCTACTAACGAATCATCCGTTAACGAAACGTCCGGTCACCATTATTAATATTCACAGTGATAGGTGAAACTATCAAGTTCACCAAATTACTCAATATGTTTTATAACAAAACAACATCTGTCACTGATGTGTTCTAACACCCCCGTCTGTACATGAAGGGGTACACTCCCTGTTATGAAATATGATTTAAAATAGAAATAACTATATATATTTCAATAACTCTGAAATAACATTATCTCTTTCTCAAGAATTTCGAATTATTTTAATAACTTATTTCCCCTTTCTTGGGGAAAAAAGGATACATTTTTTTGCTTTTAAAAAAGAAGAAAAAGAAAGTATGGAAAAAGAAAGTATGGAAAAAGAAAGTATGGAAAAAGAAGGTATGGAAAAAGAAGATACGGAAACAGAAGGTGCGGAAAAGAAGGTACGGAAAAAGAAGGTATGGAAAAAGAAGGTACGGAAACAGAAGGTACGGAAAAAGAAGGTACGGAAAAAGAAGATACGGAAAAAGAGGGCAAGATAAAAAGGGGGCAAGATAAAAAGAGGGCAAGATAAAAAGAGGGCAAGATAAAAAGAGGGCAAGATAAAAAGAAGGCAAGATAAAAAGAGGGCAAGATAAAAAGAGGGTAAGAGAAAGAGGGTAAGATAAAAAGAGGGTAAGATAAAAATAAGGTAAGATTCATTTGAATCTTTTTTTTCTCTTTCTACTTCATTTTAATTCGTTTTTATCTTCATTTGGGTTGTTTCTGCTTCATTTTGGGTTCATTTGGGTTATTCGTAGGACTTCATTTGGTTTCATTTGGGTTATTCGTAGGACTTCATTTGGGTTTCATTTTGGTTTCATTTGGTTTCATTTGGGTTTCATTTGGGTTCATTTGGGTTCATTTGGGTTTCATTTGGGTTCATTTGGGTTATTCGTTGGACTTCATTTGGGTTCATTTGGGTTTCATTTGGGTTCATTTAGGTTCATTTGGGTTCATTTGGGTTCATTTGGGTTTCATTTGGGTTCATTTGGATTCATTTGGGTTCATTTGGGTTCATTTGGTTTCATTTGGGTTCATTTGGGTTATTCGTAGGACTTTATTTGGGTTTCATTTGGATTCATTTGGTTTCATTTGGGTTCATTTGAGTTCATTTGGGTTTCATTTGGGTTCATTTGGGTTCATTTGGTTTCATTTGGGTTCATTTGGGTTATTCGTAGGAATTCATTTGGGTTTCATTTGGGTTCATTTGGGTTTCATTTGGGTTCATTTGGGTTCATTTGGTTTCATTTGGGTTCATTTGGGTTCATTTGGGTTATTCGTAGGAATTCATTTGGGTTTCATTTGGGTTCATTTGGGTTCATTTGGTTTCATTTGGGTTCATTTGGGTTATTCGTAGGAATTCATTTGGGTTTCATTTGGGTTCATTTGGGTTCATTTGGGTTCCATTTGGGTTCATTTGGGTTTCATTTGGGTTCATTTGGGTTCATTTGAGTTTCATTTGGGTTCATTTGGTTTCATTTGGGTTCATTTGGGTTATTCGTTGGACTTCATTTGGGTTCATTTGGGTTATTCGTTGAACTTCATTTGGGTTCATTTGGGTTTCATTTGGTTTCATTTGAGTTTCATTTGGGTTCATTTGGGTTCATTTGGTTTCATTTGGGTTCATTTGGGTTCATTTGGGTTCATTTGGGTTATTCGTAGGAATTCATTTGGGCTTCATTTGGGTTCATTTGGGTTCATTTGAGTTTCATTTGGGTTCATTTGGGTTCATTTGGTTTCATTTGGGTTCATTTGGGTTCATTTGGGTTATTCGTAGGAATTCATTTGGGTTTCATTTGGGTTCATTTGGGTTTCATTTGGGTTCATTTGGGTTCATTTGGTTTCATTTGGTTTCATTTGGTTTCATTTGGGTTCATTTGAGTTATTCGTTGGACTTCATTTGGGTTCTTTTGGGTTTCATTTGGTTTCATTTGGGTTCATAAGGTTATTTGGGTTATTCGTAGGACTTTATTTGGGTTTCATTTGGGTTCATTTGGTTTCATTTGGGTTCATTTGGGTTATTCGTTGGACTTCATTTGTGTTCATTTGGGTTTCATTTGGTTTCATTTGGGTTCATTTGGGTTCATTTGGGTTTCATTTGGGTTCATTTGGGTTCATTTGGGTTCATTTGGGTTATTCGTAGGACCCTGTCTAGACAGGGATAACATCCTCACTGACATCACTATTGCAGTCGCCGTGCCTTGAGGCGAGGCAATGATGACTAGGTGGGTGTCTTCAGTAATGGGAACTCTATTTTCATGTTTTATACATGAGCTACACTGTGTCATATCTACACTACTCTACTTTAATGACCACAGCATATAAAATTAGGATGTCTATACATGTATTTCAGTTTTTTTTCTTTTCTTAAACTGAGCACATTCTCTTGCTAATTTGCTTACATTATTTTCCTATCCTATAGCTAATAAATTTGTGCAAAAATGCAAGAGTTGTGTCTCAGTAATGGCATTTGTCACCGTAAATCTTTGAATATTAATTATAACATTTATATTTTATTTACAGGCCTGGATTTTATAGATTCCATGTTCAAGCACATAAATACCATAAAGAAGGTTAGTAGTTAGCATACAAAAGTTTTATCTACAGATCCGTTATACGCTGTGTCTCCTTTATGTATTGCGATGTAGCTCTTATTATTTTTACCTGAATAGCGTTTTCATAATCACCTCCTCCAAGAATATTTTGCAAGGTCATAGGGACATTTAAATCAGTAAGCTTTAGGTAGAGGTTTGTTCGAGACATAACGTACTTTGGACATTGGAACAAATAGTGTTCTATACTTTCTACTTTCCCACATATACATAAATTTGTCTCTTTCATATTGAATCTATATCTATGTTCATTTAATCCAACAGGTCCTATTCTCATTTTGGCTAGTGCTGACTCTATGGGCCTCTCATTCAGAGAGGTCCATGGCCAGTAGCCTATACACTTTTTTATTTTAAAAAGAAAATGTCCTTTACCTGTTGTGTCCATTTGATCAATCCAATACCCATACAATTTCCTTTTCAGGATACTCTTAACCAGTCTCATTCTATCAGAAGAACAAATTGGGGCATCTGTTACCTCATCAGAGCTGTGTCCTGCTCTGGCTGCTAAGTCTGCATACTCATTGCCTTCAATGTTCCTGTGACCTGGGATGAACTGGATTATTACAGGGAATCTGGAATTTAGGCTCATAATTAACTTCTGTGTGATAAAGACAAGATGCAAATTTGATTTGGGGGTTCTTCCCTTCAATATTTCAATAGAGGATTGAGAGTCAGTAAATATAACTACTCCATTTTCTGGTTCAATGTGTTCCTCAATATATTTCAGAGCTTTATAAATTGCA
The DNA here is from genome assembly GCA_947561585.1 of Caprella mutica. Classification (NCBI taxonomy): domain Eukaryota; kingdom Metazoa; phylum Arthropoda; class Malacostraca; order Amphipoda; family Caprellidae; genus Caprella; species Caprella mutica. The sequence continues at coordinate 104,930 of CANNZV010001379.1, read as the reverse complement.
AATAATTCTGCCGTCAGCGTGCCCCGCGCTACAACAATTCCGTTTTTTTTTTCTTTCTTCATCACTCTAGAATTGGTGCCCCGGGGGCACTCAGGATGGTCACTTTCCCATCATCGGAATCGCCAAGGCAAAAGCCAGCTATCCTCCGGTAATCATGACCCCCGTCAGCGTGCCCCGCGCTATAACAATTCCGTTTTTTTTTTTTTTCATCACTTTAGAATTGGTGCCCCGGGGGCACTCAGGGTGGTCACTTTCCCATCATCGGAATCGCCGAGGCAGAAGCCAGCTATCCTCCAGTAATCATGACCCCCGTCAGCATGCCCCGCGCTACAACAATTCAGGTATTTTTTTTTCATCACTCTAGAATTGGTGCCCCGGGGGCACTCAGGATGGTCACTTTCCCATCATCGGAATCGCCGAGGCAGAAGCCAGCTATCCTCCGGTAATCATGACCCCCGTCAGCGTGCCCCGCGCTACAACAATTCCGGTTTTTTTTTTTCTTCATCACTCTAGAATTGGTGCCCCGGGGGCACTCAGGATGGTCACTTTCCCATCATCGGAATCGCCGAGGCAAAAGCCAGCTATCCTCCGGTAATCATGACCCCCGTCAGCGTGCCCCGCGCTACAACAATTCCGGTTTTTTTTTTTTTTTTTCATCACTCTAGAATTGGTGCCCCGGGGGCACTCAGAGTGGTCACTTTCCCATCATCGGAATCGCCGAGGCAGAAGCCAGCTATCCTCCGGTAATCATGACCCCCGTCAGCATGCCCCGCGCTACAACAATTCCGGTATTTTTTTTTTTTCATCACTCTAGAATTGGTGCCCCGGGGGCACTCAGGGTGGTCACTTTCTCATCATCGGAATCGCCGAGGCAGAAGCCAGCTATCCTCCGGTAATCATGACCCCCGTCAGCATGCCCCGCGCTACAACAATTCCGGTTTTTTTTTCATCACTCTAGAATTGGTGCCCCGGGGGCACTCAGGGTGGTCACTTTCCCATCATCGGAATCGCCGAGGCAGAAGCCAGCTATCCTCCGGTAATCATGACCCCCGTCAGCATGCCCCGCGCTACAACAATTCCGGTATTTTTTTTTTCATCACTCTAGAATTGGTGCCCCGGGGGCACTCAGGGTGGTCACTTTCTCATCATCGGAATCGCCGAGGCAGAAGCCAGCTATCCTCCGGTAATCATGACCCCCGTCAGCGTGCCCCGCGCTACAACAATTCCGTTTTTTCTTTCTTCATCACTCTAGAATTGGTGCCCCGGGGGCACTCAGGATGGTCACTTTCCCATCATCGGAATCGCCGAGGCAAAAGCCAGCTATCCTCCGGTAATCATGACCCCCGTCAGCGTGCCCCGCGCTACAACAATTCCGGTTTTTTTTTTCTTCATCACTCTAGAATTGGTGCCCCGGGGGCACTCAGGATGGTCACTTTCCCATCATCGGAATCGCCGAGGCAAAAGCCAGCTATCCTCCGGTAATCATGACCCCCGTCAGCGTGCCCCGCGCTACAACAATTCCGGTTTTTTTTTTCATCACTCTAGAATTGGTGCCCCGGGGGCACTCAGGGTGGTCACTTTCCCATCATCGGAATCGCCGAGGCAGAAGCCAGCTATCCTCCGGTAATCATGACCCCCGTCAGCATGCCCCGCGCTACAACAATTCCGGTTTTTTTTTCATCACTCTAGAATTGGTGCCCCGGGGGCACTCAGGGTGGTCACTTTCTCATCATCGGAATCGCCGAGGCAGAAGCCAGCTATCCTCAGGTAATCATGACCCCCGTCAGCGTGCCCCGCGCTACAACAATTCCGTTTTTTTTTTCTTCATCACTCTAGAATTGGTGCCCCGGGGGCACTCAGGATGGTCACTTTCCCATCATCGGAATCGCCGAGGCAAAAGCCAGCTATCCTCCGGTAATCATGACCCCCGTCAGCGTGCCCCGCGCTAAAACAATTCCGGTTTTTTTTTTCATCACTCTAGAATTGGTGCCCCGGGGGCACTCAGGGTGGTCACTTTCCCATCATCGGAATCGCCGAGGCAGAAGCCAGCTATCCTCCGGTAATCATGACCCCCGTCAGCGTGCCCCGCGCTACAACAATTCCGGTTTTTTTTTTCTTCATCACTCTAAAATTGGTGCCCCGGGGGCACTCAGGGTGGTCACTTTCCCATCATCGGAATCGCCGAAGCAAAAGCCAGCTATCCTCCGGTAATCATGACCCCCGTCAGCGTGCCCCGCGCTACAACAATTCCGGTTTTTTTTTTCATCACTCTAGAATTGGTGCCCCGGGGGCACTCAGGGTGGTCTCTTTCCCATCATCGGAATCGCCGAGGCAGAAGCCAGCTATCCTCCGGTAATCATGACCCCCGTCAGCATGCCCCGCGCTACAACAATTCCGGTATTTTTTTTTTCATCACTCTAGAATTGGTGCCCCGGGGGCACTCAGGATGGTCACTTTCCCATCATCGGAATCGCCGAGGCAGAAGCCAGCTATCCTCCGGTAATCATGACCCCCGTCAGCGTGCCCCGCTCTACAACAATTCCGGTTTTTTTTTTTCATCACTCTAGAATTGGTGCCCCGGGGGCACTCAGGGTGGTCACTTTCCCATCATCGGAACCGCCGAGGCAGAAGCCAGCTATCCTCCGGTAATCATGACCCCCGTCAGCATGCCCCGCGCTACAACAATTCCGGTATTTTTTTTTCATCACTCTAGAATTGGTGCCCCGGGGGCACTCAGGATGGTCACTTTCCCATCATCGGAATCGCCGAGGCAAAAGCCAGCTATCCTCCGGTAATCATGACCCCCGTCAGCGTGCCCCGCGCTACAACAATTCCGTTTTTTTTTTTTTTTTTTTCATCACTCTAGAATTGGTGCCCCGGGGGCACTCAGGATGGTCACTTTCCCATCATCGGAATCGCCGAGGCAAAAGCCAGCTATCCTCCGGTAATCATGACCCCCGTCAGCGTGCCCCGCGCTACAACAATTCCGGTTTTTTTTTCTTCATCACTCTAGAATTGGTGCCCCGGGGGCACTCAGGGTGGTCACTTTCCCATCATCGGAATCGCCGAGGCAGAAGCCAGCTATCCTCCGGTAATCATGACCCCCGTCAGCATGCCCCGCGCTACAACAATTCCGGTATTTTTTTTCATCACTCTAGAATTGGTGCCCCGGGGGCACTCAGGGTGGTCACTTTCTCATCATCGGAATCGCCGAGGCAGAAGCCAGCTATCCTCCGGTAATTATGACCCCCGTCAGCGTGCCCCGCGCTACAACAATTCCGTTTTTTTTTTCTTCATCACTCTAGAATTGGTGCCCGGGGGCACTCAGGATGGTCACTTTCCCATCATCGGAATCGCCGAGGCAGAAGCCAGCTATCCTCCGGTAATCATGACCCCCGTCAGCATGCCCCGCGCTACAACAATTCCGGTATTTTTTTTTTCATCACTCTAGAATTGGTGCCCCGGGGGCACTCAGGGTGGTCACTTTCTCATCATCGGAATCGCCGAGGCAGCAGCCAGCTATCCTCCGGTAATCATGACCCCCGTCAGCGTGCCCCGCGCTACAACAATTCCGTTTTTTTTTCTTCATCACTCTAGAATTGGTGCCCCGGGGGCACTCAGGATGGTCACTTTCCCATCATCGGAATCGCCGAGGCAAAAGCCAGCTATCCTCCGGTAATCATGACCCCCGTCAGCGTGCCCTGCGCTACAACAATTCCGGTTTTTTTTTTTTTTCATCACTCTAGAATTGGTGCCCCGGGGGCACTCAGGATGGTCACTTTCCCATCATCGGAATCGCCGAGGCAGAAGCCAGCTATCCTCCGGTAATCATGACCCCCGTCAGCGTGCCCCGCGCTACAACAATTCCGGGTTTTTTTTTCTTCATCACTCTAGAATTGGTGCCCCGGGGGCACTCAGGGTGGTCACTTTCCCATCATCGGAACCGCCGAGGCAGAAGCCAGCTATCCTCCGGTAATCATGACCCCCGTCAGCATGCCCCGCGCTACAACAATTCCGGTATTTTTTTTTCATCACTCTAGAATTGGTGCCCCGGGGGCACTCAGGATGGTCACTTTCCCATCATCGGAATCGCCGAGGCAGAAGCCAGCTATCCTCCGGTAATCATGACCCCCGTCAGCGTGCCCCGCGCTACAACAATTCCGGTTTTTTTTTTTTTTTTCATCACTCTAGAATTGGTGCCCCGGGGGCACTCAGGACGGTCACTTTCCCATCATCGGAATCGCCGAGGCAAAAGCCAGCTATCCTCCGGTAATCATGACCCCCGTCAGCGTGCCCCGCGCTACAACAATTCCGGTTTTTTTTTCTTCATCACTCTAGAATTGGTGCCCCGGGGGCACTCAGGGTGGTCACTTTCCCATCATCGGAATCGCCGAGGCAGAAGCCAGCTATCCTCCGGTAATCATGACCCCCGTCAGCATGCCCCGCGCTACAACAATTCCGGTATTTTTTTTTTCATCACTCTAGAATTGGTGCCCCGGGGGCACTCAGGGTGGTCACTTTCTCATCATCGGAATCGCCGAGGCAGAAGCCAGCTATCCTCCGGTAATTATGACCCCCGTCAGCGTGCCCCGCGCTACAACAATTCCGTTTTTTTTTCTTCATCACTCTAGAATTGGTGCCCGGGGGCACTCAGGATGGTCACTTTCCCATCATCGGAATCGCCGAGGCAGAAGCCAGCTATCCTCCGGTAATCATGACCCCCGTCAGCATGCCCCGCGCTACAACAATTCCGGTATTTTTTTTTTTCATCACTCTAGAATTGGTGCCCCGGGGGCACTCAGGGTGGTCACTTTCTCATCATCGGAATCGCCGAGGCAGAAGCCAGCTATCCTCCGGTAATCATGACCCCCGTCAGCGTGCCCCGCGCTACAACAATTTCGGTTTTTTTTTTCTTCATCACTCTAGAATTGGTGCCCCGGGGGCACTCAGGGTGGTCACTTTCCCATCATCGGAACCGCCGAGGCAGAAGCCAGCTATCCTCCGGTAATCATGACCCCCGTCAGCATGCCCCGCGCTACAACAATTCCGGTATTTTTTTTTCATCACTCTAGAATTGGTGCCCCGGGGGCACTCAGGATGGTCACTTAATTTCCCATCATCGGAATCGCCGAGGCAGAAGCCAGCTATCCTCCGGTAATCATGACCCCCGTCAGCGTGCCCCGCGCTGCAACAATTCCGGTTTTTTTTTTTTTTTTTCATCACTCTAGAATTGGTGCCCCGGGGGCACTCAGGATGGTCACTTTCCCATCATCGGAATCGCCGAGGCAAAAGCCAGCTATCCTCCGGTAATCATGACCCCCGTCAGCGTGCCCCGCGCTACAACAATTCCGGTTTTTTTTCTTCATCACTCTAGAATTGGTGCCCCGGGGGCACTCAGGATGGTCACTTTCCCATCATCGGAATCGCCGAGGCAAAAGCCAGCTATCCTCCGGTAATCATGACCCCCGTCAGCGTGCCCCACGCTACAACAATTCCGGTTTTTTTTTTCTTCATCACTCTAGAATTGGTGCCCCGGGGGCACTCAGGATCGTCACTTTCCCATCATCGGAATCGCCGAGGCAAAAGCCAGCTATCCTCCGGTAATCATGACCCCCGTCAGCGTGCCCCGCGCTACAACAATTCCGGTTTTTTTTTTCATCACTCTAGAATTGGTGCCCCGGGGGCACTCAGGGTGGTCACTTTCCCATCATCGGAATCGCCGAGGCAGAAGCCAGCTATCCTCCGGTAATCATGACCCCCGTCAGCATGCCCCGCGCTACAACAATTCCGGTTTTTTTTTTTCATCACTCTAGAATTGGTGCCCCGGGGGCACTCAGGGTGGTCACTTTCTCATCATCGGAATCGCCGAGGCAGAAGCCAGCTATCCTCAGGTAATCATGACCCCCGTCAGCGTGCCCCGCGCTACAACAATTCCGTTTTTTTTTTCTTCATCACTCTAGAATTGGTGCCCCGGGGGCACTCAGGATGGTCACTTTCCCATCATCGGAATCGCCGAGGCAGAAGCCAGCTCTCCTCCGGTAATCATGACCCCCGTCAGCGTGCCCCGCGCTACAACAATTCCGGTTTTTTTTTCATCACTCTAGAATTGGTGCCCCGGGGGCACTCAGGGTGGTCACTTTCCCATCATCGGAATCGCCGAGGCAGAAGCCAGCTATCCTCCGGTAATCATGACCCCCGTCAGCGTGCCCCACGCTACAACAATTCCGGTTTTTTTTTTCTTCATCACTCTAGAATTGGTGCCCCGGGGGCACTCAGGGTGGTCACTTTCCCATCATCGGAATCGCCGAAGCAAAAGCCAGCTATCCTCCGGTAATCATGACCCCCGTCAGCGTGCCCCGCGCTACAACAATTCCGGTTTTTTTTTTCATCACTCTAGAATTGGTGCCCCGGGGGCACTCAGGGTGGTCACTTTCTCATCATCGGAATCGCCGAGGCAGCAGCCAGCTATCCTCCGGTAATCATGACCCCCGTCAGCGTGCCCCGCGCTACAACAATTCCGTTTTTTTTTCTTCATCACTCTAGAATTGGTGCCCCGGGGGCACTCAGGATGGTCACTTTCCCATCATCGGAATCGCCGAGGCAAAAGCCAGCTTTCCTCCGGTAATCATGACCCCCGTCAGCGTGCCCCACGCTACAACAATTCCGTTTTTTTTTTCTTCATCACTCTAGAATTGGTGCCCCGGGGGCACTCAGGATGGTCACTTTCCCATCATCGGAATCGCCGAGGCAAAAGCCAGCTATCCTCCGGTAATCATGACCCCCGTCAGCGTGCCCCGCGCTACAACAATTCCGGTTTTTTTTTTTCATCACTCTAGAATTGGTGCCCCGGGGGCACTCAGGATGGTCACTTTCCCATCATCGGAATCGCCGAGGCAGAAGCCAGCTATCCTCCGGTAATCATGACCCCCGTCAGCGTGCCCCGCGCTACAACAATTCCGGGTTTTTTTTTCTTCATCACTCTAGAATTGGTGCCCCGGGGGCACTCAGGGTGGTCACTTTCCCATCATCGGAACCGCCGAGGCAGAAGCCAGCTATCCTCCGGTAATCATGACCCCCGTCAGCATGCCCCGCGCTACAACAATTCCGGTATTTTTTTTTCATCACTCTAGAATTGGTGCCCCGGGGGCACTCAGGATGGTCACTTTCCCATCATCGGAATCGCCGAGGCAGAAGCCAGCTATCCTCCGGTAATCATGACCCCCGTCAGCGTGCCCTGCGCTACAACAATTCCGGTTTTTTTTTTTTTTTTTTTCATCACTCTAGAATTGGTGCCCCGGGGGCACTCAGGATGGTCACTTTCCCATCATCGGAATCGCCGAGGCAAAAGCCAGCTATCCTCCGGTAATCATGACCCCCGTCAGCGTGCCCCGCGCTACAACAATTCCGGTTTTTTTTTCTTCATCACTCTAGAATTGGTGCCCCGGGGGCACTCAGGGTGGTCACTTTCCCATCATCGGAATCGTCGAGGCAGAAGCCAGCTATCCTCCGGGAATCATGACCCCCGTCAGCATGCCCCGCGCTACAACAATTCCGGTATTTTTTTTTTTCATCACTCTAGAATTGGTGCCCCGGGGGCACTCAGGGTGGTCACTTTCTCATCATCGGAATCGCCGAGGCAGAAGCCAGCTATCCTCCGGTAATTATGACCCCCGTCAGCATGCCCCACGCTACAACAATTCCGGTTTTTTTTTTCATCACTCTAGAATTGGTGCCCGGGGGCACTCAGGATGGTCACTTTCCCATCATCGGAATCGCCGAGGCAGAAGCCAGCTATCCTCCGGTAATCATGACCCCCGTCAGCATGCCCCGCGCTACAACAATTCCGGTATTTTTTTTTTCATCACTCTAGAATTGGTGCCCCGGGGGCACTCAGGGTGGTCACTTTCTCATCATCGGAATCGCCGAGGCAGAAGCCAGCTATCCTCCGGTAATCATGACCCCCGTCAGCGTGCCCCGCGCTACAACAATTTCGGTTTTTTTTTTTCTTCATCACTCTAGAATTGGTGCCCCGGGGGCACTCAGGGTGGTCACTTTCCCATCATCGGAACCGCCGAGGCAGAAGCCAGCTATCCTCCGGTAATCATGACCCCCGTCAGCATGCCCCGCGCTACAACATTTCCGGTATTTTTTTTTCATCACTCTAGAATTGGTGCCCCGGGGGCACTCAGGATGGTCACTTTCCCATCATCGGAATCGCCGAGGCAGAAGCCAGCTATCCTCCGGTAATCATGACCCCCGTCAGCGTGCCCCGCGCTGCAGCAATTCCGGTTTTTTTTTTTTTTTTCATCACTCTAGAATTGGTGCCTCGGGGGCACTCAGGATGGTCACTTTCCCATCATCGGAATCGCCGAGGCAAAAGCCAGCTATCCTCCGGTAATCATGACCCCCGTCAGCGTGCCCCGCGCTACAACAATTCCGGTTTTTTTTCTTCATCACTCTAGAATTGGTGCCCCGGGGGCACTCAGGGTGGTCACTTTCCCATCATCGGAATCGCCGAGGCAGAAGCCAGCTATCCTCCGGTAATCATGACCCCCGTCAGCATGCCCCGCGCTACAACAATTCCGGTATTTTTTTTCATCACTCTAGAATTGGTGCCCCGGGAGCACTCAGGGTGGTCACTTTCTCATCATCGGAATCGCCGAGGCAGAAGCCAGCTATCCTCCGGTAATTATGACCCCCGTCAGCGTGCCCCGCGCTACAACAATTCCGTTTTTTTTTTTCTTCATCACCCTAGAATTGGTGCCCGGGGGCACTCAGGATGGTCACTTTCCCATCATCGGAATCGCCGAGGCAGAAGCCAGCTATCCTCCGGTAATCATGACCCCCGTCAGCATGCCCCGCGCTACAACAATTCCGGTATTTTTTTTTTTTCATCACTCTAGAATTGGTGCCCCGGGGGCACTCAGGGTGGTCACTTTCTCATCATCGGAATCGCCGAGGCAGCAGCCAGCTATCCTCCGGTAATCATGACCCCCGTCAGCGTGCCCCGCGCTACAACAATTCCGTTTTTTTTTTCTTCATCACTCTAGAATTGGTGCCCCGGGGGCACTCAGGATGGTCACTTTCCCATCATCGGAATCGCCGAGGCAAAAGCCAGCTTTCCTCCGGTAATCATGACCCCCGTCAGCGTGCCCCGCGCTACAACAATTCCGGGTTTTTTTTTCATCACTCTAGAATTGGTGCCCCGGGGGCACTCAGTGTGGTCACTTTCTCATCATCGGAATCGCCGAGGCAGAAGCCAGCTATCCTCCGGTATTCATGACCCCCGTCAGCATGCCCCGCGCTACAACAATTCCGGTATTTTTTTTTCTTTCTTCATCACTCTAGAATTGGTGCACCGGGGGCACTCAGGATGGTCACTTTCCTATCATCGGAATCGCCGAGGCAAAAGCCAGCTATCCTCCGGTAATCATGACCCCCGTCAGCGTGCCCCGCGCTACAACAATTCCGTTTTTTTTTTTCATCACTTTAGAATTGGTGCCCCGGGGGCACTCAGGGTGGTCACTTTCCCATCATCGGAATCGCCGAGGCAGAAGCCAGCTATCCTCCGGTAATCATGACCCCCGTCAGCATGCCCCGCGCTACAACAATTCAGGTATTTTTTTTTTCATCACTCTAGAATTGGTGCCCCGGGGGCACTCAGGATGGTCACTTTCCCATCATCGGAATCGCCGAGGCAGAAGCCAGCTATCCTCCGGTAATCATGACCCCCGTCAGCGTGCCCCGCGCTACAACAATTCCGGTTTTTTTTTTCTTCATCACTCTAGAATTGGTGCCCCGGGGGCACTCAGGATGGTCACTTTCCCATCATCGGAATCGCCGAGGCAAAAGCCAGCTATCCTCCGGTAATCATGACCCCCGTCAGCGTGCCCCGCGCTACAACAATTCCGGTTTTTTTTTCATCACTCTAGAATTGGTGCCCCGGGGGCACTCAGGGTGGTCACTTTCCCATCATCGGAATCGCCGAGGCAGAAGCCAGCTATCCTCCGGTAATCATGACCCCCGTCAGCATGCCCCGCGCTACAACAATTCCGGTTTTTTTTTTCTTTCATCACTCTAGAATTGGTGCCCCGGGGGCACTCAGGGTGGTCACTTTCTCATCATCGGAATCGCCGAGGCAGAAGCCAGCTATCCTCCGGTAATCATGACCCCCGTCAGCGTGCCCCGCGCTACAACAATTCCGTTTTTTTTTTCTTCATCACTCTAGAATTGGTGCCCCGGGGGCACTCAGGATGGTCATTTTCCCATCATCGGAATCGCCGAGGCAAAAGCCAGCTATCCTCCGGTAATCATGACCCCCGTCAGCGTGCCCCGCGCTACAACAATTCCGGTTTTTTTTTTCTTCATCACTCTAGAATTGGTGCCCCGGGGGCACTCAGGATGGTCACTTTCCCATCATCGGAATCGCCGAGGCAAAAGCCAGCTATCCTCCGGTAATCATGACCCCCGTCAGCGTGCCCCGCGCTACAACAATTCCGGTTTTTTTTTTCATCACTCTAGAATTGGTGCCCCGGGGGCACTCAGGGTGGTCACTTTCCCATCATCGGAATCGCCGGGGCAGAAGCCAGCTATCCTCCGGTAATCATGACCCCCGTCAGCATGCCCCGCGCTACAACAATTCCGGTTTTTTTTTTTCATCACTCTAGAATTGGTGCCCCGGGGGCACTCAGGGTGGTCACTTTCTCATCATCGGAATCGCCGAGGCAGAAGCCAGCTATCCTCAGGTAATCATGACCCCCGTCAGCGTGCCCCGCGCTACAACAATTCCGTTTTTTTTTTTTTCATCACTTTAGAATTGGTGCCCCGGGGGCACTCAGGGTGGTCACTTTCCCATCATCGGAATCGCCGAGGCAGAAGCCAGCTATCCTCCGGTAATCATGACCCCCGTCAGCGTGCCCCGCGCTACAACAATTCCGGTTTTTTTTTTCTTCATCACTCTAGAATTGGTGCCCCGGGGGCACTCAGGATGGTCACTTTCCCATCATCGGAATCGCCGAGGCAGAAGCCAGCTATCCTCCGGTAATCATGACCCCCGTCAGCGTGCCCCGCGCTGCAACAATTCCGGTTTTTTTTTTTTTTTTCATCACTCTAGAATTGGTGCCTCGGGGGCACTCAGGATGGTCACTTTCCCATCATCGGAATCGCCGAAGCAAAAGCCAGCTATCCTCCGGTAATCATGACCCCCGTCAGCGTGCCCCGCGCTACAACAATTCCGGTTTTTTTTTTTCATCACTCCAGAATTGGTGCCCCGGGGGCACTCAGGATGGTCACTTTCCCATCATCGGAATCGCCGAGGCAGAAGCCAGCTATCCTCCGGTAATCATGACCCCCGTCAGCGTGCCCCGCGCTACAACAATTCCGGTTTTTTTTTTCATCACTCTAGAATTGGTGCCCCGGGGGCACTCAGGGTGGTCACTTTCCCATCATCGGAACCACCGAGGCAGAAGCCAGCTATCCTCCGGTAATCATGACCCCCCGTCAGCATGCCCCGCGCTACAACAATTCCGGTATTTTTTTTTCATCACTCTAGAATTGGTGCCCCGGGGGCACTCAGGATGGTCACTTTCCCATCATCGGAATCGCCGAGGCAGAAGCCAGCTATCCTCCGGTAATCATGACCCCCGTCAGCGTGCCCCGCGCTACAACAATTCCGGTTTTTTTTTTTTTTTTTTTTCATCACTCTAGAATTGGTGCCCCGGGGGCACTCAGGATGGTCACTTTCCCATCATCGGAATCGCCGAGGCAAAAGCCAGCTATCCTCCGGTAATCATGACCCCCGTCAGCGTGCCCCGCGCTACAACAATTCCGGTTTTTTTTTCTTCATCACTCTAGAATTGGTGCCCCGGGGGCACTCAGGGTGGTCACTTTCCCATCATCGGAATCGCCGAGGCAGAAGCCAGCTATCCTCCGGTAATCATGACCCCCGTCAGCATGCCCCGCGCTACAACAATTCCGGTATTTTTTTTTCATCACTCTAGAATTGGTGCCCCGGGGGCACTCAGGGTGGTCACTTTCTCATCATCGGAATCGCCGAGGCAGAAGCCAGCTATCCTCCGGTAATCATGACCCCCGTCAGCATGCCCCGCGCTACAACAATTCCGGTATTTTTTTTTTTTCATCACTCTAGAATTGGTGCCCCGGGGGCACTCAGGGTGGTCACTTTCTCATCATCGGAATCGCCGAGGCAGAAGCCAGCTATCCTCCGGTAATCATGACCCCCGTCAGCGTGCCCCGCGCTACAACAATTCCGTTTTTTTTTTTTCATCACTTTAGAATTGGTGCCCCGGGGGCACTCAGGGTGGTCACTTTCCCATCATCGGAATCGCCGAGGCAGAAGCCAGCTATCCTCCGGTAATCATGACCCCCGTCAGCATGCCCCGCGCTACAACAATTCAGGTATTTTTTTTTTCATCACTCTAGAATTGGTGCCCTGGGGGCACTCAGGATGGTCACTTCCCCATCATCGGAATCGCCGAGGCAGAAGCCAGCTATCCTCCGGTAATCATGACCCCCGTCAGCGTGCCCCGCGCTACAACAATTCCGGTTTTTTTTTTCTTCATCACTCTAGAATTGGTGCCCCGGGGGCACTCAGGATGGTCACTTTCCCATCATCGGAATCGCCGAGGCAAAAGCCAGCTATCCTCCGGTAATCATGACCCCCGTCAGCGTGCCCCGCGCTACAACAATTCCGGTTTTTTTTTCATCACTCTAGAATTGGTGCCCCGGGGGCACTCAGGGTGGTCACTTTCCCATCATCGGAATCGCCGAGGCAGAAGCCAGCTATCCTCCGGTAATCATGACCCCCGTCAGCATGCCCCGCGCTACAACAATTCCGGTATTTTTTTTTTCATCACTCTAGAATTGGTGCCCCGGGGGCACTCAGGGTGGTCACTTTCTCATCATCGGAATCGCCGAGGCAGAAGCCAGCTACCCTCCGGTAATCATGACCCCCGTCAGCATGCCCCGCGCTACAACAATTCCGGTATTTTTTTTTCATCACTCTAGAATTGGTGCCCCGGGGGCACTCAGGATGGTCACTTTCCCATCATCGGAATCGCCGAGGCAGAAGCCAGCTATCCTCCGGTAATCATGACCCCCGTCAGCGTGCCCCGCGCTACAACAATTCCGTTTTTTTTTTTTTTTTTTTCATCACTCTAGAATTGGTGCCCCGGGGGCACTCAGGATGGTCACTTTCCCATCATCGGAATCGCCGAGGCAAAAGCCAGCTATCCTCCGGTAATCATGACCCCCGTCAGCGTGCCCCGCGCTACAACAATTCCGGTTTTTTTTTCTTCATCACTCTAGAATTGGTGCCCCGGGGGCACTCAGGGTGGTCACTTTCCCATCATCGGAATCGCCGAGGCAGAAGCCAGCTATCCTCCGGTAATCATGACCCCCGTCAGCATGCCCCGCGCTACAACAATTCCGGTATTTTTTTTTCATCACTCTAGAATTGGTGCCCCGGGGGCACTCAGGGTGGTCACTTTCTCATCATCGGAATCGCCGAGGCAGAAGCCAGCTATCCTCCGGTAATCATGACCCCCGTCAGCATGCCCCGCGCTACAACAATTCCGGTATTTTTTTTTTTTCATCACTCTAGAATTGGTGCCCCGGGGGCACTCAGGGTGGTCACTTTCTCATCATCGGAATCGCCGAGGCAGAAGCCAGCTATCCTCCGGTAATCATGACCCCCGTCAGCGTGCCCCGCGCTACAACAATTCCGTTTTTTTTTTTCATCACTTTAGAATTGGTGCCCCGGGGGCACTCAGGGTGGTCACTTTCCCATCATCGGAATCGCCGAGGCAGAAGCCAGCTATCCTCCGGTAATCATGACCCCCGTCAGCATGCCCCGCGCTACAACAATTCAGGTATTTTTTTTTCATCACTCTAGAATTGGTGCCCCGGGGGCACTCAGGATGGTCACTTTCCCATCATCGGAATCGCCGAGGCAGAAGCCAGCTATCCTCCGGTAATCATGACCCCCGTCAGCGTGCCCCGCGCTACAACAATTCCGGTTTTTTTTTTTCTTCATCACTCTAGAATTGGTGCCCCGGGGGCACTCAGGATGGTCACTTTCCCATCATCGGAATCGCCGAGGCAAAAGCCAGCTATCCTCCGGTAATCATGACCCCCGTCAGCGTGCCCCGCGCTACAACAATTCCGGTTTTTTTTTCATCACTCTAGAATTGGTGCCCCGGGGGCACTCAGGGTGGTCACTTTCCCATCATCGGAATCGCCGAGGCAGAAGCCAGCTATCCTCCGGTAATCATGACCCCCGTCAGCATGCCCCGCGCTACAGCAATTCAGGTATTTTTTTTTTTCATCACTCTAGAATTGGTGCCCCGGGGGCACTCAGGGTGGTCACTTTCTCATCATCGGAATCGCCGAGGCAGAAGCCAGCTACCCTCCGGTAATCATGACCCCCGTCAGCGTGCCCCGCGCTACAACAATTCCGTTTTTTTTTTCTTCATCACTCTAGAATTGGTGCCCCGGGGGCACTCAGGATGGTCATTTTCCCATCATCGGAATCGCCGAGGCAAAAGCCAGCTATCCTCCGGTAATCATGACCCCCGTCAGCGTGCCCCACGCTACAACAATTCCGGTTTTTTTTTCTTCATCACTCTAGAATTGGTGCCCCGGGGGCACTCAGGATGGTCACTTTCCCATCATCGGAATCGCCGAGGCAAAAGCCAGCTATCCTCCGGTAATCATGACCCCCGTCAGCGTGCCCCGCGCTACAACAATTCCGGTTTTTTTTTTCATCACTCTAGAATTGGTGCCCCGGGGGCACTCAGGGTGGTCACTTTCCCATCATCGGAATCGCCGAGGCAGAAGCCAGCTATCCTCCGGTAATCATGACCCCCGTCAGCATGCCCCGCGCTACAACAATTCCGGTTTTTTTTTTTCATCACTCTAGAATTGGTGCCCCGGGGGCACTCAGGGTGGTCACTTTCTCATCATCGGAATCGCCGAGGCAGAAGCCAGCTATCCTCAGGTAATCATGACCCCCGTCAGCGTGCCCCGCGCTACAACAATTTCGTTTTTTTTTTTTTCATCACTCTAGAATTGGTGCCCCGGGGGCACTCAGGGTGGTCACTTTCCCATCATCGGAATCGCCGAGGCAGAAGCCAGCTATCCTCCGGTAATCATGACCCCCGTCAGCGTGCCCCGCGCTACAACAATTCCGGTTTTTTTTTTCTTCATCACTCTAGAATTGGTGCCCCGGGGGCACTCAGGATGGTCACTTTCCCATCATCGGAATCGCCGAGGCAGAAGCCAGCTATCCTCCGGTAATCATGACCCCCGTCAGCGTGCCCCGCGCTGCAACAATTCCGGTTTTTTTTTTTTTTCATCACTCTAGAATTGGTGCCCCGGGGGCACTCAGGATGGTCACTTTCCCATCATCGGAATCGCCGAAGCAAAAGCCAGCTATCCTCCGGTAATCATGACCCCCGTCAGCGTGCCCCGCGCTACAACAATTCCGGTTTTTTTTTTTCATCACTCTAGAATTGGTGCCCCGGGGGCACTCAGGGTGGTCTCTTTCCCATCATCGGAATCGCCGAGGCAGAAGCCAGCTATCCTCCGGTAATCATGACCCCCGTCAGCATGCCCCGCGCTACAACAATTCCGGTATTTTTTTTTTCATCACTCTAGAATTGGTGCCCTGGGGGCACTCAGGATGGTCACTTTCCCATCATCGGAATCGCCGAGGCAGAAGCCAGCTATCCTCCGGTAATCATGACCCCCGTCAGCGTGCCCCGCGCTACAACAATTCCGGTTTTTTTTTTCATCACTCTAGAATTGGTGCCCCGGGGGCAATCAGGGTGGTCACTTTCCCATCATCGGAACCGCCGAGGCAGAGGCCAGCTATCCTCCGGTAATCATGACCCCCGTCAGCATGCCCCGCGCTACAACAATTCCGGTATTTTTTTTTCATCACTCTAGAATTGGTGCCCCGGGGGCACTCAGGATGGTCACTTTCCCATCATCGGAATCGCCGAGGCAGAAGCCAGCTATCCTCCGGTAATCATGACCCCCGTCAGCGTGCCCCGCGCTACAACAATTCCGGTTTTTTTTTTTTTTTTCATCACTCTAGAATTGGTGCCCCGGGGGCACTCAGGATGGTCACTTTCCCATCATCGGAATCGCCGAGGCAAAAGCCAGCTATCCTCCGGTAATCATGACCCCCGTCAGCGTGCCCCGCGCTACAACAATTCCGGTTTTTTTTTCTTCATCACTCTAGAATTGGTGCCCCGGGGGCACTCAGGGTGGTCACTTTCCCATCATCGGAATCGCCGAGGCAGAAGCCAGCTATCCTCCGGTAATCATGACCCCCGTCAGCATGCCCCGCGCTACAACAATTCCGGTATTTTTTTTTCATCACTCTAGAATTGGTGCCCCGGGGGCACTCAGGGTGGTCACTTTCTCATCATCGGAATCGCCGAGGCAGAAGCCAGCTATCCTCCGGTAATCATGACCCCCGTCAGCATGCCCCGCGCTACAACAATTCCGGTATTTTTTTTTTTTCATCACTCTAGAATTGGTGCCCCGGGGGCACTCAGGGTGGTCACTTTCTCATCATCGGAATCGCCGAGGCAGAAGCCAGCTATCCTCCGGTAATCATGACCCCCGTCAGCGTGCCCCGCGCTACAACAATTCCGTTTTTTTTTTCTTCATCACTCTAGAATTGGTGCCCCGGGGGCACTCAGGATGGTCACTTTCCCATCATCGGAATCGCCGAGGCAAAAGCCAGCTATCCTCCGGTAATCATGACCCCCGTCAGCGTGCCCCGCGCTACAACAATTCCGGTTTTTTTTTTTCTTCATCACTCTAGAATTGGTGCTCCGGGGGCACTCAGGATGGTCACTTTCCCATCATCGGAATCGCCGAGGCAAAAGCCAGCTATCCTCCGGTAATCATGACCCCCGTCAGCGTGCCCCGCGCTACAACAATTCCGGTTTTTTTTTTCATCACTCTAGAATTGGTGGCCCGGGGGCACTCAGGGTGGTCACTTTCCCATCATCGGAATCGCCGAGGCAGAAGCCAGCTATCCTCCGGTAATCATGACCCCCGTCAGCATGCCCCGCGCTACAACAATTCCGGTTTTTTTTTTTTCATCACTCTAGAATTGGTGCCCCGGGGGCACTCAGGGTGGTCACTTTCTCATCATCGGAATCGCCGAGGCAGAAGCCAGCTATCCTCAGGTAATCATGACCCCCGTCAGCGTGCCCCGCGCTACAACAATTCCGTTTTTTTTTTTCATCACTCTAGAATTGGTGCCCCGGGGGCACTCAGGATGGTCACTTTCCCATCATCGGAATCGCCGAGGCAAAAGCCAGCTATCCTCCGGTAATCATGACCCCCGTCAGCGTGCCCCGCGCTACAACAATTCCGGTTTTTTTTTTCATCACTCTAGAATTGGTGCCCCGGGGGCACTCAGGGTGGTCACTTTCCCATCATCGGAATCGCCGAGGCAGAAGCCAGCTATCCTCCGGTAATCATGACCCCCGTCAGCGTGCCCCGCGCTACAACAATTCCGGTTTTTTTTTTCTTCATCACTCTAGAATTGGTGCCCCGGGGGCACTCAGGCTGGTCACTTTCCCATCATCGGAATCGCCGAAGCAAAAGCCAGCTATCCTCCGGTAATCATGACCCCCGTCAGCGTGCCCCGCGCTACAACAATTCCGGTTTTTTTTTTTCATCACTCTAGAATTGGTGCCCCGGGGGCACTCAGGGTGGTCTCTTTCCCATCATCGGAATCGCCGAGGCAGAAGCCAGCTATCCTCCGGTAATCATGACCCCCGTCAGCATGCCCCGCGCTACAACAATTCCGGTATTTTTTTTTTCATCACTCTAGAATTGGTGCCCCGGGGGCACTCAGGATGGTCACTTTCCCATCATCGGAATCGCCGAGGCAGAAGCCAGCTATCCTCCGGTAATCATGACCCCCGTCAGCGTGCCCCGCGCTACAACAATTCCGGTTTTTTTTTTCATCACTCTAGAATTGGTGCCCCGGGGGCACTCAGGGTGGTCACTTTCCCATCATCGGAACCGCCGAGGCAGAAGCCAGCTATCCTCCGGTAATCATGACCCCCGTCAGCATGCCCCGCGCTACAACAATTCCGGTATTTTTTTTTCATCACTCTAGAATTGGTGCTCCGGGGGCACTCAGGATGGTCACTATCCCATCATCGGAATCGCCGAGGCAGAAGCCAGCTATCCTCCGGTAATCATGACCCCCGTCAGCGTGCCCCGCGCTACAACAATTTCGTTTTTTTTTTTTTTTTTTTTCATCACTCTAGAATTGGTGCCCCGGGGGCACTCAGGATGGTCACTTTCCCATCATCGGAATCGCCGAGGCAAAAGCCAGCTATCCTCCGGTAATCATGACCCCCGTCAGCGTGCCCCGCGCTACAACAATTCCGGTTTTTTTTTCTTCATCACTCTAGAATTGGTGCCCCGGGGGCACTCAGGGTGGTCACTTTCCCATCATCGGAATCGCCGAGGCAGAAGCCAGCTATCCTCCGGTAATCATGACCCCCGTCAGCATGCCCCGCGCTACAACAATTCCGGTATTTTTTTTTCATCACTCTAGAATTGGTGCCCCGGGGGCACTCAGGGTGGTCACTTTCTCATCATCGGAATCGCCGAGGCAGAAGCCAGCTATCCTCCGGTAATTATGACCCCCGTCAGCGTGCCCCGCGCTACAACAATTCCGTTTTTTTTTTCTTCATCACTCTAGAATTGGTGCCCGGGGGCACTCAGGATGGTCACTTTCCCATCATCGGAATCGCCGAGGCAGAAGCCAGCTATCCTCCGGTAATCATGACCCCCGTCAGCATGCCCCGCGCTACAACAATTCCGGTATTTTTTTTTTTCATCACTCTAGAATTGGTGCCCCGGGGGCACTCAGGGTGGTCACTTTCTCATCATCGGAATCGCCGAGGCAGCAGCCAGCTATCCTCCGGTAATCATGACCCCCGTCAGCGTGCCCCGCGCTACAACAATTCCGTTTTTTTTTTCTTCATCACTCTAGAATTGGTGCCCCGGGGGCACTCAGGATGGTCACTTTCCCATCATCGGAATCGCCGAGGCAAAAGCCAGCTTTCCTCCGGTAATCATGACCCCCGTCAGCGTGCCCCGCACTACAACAATTCCGTTTTTTTTTTTCTTCATCACTCTAGAATTGGTGCCCCGGGGGCACTCAGGATGGTCACTTTCCCATCATCGGAATCGCCGAGGCAAAAACCAGCTATCCTCCGGTAATCATGACCCCCGTCAGCGTGCCCCGCGCTACAACAATTCCGGTTTTTTTTTTCTTCATCACTCTAGAATTGGTGCCCCGGGGGCACTCAGGGTGGTCACTTTCCCATCATCGGAACCGCCGAGGCAGAAGCCAGCTATCCTCCGGTAATCATGACCCCCGTCAGCATGCCCCGCGCTACAACAATTCCGGTATTTTTTTTTCATCACTCTAGAATTGGTGCCCCGGGGGCACTCAGGATGGTCACTTTCCCATCATCGGAATCGCCGAGGCAGAAGCCAGCTATCCTCCGGTAATCATGACCCCCGTCAGCGTGCCCCGCGCTACAACAATTCCGTTTTTTTTTTTTTTTTTTTTTCATCACTCTAGAATTCGTGCCCCGGGGGCACTCAGGATGGTCACTTTCCCATCATCGGAATCGCTGAGGCAAAAGCCAGCTATCCTCCGGTAATCATGACCCCCGTCAGCGTGCCCCGCGCTACAACAATTCCGGTTTTTTTTTCTTCATCACTCTAGAATTGGTGCCCCGGGGGCACTCAGGGTGGTCACTTTCCCATCATCGGAATCGCCGAGGCAGAAGCCAGCTATCCTCCTGTAATCATGACCCCCGTCAGCATGCCCCGCGCTACAACAATTCCGGTATTTTTTTTTTCATCACTCTAGAATTGGTGCCCCGGGGGCACTCAGGGTGGTCACTTTCTCATCATCGGAATCGCCGAGGCAGCAGCCAGCTATCCTCCGGTAATTATGACCCCCGTCAGCGTGCCCCGCGCTACAACAATTCCGTTTTTTTTTTCTTCATCACTCTAGAATTGGTGCCCGGGGGCACTCAGGATGGTCACTTTCCCATCATCGGAATCGCCGAGGCAGAAGCCAGCTATCCTCCGGTAATCATGACCCCCGTCAGCATGCCCCGCGCTACAACAATTCCGGTATTTTTTTTTCATCACTCTAGAATTGGTGCCCCGGGGGCACTCAGGATGGTCACTTTCCCATCATCGGAATCGCCGAGGCAGAAGCCAGCTATCCTCCGGTAATCATGACCCCCGTCAGTGTGCCCCGCGCTGCAACAATTCCGGTTTTTTTTTTTTTTTTTCATCACTCTAGAATTGGTGCCCCGGGGGCACTCAGGATGGTCACTTTCCCATCATCGGAATCGCCGAGGCAAAAGCCAGCTATCCTCCGGTAATCATGACCCCCGTCAGCGTGCCCCGCGCTACAACAATTCTGGTTTTTTTTCTTCATCACTCTAGAATTGGTGCCCCGGGGGCACTCAGGGTGGTCACTTTCCCATCATCGGAATCGCCGAGGCAGAAGCCAGCTATCCTCCGGTAATCATGACCCCCGTCAGCATGCCCCGCGCTACAACAATTCCGGTATTTTTTTTTTCATCACTCTAGAATTGGTGCCCCGGGGGCACTCAGGGTGGTCACTTTCTCATCATCGGAATCGCCGAGGCAGAAGCCAGCTATCCTCCGGTAATTATGACCCCCGTCAGCGTGCCCCGCGCTACAACAATTCCGTTTTTTTTTTCTTCATCACTCTAGAATTGGTGCCCGGGGGCACTCAGGATGGTCACTTTCCCATCATCGGAATCGCCGAGGCAGAAGCCAGCTATCCTCCGGTAATCATGACCCCCGTCAGCATGCCCCGCGCTACAGCAATTCCGGTATTTTATTTTTTCATCACTCTAGAATTGGTGCCCCGGGGGCACTCTGGGTGGTCACTTTCTCATCATCGGAATCGCCGAGGCAGCAGCCAGCTATCCTCCGGTAATCATGACCCCCGTCAGCGTGCCCCGCGCTACAACAATTCCGTTTTTTTTTTTTTCATCACTCTAGAATTGGTGCCCCGGGGGCACTCAGGATGGTCACTTTCCCATCATCGGAATCGCCGAGGCAAAAGCCAGCTTTCCTCCGGTAATCATGACCCCCGTCAGCGTGCCCCGCGCTACAACAATTCCGGTTTTTTTTTTCATCACTCTAGAATTGGTGCCCCGGGGGCACTCAGGCTGGTCACTTTCCCATCATCGGAATCGCCGAGGCAGAAGCCAGCTATCCTCCGGTAATCATGACCCCCGTCAGCGTGCCCCGCGCTACAACAATTCCGGTTTTTTTTTTCCTCATCACTCTAGAATTGGTGCCCCGGGGGCACTCAGGATGGTCACTTTCCCATCATCGGAATCGCCGAGGCAAAAGCCAGCTATCCTCCGGTAATCATGAC
This sequence comes from Caprella mutica, assembly GCA_947561585.1. Classification (NCBI taxonomy): domain Eukaryota; kingdom Metazoa; phylum Arthropoda; class Malacostraca; order Amphipoda; family Caprellidae; genus Caprella; species Caprella mutica. The sequence continues at coordinate 83,422 of CANNZV010001379.1, read as the reverse complement.
CTCCGTCAGCGTGCCCCGCGCTACAACAATTCCGGTTTTTTTTTTTTTTTTCTTCATCACTCTAGAATTGGTGCCCCGGGGGCACTCAGGATGGTCTCTTTCCCATCATCGGAATCGCCGAGGCAAAAGCCAGCTATCCTCCGGTAATCATGACCCCCGTCAGCGTGCCCCGCGCTACAACAATTCCGGTTTTTTTTTTTTCATCACTCTAGAATTGGTGCCCCGGGGGCACTCAGGGTGGTCACTTTCCCATCATCGGAATCGCCGAGGCAGAAGCCAGCTATCCTCCGGTAATCATGACCCCCGTCAGCATGCCCCGCGCTACAACAATTCCGGTATTTTTTTTTTTCATCACTCTAGAATTGGTGCCCCGGGGGCACTCAGGGTGGTCACTTTCTCATCATCGGAATCGCCGAGGCAGAAGCCAGCTATCCTCCGGTAATCATGACCCCCGTCAGCGTGCCCCGCGCTACAACAATTCCGTTTTTTTTTTCTTCATCACTCTAGAATTGGTGCCCCGGGGGCACTCAGGATGGTCACTTTCCCATCATCGGAATCGCCGAGGCAAAAGCCAGCTATCCTCCGGTAATCATGACCCCCGTCAGCGTGCCCCGCGCTACAACAATTCCGGTTTTTTTTTTTTCTTCATCACTCTAGAATTGGTGCCCCGGGGGCACTCAGGATGGTCACTTTCCCATCATCGGAATCGCCGAGGCAAAAGCCAGCTATCCTCCGGTAATCATGACCCCCGTCAGCGTGCGCCGCGCTACAACAATTCCGGTTTTTTTTTCATCACTCTAGAATTGGTGCCCCGGGGGCACTCAGGGTGGTCACTTTCCCATCATCGGAATCGCCGAGGCAGAAGCCAGCTATCCTCCGGTAATCATGACCCCCGTCAGCATGCCCCGCACTACAACAATTCCGTTTTTTTTTTCATCACTCTAGAATTGGTGCCCCGGGGGCACTCAGGGTGGTCACTTTCTCATCATCGGAATCGCCGAGGCAGAAGCCAGCTATCCTCCGGTAATCATGACCCCCGTCAGCGTGCCCCGCGCTACAACAATTCCGTTTTTTTTTTCTTCATCACTCTAGAATTGGTGCCCCGGGGGCACTCAGGATGGTCACTTTCCCATCATCGGAATCGCCGAGGCAAAAGCCAGCTATCCTCCGGTAATCATGACCCCCGTCAGCGTGCCCCGCGCTACAACAATTCCGGTTTTTTTTTTCATCACTCTAGAATTGGTGCCCCGGGGGCACTCAGGGTGGTCACTTTCCCATCATCGGAATCGCCGAGGCAAAAGCCAGCTATCCTCCGGTAATCATGACCCCCGTCAGCGTGCCCCGCGCTACAACAATTCCGGTTTTTTTTTTCATCACTCTAGAATTGGTGGCCCGGGGGCACTCAGGGTGGTCACTTTCCCATCATCGGAATCGCCGAGGCAGAAGCCAGCTATCCTCCGGTAATCATGACCCCCGTCAGCATGCCCCGCGCTACAACAATTCCGGTTTTTTTTTTTTCATCACTCTAGAATTGGTGCCCCGGGGGCACTCAGGGTGGTCACTTTCTCATCATCGGAATCGCCGAGGCAGAAGCCAGCTATCCTCAGGTAATCATGACCCCCGTCAGCGTGCCCCGCGCTACAACAATTCCGTTTTTTTTTTTCATCACTCTAGAATTGGTGCCCCGGGGGCACTCAGGATGGTCACTTTCCCATCATCGGAATCGCCGAGGCAAAAGCCAGCTATCCTCCGGTAATCATGACCCCCGTCAGCGTGCCCCGCGCTACAACAATTCCGGTTTTTTTTTTCATCACTCTAGAATTGGTGCCCCGGGGGCACTCAGGGTGGTCACTTTCCCATCATCGGAATCGCCGAGGCAGAAGCCAGCTATCCTCCGGTAATCATGACCCCCGTCAGCGTGCCCCGCGCTACAACAATTCCGGTTTTTTTTTTCTTCATCACTCTAGAATTGGTGCCCCGGGGGCACTCAGGGTGGTCACTTTCCCATCATCGGAATCGCCGAAGCAAAAGCCAGCTATCCTCCGGTAATCATGACCCCCGTCAGCGTGCCCCGCGCTACAACAATTCCGGTTTTTTTTTTTCATCACTCTAGAATTGGTGCCCCGGGGGCACTCAGGGTGGTCTCTTTCCCATCATCGGAATCGCCGAGGCAGAAGCCAGCTATCCTCCGGTAATCATGACCCCCGTCAGCATGCCCCGCGCTACAACAATTCCGGTATTTTTTTTTTCATCACTCTAGAATTGGTGTCCCGGGGGCACTCAGGATGGTCACTTTCCCATCATCGGAATCGCCGAGGCAGAAGCCAGCTATCCTCCGGTAATCATGACCCCCGTCAGCGTGCCCCGCGCTACAACAATTCCGGTTTTTTTTTTCATCACTCTAGAATTGGTGCCCCGGGGGCACTCAGGGTGGTCACTTTCCCATCATCGGAACCGCCGAGGCAGAAGCCAGCTATCCTCCGGTAATCATGACCCCCGTCAGCATGCCCCGCGCTACAACAATTCCGGTATTTTTTTTTCATCACTCTAGAATTGGTGCTCCGGGGGCACTCAGGATGGTCACTATCCCATCATCGGAATCGCCGAGGCAGAAGCCAGCTATCCTCCGGTAATCATGACCCCCGTCAGCGTGCCCCGCGCTACAACAATTTCGTTTTTTTTTTTTTTTTTTTTCATCACTCTAGAATTGGTGCCCCGGGGGCACTCAGGATGGTCACTTTCCCATCATCGGAATCGCCGAGGCAAAAGCCAGCTATCCTCCGGTAATCATGACCCCCGTCAGCGTGCCCCGCGCTACAACAATTCCGTTTTTTTTTTCTTCATCACTCTAGAATTGGTGCCCCGGGGGCACTCAGGGTGGTCACTTTCCCATCATCGGAATCGCCGAGGCAGAAGCCAGCTATCCTCCGGTAATCATGACCCCCGTCAGCATGCCCCGCGCTACAACAATTCCGGTATTTTTTTTTCATCACTCTAGAATTGGTGCCCCGGGGGCACTCAGGGTGGTCACTTTCTCATCATCGGAATCGCCGAGGCAGAAGCCAGCTATCCTCCGGTAATTATGACCCCCGTCAGCGTGCCCCGCGCTACAACAATTCCGTTTTTTTTTTCTTCATCACTCTAGAATTGGTGCCCGGGGGCACTCAGGATGGTCACTTTCCCATCATCGGAATCGCCGAGGCAGAAGCCAGCTATCCTCCGGTAATCATGACCCCCGTCAGCATGCCCCGCGCTACAACAATTCCGGTATTTTTTTTTTTTCATCACTCTAGAATTGGTGCCCCGGGGGCACTCAGGGTGGTCACTTTCTCATCATCGGAATCGCCGAGGCAGCAGCCAGCTATCCTCCGGTAATCATGACCCCCGTCAGCGTGCCCCGCGCTACAACAATTCCGTTTTTTTTTTCTTCATCACTCTAGAATTGGTGCCCCGGGGGCACTCAGGATGGTCACTTTCCCATCATCGGAATCGCCGAGGCAAAAGCCAGCTTTCCTCCGGTAATCATGACCCCCGTCAGCGTGCCCCGCACTACAACAATTCCGTTTTTTTTTTCTTCATCACTCTAGAATTGGTGCCCCGGGGGCACTCAGGATGGTCACTTTCCCATCATCGGAATCGCCGAGGCAAAAACCAGCTATCCTCCGGTAATCATGACCCCCGTCAGCGTGCCCCGCGCTACAACAATTCCGGTTTTTTTTTTCTTCATCACTCTAGAATTGGTGCCCCGGGGGCACTCAGGGTGGTCACTTTCCCATCATCGGAACCGCCGAGGCAGAAGCCAGCTATCCTCCGGTAATCATGACCCCCGTCAGCATGCCCCGCGCTACAACAATTCCGGTATTTTTTTTTCATCACTCTAGAATTGGTGCCCCGGGGGCACTCAGGATGGTCACTTTCCCATCATCGGAATCGCCGAGGCAGAAGCCAGCTATCCTCCGGTAATCATGACCCCCGTCAGCGTGCCCCGCGCTACAACAATTCCGTTTTTTTTTTTTTCATCACTCTAGAATTCGTGCCTCGGGGGCACTCAGGATGGTCACTTTCCCATCATCGGAATCGCTGAGGCAAAAGCCAGCTATCCTCCGGTAATCATGACCCCCGTCAGCGTGCCCCGCGCTACAACAATTCCGGTTTTTTTTTCTTCATCACTCCAGAATTGGTGCCCCGGGGGCACTCAGGGTGGTCACTTTCCCATCATCGGAATCGCCGAGGCAGAAGCCAGCTATCCTCCGGTAATCATGACCCCCGTCAGCATGCCCCGCGCTACAACAATTCCGGTATTTTTTTTTCATCACTCTAGAATTGGTGCCCCGGGGGCACTCAGGGTGGTCACTTTCTCATCATCGGAATCGCCGAGGCTGCAGCCAGCTATCCTCCGGTAATTATGACCCCCGTCAGCGTGCCCCGCGCTACAACAATTCCGTTTTTTTTTTCTTCATCACTCTAGAATTGGTGCCCGGGGGCACTCAGGATGGTCACTTTCCCATCATCGGAATCGCCGAGGCAGAAGCCAGCTATCCTCCGGTAATCGTGACCCCCGTCAGCATGCCCCGCGCTACAACAATTCCGGTATTTTTTTTTCATCACTCTAGAATTGGTGCCCCGGGGGCACTCAGGATGGTCACTTTCCCATCATCGGAATCGCCGAGGCAGAAGCCAGCTATCCTCCGGTAATCATGACCCCCGTCAGCGTGCCCCGCGCTGCAACAATTCCGGTTTTTTTTTTTTTTTTCATCACTCTAGAATTGGTGCCCCGGGGGCACTCAGGATGGTCACTTTCCCATCATCGGAATCGCCGAGGCAAAAGCCAGCTATCCTCCGGTAATCATGACCCCCGTCAGCGTGCCCCGCGCTACAACAATTCTGGTTTTTTTTCTTCATCACTCTAGAATTGGTGCCCCTGGGGCACTCAGGGTGGTCACTTTCCCATCATCGGAATCGCCGAGGCAGAAGCCAGCTATCCTCCGGTAATCATGACCCCCGTCAGCATGCCCCGCGCTACAACAATTCCGGTATTTTTTTTTCATCACTCTAGAATTGGTGCCCCGGGGGCACTCAGGATGGTCACTTTCCCATCATCGGAATCGCCGAGGCAGAAGCCAGCTATCCTCCGGTAATCATGACCCCCGTCAGCGTGCCCCGCGCTACAACAATTCCGTTTTTTTTTTTTTCATCACTCTAGAATTCGTGCCTCGGGGGCACTCAGGATGGTCACTTTCCCATCATCGGAATCGCTGAGGCAAAAGCCAGCTATCCTCCGGTAATCATGACCCCCGTCAGCGTGCCCCGCGCTACAACAATTCCGGTTTTTTTTTCTTCATCACTCTAGAATTGGTGCCCCGGGGGCACTCAGGGTGGTCACTTTCCCATCATCGGAATCGCCGAGGCAGAAGCCAGCTATCCTCCGGTAATCATGACCCCCGTCAGCATGCCCCGCGCTACAACAATTCCGGTATTTTTTTTTTCATCACTCTAGAATTGGTGCCCCGGGGGCACTCAGGGTGGTCACTTTCTCATCATCGGAATCGCCGAGGCTGCAGCCAGCTATCCTCCGGTAATTATGACCCCCGTCAGCGTGCCCCGCGCTACAACAATTCCGTTTTTTTTTTCTTCATCACTCTAGAATTGGTGCCCGGGGGCACTCAGGATGGTCACTTTCCCATCATCGGAATCGCCGAGGCAGAAGCCAGCTATCCTCCGGTAATCGTGACCCCCGTCAGCATGCCCCGCGCTACAACAATTCCGGTATTTTTTTTTCATCACTCTAGAATTGGTGCCCCGGGGGCACTCAGGATGGTCACTTTCCCATCATCGGAATCGCCGAGGCAGAAGCCAGCTATCCTCCGGTAATCATGACCCCCGTCAGCGTGCCCCGCGCTGCAACAATTCCGGTTTTTTTTTTTTTTTTCATCACTCTAGAATTGGTGCCCCGGGGGCACTCAGGATGGTCACTTTCCCATCATCGGAATCGCCGAGGCAAAAGCCAGCTATCCTCCGGTAATCATGACCCCCGTCAGCGTGCCCCGCGCTACAACAATTCTGGTTTTTTTTCTTCATCACTCTAGAATTGGTGCCCCTGGGGCACTCAGGGTGGTCACTTTCCCATCATCGGAATCGCCGAGGCAGAAGCCAGCTATCCTCCGGTAATCATGACCCCCGTCAGCATGCCCCGCGCTACAACAATTCCGGTATTTTTTTTTTCATCACTCTAGAATTGGTGCCCCGGGGGCACTCAGGGTGGTCACTTTCTCATCATCGGAATCGCCGAGGCAGAAGCCAGCTATCCTCCGGTAATTATGACCCCCGTCAGCGTGCCCCGCGCTACAGCAATTCCGTTTTTTTTTTCTTCATCACTCTAGAATTGGTGCCCGGGGGCACTCAGGATGGTCACTTTCCCATCATCGGAATCGCCGAGGCAGAAGCCAGCTATCCTCCGGTAATCATGACCCCCGTCAGCATGCCCCGCGCTACAACAATTCCGGTATTTTATTTTTTCATCACTCTAGAATTGGTGCCCCGGGGGCACTCTGGGTGGTCACTTTCTCATCATCGGAATCGCCGAGGCAGCAGCCAGCTATCCTCCGGTAATCATGACCCCCGTCAGCGTGCCCCGCGCTACAACAATTCCGTTTTTTTTTTTTCATCACTCTAGAATTGGTGCCCCGGGGGCACTCAGGATGGTCACTTTCCCATCATCGGAATCGCCGAGGCAAAAGCCAGCTTTCCTCCGGTAATCATGACCCCCGTCAGCGTGCCCCGCGCTACAACAATTCCGGTTTTTTTTTTCATCACTCTAGAATTGGTGCCCCGGGGGCACTCAGGCTGGTCACTTTCCCATCATCGGAATCGCCGAGGCAGAAGCCAGCTATCCTCCGGTAATCATGACCCCCGTCAGCGTGCCCCGCGCTACAACAATTCCGGTTTTTTTTTTCCTCATCACTCTAGAATTGGTGCCCCGGGGGCACTCAGGATGGTCACTTTCCCATCATCGGAATCGCCGAGGCAAAAGCCAGCTATCCTCCGGTAATCATGACCCCCGTCAGCGTGCCCCGCGCTACAACAATTCCGGTTTTTTTTTTTTTTTTTCTTCATCACTCTAGAATTGGTGCCCCGGGGGCACTCAGGACGGTCTCTTTCCCATCATCGGAATCGCCGAGGCAAAAGCCAGCTATCCTCCGGTAATCATGACCCCCGTCAGCGTGCCCCGCGCTACAACAATTCCGGTTTTTTTTTTTCATCACTCTAGAATTGGTGCCCCGGGGGCACTCAGGGTGGTCACTTTCCCATCATCGGAATCGCCGAGGCAGAAGCCAGCTATCCTCCGGTAATCATGACCCCCGTCAGCATGCCCCGCGCTACAACAATTCCGGTATTTTTTTTTTCATCACTCTAGAATTGGTGCCCCGGGGGCACTCAGGGTGGTCACTTTCTCATCATCGGAATCGCCGAGGCAGAAGCCAGCTATCCTCCGGTAATCATGACCCCCGTCAGCGTGCCCCGCGCTACAACAATTCCGTTTTTTTTTTCTTCATCACTCTAGAATTGGTGCCCCGGGGGCACTCAGGATGGTCACTTTCCCATCATCGGAATCGCCGAGGCAAAAGCCAGCTATCCTCCTGTAATCATGACCCCCGTCAGCGTGCCCCGCGCTACAACAATTCCGGTTTTTTTTTTTTTTCTTCATCACTCTAGAATTGGTGCCCCGGGGGCACTCAGGATGGTCACTTTCCCATCATCGGAATCGCCGAGGCAAAAGCCAGCTATCCTCCGGTAATCATGACCCCCGTCAGCGTGCCCCGCGCTACAACAATTCCGGTTTTTTTTTCATCACTCTAGAATTGGTGCCCCGGGGGCACTCAGGGTGGTCACTTTCCCATCATCGGAATCGCCGAGGCAGAAGCCAGCTATCCTCCGGTAATCATGACCCCCGTCAGCATGCCCCGCACTACAACAATTCCGTTTTTTTTTTCATCACTCTAGAATTGGTGCCCCGGGGGCACTCAGGGTGGTCACTTTCTCATCATCGGAATCGCCGAGGCAGAAGCCAGCTATCCTCCGGTAATCATGACCCCCGTCAGCGTGCCCCGCGCTACAACAATTCCGTTTTTTTTTCTTCATCACTCTAGAATTGGTGCCCCGGGGGCACTCAGGATGGTCACTTTCCCATCATCGGAATCGCCGAGGCAAAAGCCAGCTATCCTCCGGTAATCATGACCCCCGTCAGCGTGCCCCGCGCTACAACAATTCCGGTTTTTTTTTCATCACTCTAGAATTGGTGCCCCGGGGGCACTCAGGGTGGTCACTTTCCCATCATCGGAATCGCCGAGGCAGAAGCCAGCTATCCTCCGGTAATCATGACCCCCGTCAGCGTGCCCCGCGCTACAACAATTCCGGTTTTTTTTTTCTTCATCACTTTAAAATTGGTGCCCCGGGGGCACTCAGGATGGTCACTTTCCCATCATCGGAATCGCCGAGGCAGAAGCCAGCTATCATCCGGTAATCATGACCCCCGTCAGCGTGCCCCGCGCTACAACAATTCCGTTTTTTTTTCTTCATCACTCTAGAATTGGTGCCCCTGGGGCACTCAGGATGGTCACTTTCCCATCATCGGAATCGCCGAGGCAAAAGCCAGCTATCCTCCGGTAATCATGACCCCCGTCAGCGTGCCCCGCGCTACAACAATTCCGGTTTTTTTTTTCTTCATCACTCTAGAATTGGTGCCCCGGGGGCACTCAGGATGGTCACTTTCCCATCATCGGAATCGCCGAGGCAAAAGCCAGCTATCCTCCGGTAATCATGACCCCCGTCAGCGTGCCTCGCGCTACAACAATTCCGGTTTTTTTTTCATCACTCTAGAATTGGTGCCCCGGGGGCACTCAGGGTGGTCACTTTCCCATCATCGGAATCGCCGAGGCAGAAGCCAGCTATCCTCCGGTAATCATGACCCCCGTCAGCATGCCCCGCACTACAACAATTCCGTTTTTTTTTATTTCATCACTCTAGAATTGGTGCCCCGGGGGCACTCAGGGTGGTCACTTTCTCATCATCGGAATCGCCGAGGCAGAAGCCAGCTATCCTCCGGTAATCATGACCCCCGTCAGCGTGCCCCGCGCTACAACAATTCCGTTTTTTTTTTCTTCATCACTCTAGAATTGGTGCCCCGGGGGCACTCAGGATGGTCACTTTCCCATCATCGGAATCGCCGAGGCAAAAGCCAGCTATCCTCCGGTAATCATGACCCCCGTCAGCGTGCCCCGCGCTACAACAATTCCGGTTTTTTTTTTCATCACTCTAGAATTGGTGCCCCGGGGGCACTCAGGGTGGTCACTTTCCCATCATCGGAATCGCCGAGGCAGAAGCCAGCTATCTTCCGGTAATCATGACCCCCGTCAGCGTGCCCCGCGCTACAACAATTCCGGTTTTTTTTTTTTTCTTCATCACTTTAGAATTGGTGCCCCGGGGGCACTCAGGATGGTCACTTTCCCATCATCGGAATCGCCGAGGCAGAAGCCAGCTATCATCCGGTAATCATGACCCCCGTCAGCGTGCCCCGCGCTACAACAATTCCGTTTTTTTTTTCTTCATCACTCTAGAATTGGTGCCCCGGGGGCACTCAGGGTGGTCACTTTCCCATCATCGGAATCGCCGAAGCAAAAGCCAGCTATCCTCCGGTAATCATGACCCCCGTCAGCGTGCCCCGCGCTACAACAATTCCGATTTTTTTTTTCATCACTCTAGAATTGGTGCCCCGGGGGCACTCAGGGTGGTCACTTTCCCATCATCGGAATCGCCGAGGCAGAAGCCAGCTATCCTCCGGTAATCATGACCCCCGTCAGCATGCCCTGCGCTACAACAATTCCGGTATTTTTTTTTTCATCACTCTAGAATTGGTGCCCCGGGGGCACTCAGGATGATCACTTTCCCATCATCGGAATCGCCGAGGCAGAAGCCAGCTATCCTCCGGTAATCATGACCCCCGTCAGCGTGCCCCGCGCTACAACAATTCCGGTTTTTTTTTCATCACTCTAGAATTGGTGCCCCGGGGGCACTCAGGGTGGTCACTTTCCCATCATCGGAATCGCCGAGGCAGAAGCCAGATTTCCTCCGGTAATCATGACCCCCGTCAGCGTGCCCCGCGCTACAAAAATTCCGGTTTTTTTTTTTTTTTCTTCATCACTCTAGAATTGGTGCCCCGGGGGCACTCAGGGTGGTCACTTTCCCATCATCGGAATCGCCGAGGCAGAAGCCAGCTATCCTCCGGTAATCATGACCCCCGTCAGCGTGCCCCGCGCTACAACAATTCCGGTTTTTTTTTTCTTCATCACTCCAGAATTGGTGCCCCGGGGGCACTCAGGGTGGTCACTTACCCATCATCGGAATCGCCGAGGCAGAAGCCAGCTATCCTCCGGTAATCATGACCCCCGTCAGCATGGCCCGCGCTACAACAATTCCGGTATTTTTTTTTCATCACTCTAGAATTGGTGCCCCGGGGGCACTCAGGGTGGTCACTTTCTCATCATCGGAATCGCCGAGGCAGAAGCCAGCTATCCTCCGGTAATCATGACCCCCGTCAGCGTGTACCGCGCTACAACAATTCCGTTTTTTTTTTCTTCATCACTCTAGAATTGGTGCCCCGGGGGCACTCAGGATGGTCACTTTCCCATCATCGGAATCGCCGAGGCAAAAGCCAGCTATCCTCCGGTAATCATGACCCCCGTTAGCGTGCCCCGCGCTACAACAATTCCGGTTTTTTTTTTCATCACTCTAGAATTGGTGCCCCGGGGGCACTCAGGATGGTCACTTTCCCATCATCGGAATCGCCGAGGCAGAAGCCAGCTATCCTCCGGTAATCATGACCCCCGTCAGCGTGCCCCGCGCTACAACAATTCCGTTTTTTTTTTTTTTCATCACTCTAGAATTGGTGCCCCGGGGGCACTCAGGGTGGTCACTTTCCCATCATCGGAACCGCCGAGGCAGAAGCCAGCTATCCTCCGGTAATCATGACCCCCGTCAGCATGCCCCGCGCTACAACAATTCCGGTATTTTTTTTTCATCACTCTAGAATTGGTGCCCCGGGGGCACTCAGGGTGGTCACTTTCCCATCATCGGAATCGCCGAGGCAGAAGCCAGCTATCCTCCGGTAATCATGACCCCCGTCAGCGTGCCCCGCGCTACAACAATTCCGGTTTTTTTTTTTTCTTCATCACTCTAGAATTGGTGCCCCGGGGGCACTCAGGGTGGTCACTTTCCCATCATCGGAATCGCCGAGGCAGAAGCCAGCTATCCTCCGGTAATCATGACCCCCGTCAGCGTGCCCCGCGCTACAACAATTCCGGTTTTTTTTTTTCTTCATCACTCTAGAATTGGTGCCCCGGGGGCACTCAGGGTGGTCACTTACCCATCATCGGAATCGCCGAGGCAGAAGCCAGCTATCCTCCGGTAATCATGACCCCCGTCAGCATGGCCCGCGCTACAACAATTCCGGTATTTTTTTTTTCATCACTCTAGAATTGGTGCCCCGGGGGCACTCAGGGTGGTCACTTTCTCATCATCGGAATCGCCGAGGCAGAAGCCAGCTATCCTCCGGTAATCATGACCCCCGTCAGCGTGTACCGCGCTACAACAATTCCGTTTTTTTTTTCTTCATCACTCTAGAATTGGTGCCCCGGGGGCACTCAGGATGGTCACTTTCCCATCATCGGAATCGCCGAGGCAAAAGCCAGCTATCCTCCGGTAATCATGACCCCCGTCAGCGTGCCCCGCGCTACAACAATTCCGGTTTTTTTTTTTTTTCATCACTCTAGAATTGGTGCCCCGGGGGCACTCAGGATGGTCACTTTCCCATCATCGGAATCGCCGAGGCAGAAGCCAGCTATCCTCCGGTAATCATGACCCCCGTCAGCGTGCCCCGCGCTACAACAATTCCGTTATTTTTTTTTTCTTCATCACTCTAGAATTGGTGCCCCGGGGGCACTCAGGGTGGTCACTTTCCCATCATCGGAACCGCCGAGGCAGAAGCCAGCTATCCTCCGGTAATCATGACCCCCGTCAGCATGCCCCGCGCTACAACAATTCCGGTATTTTTTTTTCATCACTCTAGAATTGGTGCCCCGGGGGCACTCTGAATGGTCACTTTCCCATCATCGGAATCGCCGAGGCAGAAGCCAGCTATCCTCCGGTAATCATGACCCCCGTCAGCGTGCCCCGCGCTACAACAATTCCGGTTTTTTTTTTTCTTCATCACTCTAGAATTGGTGCCCCGGGGGCACTCAGGATGGTCACTTTCCCATCATCGGAATCGCCGAGGCAAAAGCCAGCTATCCTCCGGTAATCATGACCCCCGTCAGCGTGCCCCGCGCTACAACAATTCCGGTTTTTTTTTTTTTTTCATCACTCTAGAATTGGTGCCCCGGGGGCACTCAGGGTGGTCACTTTCCCATCATCGGAATCGCCGAGGCAGAAGCCAGCTATCCTCCGGTAATCATGACCCCCGTCAGCATGCCCCGCGCTACAACAATTCCGGTATTTTTTTTTTCATCACTCTAGAATTGGTGCCCCGGGGGCACTCAGGGTGGTCACTTTCTCATCATCGGAATCGCCGAGGCAGAAGCCAGCTATCCTCCGGTAATTATGACCCCCGTCAGCGTGCCCCGCGCTACAACAATTCCGTTTTTTTTTTCTTCATCACTCTAGAATTGGTGCCCCGGGGGCACTCAGGATGGTCACTTTCCCATCATCGGAATCGCCGAGGCAGAAGCCAGCTATCCTCCGGTAATCATGACCCCCGTCAGCATGCCCCGCACTACAACAATTCCGGTATTTTTTTTTTTCATCACTCTAGAATTGGTGCCCCGGGGGCACTCAGGGTGGTCACTTTCTCATCATCGGAATCGCCGAGGCAGAAGCCAGCTATCCTCCGGTAATCATGACCCCCGTCAGTGTGCCCCGCGCTACAACAATTCCGTTTTTTTTTTCTTCATCACTCTAGAATTGGTGCCCCGGGGGCACTCAGGATGGTCACTTTCCCATCATCGGAATCGCCGAGGCAAAAGCCAGCTTTCCTCCGGTAATCATGACCCCCGTCAGCGTGCCCCGCGCTACAACAATTCCGTTTTTTTTTTTTTTTTTTTTTTCATCACTCTAGAATTGGTGCCCCGGGGGCACTCAGGCTGGTCACTTTCCCATCATCGGAATCGCCGAGGCAGAAGCCAGCTATCCTCCGGTAATCATGACCCCCGTCAGCGTGCCCCGCGCTACAACAATTCCGGTTTTTTTTTTTTCTTCATCACTCTAGAATTGGTGCCCCGGGGGCACTCAGGATGGTCACTTTCCCATCATCGGAATCGCCGAGGCAAAAGCCAGCTATCCTCCGGTAATCATGACCCCCGTCAGCGTGCCCCGCGCTACAACAATTCCGGTATTTTTTTTTCATCACTCTAGAATTGGTGCCCCGGGGGCACTCAGAATGGTCACTTTCCCATCATCGGAATCGCCGAGGCAGAAGCCAGCTATCCTCCGGTAATCATGACCCCCGTCAGCGTGCCCCGCGCTACAACAATTCCGTTTTTTTTTTTCTTCATCACTCTAGAATTGGTGCCCCGGGGGCACTCAGGATGGTCACTTTCCCATCATCGGAATCGCCGAGGCAAAAGCCAGCTATCCTCCGGTAATCATGACCCCCGTCAGCGTGCCCCGCGCTACAACAATTCCGGTTTTTTTTTTTTTTTCATCACTCTAGAATTGGTACCCCGGGGGCACTCAGGGTGGTCACTTTCCCATCATCGGAATCGCCGAGGCAGAAGCCAGCTATCCTCCGGTAATCATGACCCCCGTCAGCATGCCCCGCGCTACAACAATTCCGGTATTTTTTTTTTCATCACTCTAGAATTGGTGCCCCGGGGGCACTCAGGGTGGTCACTTTCTCATCATCGGAATCGCCGAGGCAGAAGCCAGCTATCCTCCGGTAATTATGACCCCCGTCAGCGTGCCCCGCGCTACAACAATTCCGTTTTTTTTTTCTTCATCACTCTAGAATTGGTGCCCCGGGGGCACTCAGGATGGTCACTTTCCCATCATCGGAATCGCCGAGGCAGAAGCCAGCTATCCTCCGGTAATCATGACCCCCGTCAGCATGCCCCGCACTACAACAATTCCGGTATTTTTTTTTTTCATCACTCTAGAATTGGTGCCCCGGGGGCACTCAGGGTGGTCACTTTCTCATCATCGGAATCGCCGAGGCAGAAGCCAGCTATCCTCCGGTAATCATGACCCCCGTCAGTGTGCCCCGCGCTACAACAATTCCGTTTTTTTTTTTCTTCATCACTCTAGAATTGGTGCCCCGGGAGCACTCAGGATGGTCACTTTCCCATCATCGGAATCGCCGAGGCAAAAGCCAGCTTTCCTCCGGTAATCATGACCCCCGTCAGCGTGCCCCGCGCTACAACAATTCCGGTTTTTTTTTTTTTCTTCATCACTCTAGAATTGGTGCCCCGGGGGCACTCAGGATGGTCACTTTCCCATCATCGGAATCGCCGAGGCAAAAGCCAGCTATCCTCCGGTAATCATGACCCCCGTCAGCGTGCCCCGCGCTACAACAATTCCGTTTTTTTTTTCTTCATCACTCTAGAATTGGTGCCCCGGGGGCACTCAGGATGGTCACTTTCCCATCATCGGAATCGCCGAGGCAAAAGCCAGCTATCCTCCGGTAATCATGACCCCCGTTAGCGTGCCCCGCGCTACAACAATTCCGGTTTTTTTTTTCATCACTCTAGAATTGGTGCCCCGGGGGCACTCAGGATGGTCACTTTCCCATCATCGGAATCGCCGAGGCAGAAGCCAGCTATCCTCCGGTAATCATGACCCCCGTCAGCGTGCCCCGCGCTACAACAATTCCGTTTTTTTTTTTTTTCATCACTCTAGAATTGGTGCCCCGGGGGCACTCAGGGTGGTCACTTTCCCATCATCGGAACCGCCGAGGCAGAAGCCAGCTATCCTCCGGTAATCATGACCCCCGTCAGCATGCCCCGCGCTACAACAATTCCGGTATTTTTTTTTCATCACTCTAGAATTGGTGCCCCGGGGGCACTCAGGGTGGTCACTTTCCCATCATCGGAATCGCCGAGGCAGAAGCCAGCTATCCTCCGGTAATCATGACCCCCGTCAGCGTGCCCCGCGCTACAACAATTCCGGTTTTTTTTTTTTCTTCATCACTCTAGAATTGGTGCCCCGGGGGCACTCAGGGTGGTCACTTTCCCATCATCGGAATCGCCGAGGCAGAAGCCAGCTATCCTCCGGTAATCATGACCCCCGTCAGCGTGCCCCGCGCTACAACAATTCCGGTTTTTTTTTTTCTTCATCACTCTAGAATTGGTGCCCCGGGGGCACTCAGGGTGGTCACTTACCCATCATCGGAATCGCCGAGGCAGAAGCCAGCTATCCTCCGGTAATCATGACCCCCGTCAGCATGGCCCGCGCTACAACAATTCCGGTATTTTTTTTTTCATCACTCTAGAATTGGTGCCCCGGGGGCACTCAGGGTGGTCACTTTCTCATCATCGGAATCGCCGAGGCAGAAGCCAGCTATCCTCCGGTAATCATGACCCCCGTCAGCGTGTACCGCGCTACAACAATTCCGTTTTTTTTTTCTTCATCACTCTAGAATTGGTGCCCCGGGGGCACTCAGGATGGTCACTTTCCCATCATCGGAATCGCCGAGGCAAAAGCCAGCTATCCTCCGGTAATCATGACCCCCGTCAGCGTGCCCCGCGCTACAACAATTCCGGTTTTTTTTTTTTTTCATCACTCTAGAATTGGTGCCCCGGGGGCACTCAGGATGGTCACTTTCCCATCATCGGAATCGCCGAGGCAGAAGCCAGCTATCCTCCGGTAATCATGACCCCCGTCAGCGTGCCCCGCGCTACAACAATTCCGTTATTTTTTTTTTCTTCATCACTCTAGAATTGGTGCCCCGGGGGCACTCAGGGTGGTCACTTTCCCATCATCGGAACCGCCGAGGCAGAAGCCAGCTATCCTCCGGTAATCATGACCCCCGTCAGCATGCCCCGCGCTACAACAATTCCGGTATTTTTTTTTCATCACTCTAGAATTGGTGCCCCGGGGGCACTCTGAATGGTCACTTTCCCATCATCGGAATCGCCGAGGCAGAAGCCAGCTATCCTCCGGTAATCATGACCCCCGTCAGCGTGCCCCGCGCTACAACAATTCCGGTTTTTTTTTTTCTTCATCACTCTAGAATTGGTGCCCCGGGGGCACTCAGGATGGTCACTTTCCCATCATCGGAATCGCCGAGGCAAAAGCCAGCTATCCTCCGGTAATCATGACCCCCGTCAGCGTGCCCCGCGCTACAACAATTCCGGTTTTTTTTTTTTTTTCATCACTCTAGAATTGGTGCCCCGGGGGCACTCAGGGTGGTCACTTTCCCATCATCGGAATCGCCGAGGCAGAAGCCAGCTATCCTCCGGTAATCATGACCCCCGTCAGCATGCCCCGCGCTACAACAATTCCGGTATTTTTTTTTTCATCACTCTAGAATTGGTGCCCCGGGGGCACTCAGGGTGGTCACTTTCTCATCATCGGAATCGCCGAGGCAGAAGCCAGCTATCCTCCGGTAATTATGACCCCCGTCAGCGTGCCCCGCGCTACAACAATTCCGTTTTTTTTTTCTTCATCACTCTAGAATTGGTGCCCCGGGGGCACTCAGGATGGTCACTTTCCCATCATCGGAATCGCCGAGGCAGAAGCCAGCTATCCTCCGGTAATCATGACCCCCGTCAGCATGCCCCGCACTACAACAATTCCGGTATTTTTTTTTTTCATCACTCTAGAATTGGTGCCCCGGGGGCACTCAGGGTGGTCACTTTCTCATCATCGGAATCGCCGAGGCAGAAGCCAGCTATCCTCCGGTAATCATGACCCCCGTCAGTGTGCCCCGCGCTACAACAATTCCGTTTTTTTTTTCTTCATCACTCTAGAATTGGTGCCCCGGGGGCACTCAGGATGGTCACTTTCCCATCATCGGAATCGCCGAGGCAAAAGCCAGCTTTCCTCCGGTAATCATGACCCCCGTCAGCGTGCCCCGCGCTACAACAATTCCGTTTTTTTTTTTTTTTTTTTTTTCATCACTCTAGAATTGGTGCCCCGGGGGCACTCAGGCTGGTCACTTTCCCATCATCGGAATCGCCGAGGCAGAAGCCAGCTATCCTCCGGTAATCATGACCCCCGTCAGCGTGCCCCGCGCTACAACAATTCCGGTTTTTTTTTTTTCTTCATCACTCTAGAATTGGTGCCCCGGGGGCACTCAGGATGGTCACTTTCCCATCATCGGAATCGCCGAGGCAAAAGCCAGCTATCCTCCGGTAATCATGACCCCCGTCAGCGTGCCCCGCGCTACAACAATTCCGGTATTTTTTTTTCATCACTCTAGAATTGGTGCCCCGGGGGCACTCAGAATGGTCACTTTCCCATCATCGGAATCGCCGAGGCAGAAGCCAGCTATCCTCCGGTAATCATGACCCCCGTCAGCGTGCCCCGCGCTACAACAATTCCGTTTTTTTTTTTCTTCATCACTCTAGAATTGGTGCCCCGGGGGCACTCAGGATGGTCACTTTCCCATCATCGGAATCGCCGAGGCAAAAGCCAGCTATCCTCCGGTAATCATGACCCCCGTCAGCGTGCCCCGCGCTACAACAATTCCGGTTTTTTTTTTTTTTTCATCACTCTAGAATTGGTACCCCGGGGGCACTCAGGGTGGTCACTTTCCCATCATCGGAATCGCCGAGGCAGAAGCCAGCTATCCTCCGGTAATCATGACCCCCGTCAGCATGCCCCGCGCTACAACAATTCCGGTATTTTTTTTTTCATCACTCTAGAATTGGTGCCCCGGGGGCACTCAGGGTGGTCACTTTCTCATCATCGGAATCGCCGAGGCAGAAGCCAGCTATCCTCCGGTAATTATGACCCCCGTCAGCGTGCCCCGCGCTACAACAATTCCGTTTTTTTTTTCTTCATCACTCTAGAATTGGTGCCCCGGGGGCACTCAGGATGGTCACTTTCCCATCATCGGAATCGCCGAGGCAGAAGCCAGCTATCCTCCGGTAATCATGACCCCCGTCAGCATGCCCCGCACTACAACAATTCCGGTATTTTTTTTTTTCATCACTCTAGAATTGGTGCCCCGGGGGCACTCAGGGTGGTCACTTTCTCATCATCGGAATCGCCGAGGCAGAAGCCAGCTATCCTCCGGTAATCATGACCCCCGTCAGTGTGCCCCGCGCTACAACAATTCCGTTTTTTTTTTTCTTCATCACTCTAGAATTGGTGCCCCGGGAGCACTCAGGATGGTCACTTTCCCATCATCGGAATCGCCGAGGCAAAAGCCAGCTTTCCTCCGGTAATCATGACCCCCGTCAGCGTGCCCCGCGCTACAACAATTCCGGTTTTTTTTTTTTTCTTCATCACTCTAGAATTGGTGCCCCGGGGGCACTCAGGATGGTCACTTTCCCATCATCGGAATCGCCGAGGCAAAAGCCAGCTATCCTCCGGTAATCATGACCCCCGTCAGCGTGCCCCGCGCTACAACAATTCCGGTTTTTTTTTTCATCACTCTAGAATTGGTGCCCCGGGGGCACTCAGGGTGGTCACTTTCCCATCATCGGAATCGCCGAGGCAGAAGCCAGCTATCCTCCGGTAATCAAGACCCCCGTCAGCATGCCCCGCGCTACAACAATTCCGGTATTTTTTTTTTCATCACTCTAGAATTGGTGCCCCGGGGGCACTCAGGGTGGTCACTTTCCCATCATCGGAATCGCCGAGGCAGAAGCCAGCTATCCTCCGGTAATCAAGACCCCCGTCAGCATGCCCCGCGCTACAACAATTCCGGTTTTTTTTTTTTTCTTCATCACTCTAGAATTGGTGCCCCGGGGGCACTCAGGGTGGTCACTTTCCCATCATCGGAATCGCCGAGGCAGAAGCCAGCTATCCTCCGGTAATCATGACCCCCGTCAGCGTGCCCCGCGCTACAACAATTCCGGTTTTTTTTTTTCTTCATCACTCTAGAATTGGTGCCCCGGGGGCACTCAGGGTGGTCACTTACCCATCATCGGAATCGCCGAGGCAGAAGCCAGCTATCCTCCGGTAATCATGACCCCCGTCAGCATGGCCCGCGCTACAACAATTCCGGTATTTTTTTTTTCATCACTCTAGAATTGGTGCCCCGGGGGCACTCAGGGTGGTCACTTTCTCATCATCGGAATCGCCGAGGCAGAAGCCAGCTATCCTCCGGTAATCATGACCCCCGTCAGCGTGTACCGCGCTACAACAATTCCGTTTTTTTTTTCTTCATCACTCTAGAATTGGTGCCCCGGGGGCACTCAGGATGGTCACTTTCCCATCATCGGAATCGCCGAGGCAAAAGCCAGCTATCCTCCGGTAATCATGACCCCCGTCAGCGTGCCCCGCGCTACAACAATTCCGGTTTTTTTTTTTTTTCATCACTCTAGAATTGGTGCCCCGGGGGCACTCAGGATGGTCACTTTCCCATCATCGGAATCGCCGAGGCAGAAGCCAGCTATCCTCCGGTAATCATGACCCCCGTCAGCGTGCCCCGCGCTACAACAATTCCGTTATTTTTTTTTTCTTCATCACTCTAGAATTGGTGCCCCGGGGGCACTCAGGGTGGTCACTTTCCCATCATCGGAACCGCCGAGGCAGAAGCCAGCTATCCTCCGGTAATCATGACCCCCGTCAGCATGCCCCGCGCTACAACAATTCCGGTATTTTTTTTTCATCACTCTAGAATTGGTGCCCCGGGGGCACTCTGAATGGTCACTTTCCCATCATCGGAATCGCCGAGGCAGAAGCCAGCTATCCTCCGGTAATCATGACCCCCGTCAGCGTGCCCCGCGCTACAACAATTCCGGTTTTTTTTTTTCTTCATCACTCTAGAATTGGTGCCCCGGGGGCACTCAGGATGGTCACTTTCCCATCATCGGAATCGCCGAGGCAAAAGCCAGCTATCCTCCGGTAATCATGACCCCCGTCAGCGTGCCCCGCGCTACAACAATTCCGGTTTTTTTTTTTTTTTCATCACTCTAGAATTGGTGCCCCGGGGGCACTCAGGGTGGTCACTTTCCCATCATCGGAATCGCCGAGGCAGAAGCCAGCTATCCTCCGGTAATCATGACCCCCGTCAGCATGCCCCGCGCTACAACAATTCCGGTATTTTTTTTTTCATCACTCTAGAATTGGTGCCCCGGGGGCACTCAGGGTGGTCACTTTCTCATCATCGGAATCGCCGAGGCAGAAGCCAGCTATCCTCCGGTAATTATGACCCCCGTCAGCGTGCCCCGCGCTACAACAATTCCGTTTTTTTTTTCTTCATCACTCTAGAATTGGTGCCCCGGGGGCACTCAGGATGGTCACTTTCCCATCATCGGAATCGCCGAGGCAGAAGCCAGCTATCCTCCGGTAATCATGACCCCCGTCAGCATGCCCCGCACTACAACAATTCCGGTATTTTTTTTTTTCATCACTCTAGAATTGGTGCCCCGGGGGCACTCAGGGTGGTCACTTTCTCATCATCGGAATCGCCGAGGCAGAAGCCAGCTATCCTCCGGTAATCATGACCCCCGTCAGTGTGCCCCGCGCTACAACAATTCCGTTTTTTTTTTCTTCATCACTCTAGAATTGGTGCCCCGGGGGCACTCAGGATGGTCACTTTCCCATCATCGGAATCGCCGAGGCAAAAGCCAGCTTTCCTCCGGTAATCATGACCCCCGTCAGCGTGCCCCGCGCTACAACAATTCCGTTTTTTTTTTTTTTTTTTTTTTCATCACTCTAGAATTGGTGCCCCGGGGGCACTCAGGCTGGTCACTTTCCCATCATCGGAATCGCCGAGGCAGAAGCCAGCTATCCTCCGGTAATCATGACCCCCGTCAGCGTGCCCCGCGCTACAACAATTCCGGTTTTTTTTTTTCTTCATCACTCTAGAATTGGTGCCCCGGGGGCACTCAGGATGGTCACTTTCCCATCATCGGAATCGCCGAGGCAAAAGCCAGCTATCCTCCGGTAATCATGACCCCCGTCAGCGTGCCCCGCGCTACAACAATTCCGGTATTTTTTTTTCATCACTCTAGAATTGGTGCCCCGGGGGCACTCAGAATGGTCACTTTCCCATCATCGGAATCGCCGAGGCAGAAGCCAGCTATCCTCCGGTAATCATGACCCCCGTCAGCGTGCCCCGCGCTACAACAATTCCGGTTTTTTTTTTCTTCATCACTCTAGAATTGGTGCCCCGGGGGCACTCAGGATGGTCACTTTCCCATCATCGGAATCGCCGAGGCAAAAGCCAGCTATCCTCCGGTAATCATGACCCCCGTCAGCGTGCCCCGCGCTACAACAATTCCGGTTTTTTTTTTTTTTTCATCACTCTAGAATTGGTACCCCGGGGGCACTCAGGGTGGTCACTTTCCCATCATCGGAATCGCCGAGGCAGAAGCCAGCTATCCTCCGGTAATCATGACCCCCGTCAGCATGCCCCGCGCTACAACAATTCCGGTATTTTTTTTTTCATCACTCTAGAATTGGTGCCCCGGGGGCACTCAGGGTGGTCACTTTCTCATCATCGGAATCGCCGAGGCAGAAGCCAGCTATCCTCCGGTAATTATGACCCCCGTCAGCGTGCCCCGCGCTACAACAATTCCGTTTTTTTTTTCTTCATCACTCTAGAATTGGTGCCCCGGGGGCACTCAGGATGGTCACTTTCCCATCATCGGAATCGCCGAGGCAGAAGCCAGCTATCCTCCGGTAATCATGACCCCCGTCAGCATGCCCCGCACTACAACAATTCCGGTATTTTTTTTTTTCATCACTCTAGAATTGGTGCCCCGGGGGCACTCAGGGTGGTCACTTTCTCATCATCGGAATCGCCGAGGCAGAAGCCAGCTATCCTCCGGTAATCATGACCCCCGTCAGTGTGCCCCGCGCTACAACAATTCCGTTTTTTTTTTTCTTCATCACTCTAGAATTGGTGCCCCGGGAGCACTCAGGATGGTCACTTTCCCATCATCGGAATCGCCGAGGCAAAAGCCAGCTTTCCTCCGGTAATCATGACCCCCGTCAGCGTGCCCCGCGCTACAACAATTCCGGTTTTTTTTTTTTTTTTTTTTCATCACTCTAGAATTGGTGCCCCGGGGGCACTCAGGCTGGTCACTTTCCCATCATCGGAATCGCCGAGGCAGAAGCCAGCTATCCTCCGGTAATCATGACCCCCGTCAGCGTGCCCCGCGCTACAACAATTCCGGTTTTTTTTTTTTTCTTCATCACTCTAGAATTGGTGCCCCGGGGGCACTCAGGATGGTCACTTTCCCATCATCGGAATCGCCGAGGCAAAAGCCAGCTATCCTCCGGTAATCATGACCCCCGTCAGCGTGCCCCGCGCTACAACAATTCCGGTTTTTTTTTTCATCACTCTAGAATTGGTGCCCCGGGGGCACTCAGGGTGGTCACTTTCCCATCATCGGAATCGCCGAGGCAGAAGCCAGCTATCCTCCGGTAATCAAGACCCCCGTCAGCATGCCCCGCGCTACAACAATTCCGGTATTTTTTTTTTCATCACTCTAGAATTGGTGCCCCGGGGGCACTCAGGGTGGTCACTTTCCCATCATCGGAATCGCCGAGGCAGAAGCCAGCTATCCTCCGGTAATCAAGACCCCCGTCAGCATGCCCCGCGCTACAACAATTCCGGTATTTTTTTTTTCATCACTCTAGAATTGGTGCCCCGGGGGCACTCAGGATGGTCACTTTCCCGTCATCGGAATCGCCGAGGCAGAAGCCAGCTATCCTCCGGTAATCATGACCCCCGTCAGCGTGCCCCGCGCTACAACAATTCCGGTTTTTTTTTTTTTTTTTTTTTTCTTCATCACTCTAGAATTGGTGCCCCGGGGGCACTCAGGATGGTCACTTTCCCATCATCGGAATCGCCGAGGCAAAAGCCAGCTATCCTTCGGTAATCATGACCCCCGTCAGCGTGCCCCGCGCTACAACAATTCCGGGTTTTTTTTTCATCACTCTAGAATTGGTGCCCCGGGGGCACTCAGGGTGGTCACTTTCCCATCATCGGAATCGCCGAGGCAGAAGCCAGCTATCCTCCGGTAATCATGACACAGATGAATTTTTCAGTGCTGTATTTTGTGAAACTTCAGTCTATTCATCTGTCCCTGATCTTATCCAAGATAAAACCTATGATAATTCTGCACTGGTTGAATTAGAAAAGCTTCCATCTCCTGTAAACAGTTGTAATGAACCTATTGATGGATTAAATTCATCAATTATAGAGAAAATTGACTTCCCGGTTAAAATTTTATCTCATTCAGAGTCCTGCTCTGACTTCATCAACCTTGATAGTCGTGAATTTGGTGTTCCAATGTTGCCTTCGCTGAAAGTTGAAAAGGATAAGATTGATATTTCAAAGTCTTTTGATATATTCAGATTGAGAAATAAAAGATCTGGATATCGAAGAGAAAAATCTTTAGCGGCAATTCCCAGTATTCTTAGTGCTACTACTTCTACTACTAAGCAATCAAAACAAAACTTTAGACGAGAAAAAACTTTCTGTACTTCCAAAATCACTAAAGACAAAAATATTCAAGTATCACAAATAGATTCACTTATGAAAGATAAACTCAACTTAGAAACCCGAATTATTAGACCCTTGTCTTCTAAGAAAAAAATTGTGGTAGGTAAAGTTAGCCCTGTTACACCTATGGTGAATTCTTACATCTCATCAATTACTAAATTACAATCCAGATTAAAGCCAGTGTCTCTACTTCATGATGTGAACTTTGAACCTAGAATCAAATTCTATAATCTTGAAAACGATTTGAATTTGTCTGACATAGTTATAAACAACAAAAATTATTCAAATGATTTTAAAAGTGTTCATATGACTGATTTCTCTAACAATGAAGGGGACGAATCTACAGTTGAAGACCTAAAACTTAAATCTGGTTCGTCTGAACATTCTCTACTATTGGATTCAAATTTTCATGACTATTTTACTGATGCTAGCATAGATAAAGCTAATTTTCCTAGTGAGAATATTCTAAATATCGAACACAGTACACTTAAATCTGATGATAAATCTAAAACAGATTCATTCATGAAGAATGTTTGGAAGGTTACGGAAAACTTGTACTCAGAAATAGTGAATGTATCAAAGCTCAAGTTATCAATTAACTCTGTTACTAATAAGCAAGGAAAACGGGACACTGCTATAACTCCTGAACTAAAAGAAACAAACTCATGAAATCGAAAAATATTTTGCCTATTCCTTCCAGAAAGCCACCATCTGGTAAAAGAAATTCAGAGAATCGGAATGTTCTCGTGAGAAATTCAGTGGAACGATCATCAAATTCCAATGATCTTAAAGTAAATCCATCATCTAATTTCAATAAAATGAAACCAGGAACCTCCGTTGGAAGCACTTCGAATTCTAGAAGAAGTTCAGGGATATCAAACAAAAGCAACATTGGTGTTCGCAAAGATTCTAACTACTTAGCTGATGGGTTTATTGAAGGGGAAAAGAATCTTCCAAAAGCACCACCATCTACCAAAGATATGAAAACTGGAGAATTCAAGGCATCTGCCTCTGGGAGAAAGCCCATTACCTGTCTACGTGATAACCAAAGATCGTCCTCCAACTCCTCTCAAGTTGGTAGATCTGCTGATTCACTCATGCATAGAGTTGAAGATAGAAGTCGTGCGAAATCATCGACTCCAGTAAGACAATATAAAACTATTGAATCTGATGTGAGAAGCAAAACTCATGGAAATAAAAATGATATACAGACAAAAAGTAAACCTACCCAATCTACCAATTTGAAAAAAGGAACTTTTGGACCTGATCATTTGGTGAAGAAATATGATAAGTCTGATAAAAGCATAGAATCCTCCAGTTTGAAAATTAAAAAAGACGGATCCATTGATTTTGAAAATAAAAGTATAGGTGATAATGATAATAAAAATATCGGATCTACCGATAAGAAGAGCGAATCTCTCAAATCTATCAATATGAAGAGTGAAGACATTGAGTATGATGGCATTAGGAAAAGAAGTTCAGTTTCGTCTGATCTGAAGAACAGCTCAGTCGGTTCGCGATCATCCAGAGTCAAATCTTACTTGCGTGGTACTATAGCGAGTAATTCAAAATTTAACAAATCTGATTAAAGATAAAGGAATCAAATTTAGTTATAGTGAAATATGTAGTCCAATAACATAGTTTTCATGGTTATTTTCTTAGCAGTCTCGTTGATGTTATTTGTTCAACATTTTTTTTGGGTTTATAACAGAATATTCGAACACATTTGCAGTTGCGCACAGTTTAAAAAAATATCTTCAGTTTTATCAAATTGGGTTATTTATAATAATTAATGGATTGGACTAATTTATAATAATTAAATTTATTGTTATATAAACAGTTTTGATAGAAGAAAATAGAGGACTCCTTGGTTGCTGCATTATGTAGGATGAAGAACTCAACAAGAAGTAGTTTGAATTTTCCCAAGCTTTCAGAAATCTTCGTGATTTCCGTCTTCAGGGAACATTATCAAAATCTAAACTATGGCCTGTATCTCTATTATGCTAATATATCTATGATTATTGTACTCTCTTAACTACATTAGATTTATGTTCCTTAATCCTATCTCCTAACATTCTACCTGTTTCTCCAACATATTTACTGTCACA
Organism: Caprella mutica; assembly: GCA_947561585.1. Taxonomy (NCBI): domain Eukaryota; kingdom Metazoa; phylum Arthropoda; class Malacostraca; order Amphipoda; family Caprellidae; genus Caprella; species Caprella mutica. Next base: position 57,640 of record CANNZV010001379.1, on the reverse strand, counting down.
ATCCTAACAATCTATCTAATATATTACATTGATTTTACTCTCCTTATCTAATCTATCCTTAATTCTTATAACCTAGTTTCCTATAGTATTATTAGATCTATTGCTTAACATGATATCAAATGGTTTCAAAATCCTTTATATTCTTTCGCTTGTTCCTTTTATGTATGGGGCTACAATATATCGTCTGTTGCTATCCTCTTCTTCTATTCTTGTTGACTGTTATTGGTTTTGCATGTCAAATTTCTTCTTATTTATCACTTTATTAATTTCTTTTCTTGGATAATTATTTGATACTAGATCTCTCCTTATTTTCTCCAGTTCATTTTCCAATTATGAGTTACTACAAATTTTGATGGCTCTTGTTACTAATGAATTGATGACACTTATTTTTTAAGTCTTGGAATTGTAGCTATTATAGTCCAAATATTTCCCCGTATTTGATGGTTTTCTATAGACAGTGAAATCTAATTATCCGTTTTCTTTTTTCATTATTTTAATATCCATAAATGCCAATTCTTATCCTTCTTCTATTTCCTGCGTGAATTGTATGTGTTCGTTGACACTGTTAATGAATCTGAATAATAATTCTTTTTTGTTTTCTGGAATTATTACTATGCAATCGTCTACGTAGCGTTTCCACAATGAAATACCACACGGAGGATTAGTTAAAATTTGGTTTTCGATAAATTACATTACCATTTCTGCAATAACAACTGACACTGGTGATCCCATTGGAGTTCCTTTTATCTATTTATATACTTCATTGTTGTACTGGAAGAAATTAGAATCTATGCAAATTTTGACTAAATTAACTATGTCCTGTGTCTCAAGGTTGGTTCTAGTATGAATTTCATCGTCTGAATCTATTGCTTCTGCCACACAATCTAATGCAAAATCTTGCGGAATGCAGGTAAACAGACTCTTGACATCATAAGACACTAAAATATTATCTTAGGGGACAATCAAATTTTCCAGCACTTATTTAGCTTAGTAGGAATTTTTCAACTTCTGAGGTGCTTTGTCAGATATTGGAGTTAATAATTTTGAAATGAATTTAGCAAGTTCATATGTAGGACTATCTATGAATGACACAATTGGCCGAATTGGATTATCTTCTTTATGAGTTTTTATGTTAGCGTAGAATCTAGGAGTAATAGCTTTATTACTGTAAAGTTTCTTGTATGTTTCTTCATCTAGTTTCTTGTTATCTTTTAATTTCTTGAGTTAATAGTTGAGTTTGTTTTTCAAAGTATTTATCGGGTTAGTTTGCAATTTTGAATAGGTACACGTTTAACTCAAATGAGTAATATTTTCATGATATTCAGTCTAATCGGTTATTACTAAGGCATTACCTTTATCAGCTTTTGTTATCTTGACCGTTCGGTCATTTTTTATTGATTTCAATGTATCCTTTTCTCTAGTAGTCAAGTTCTACAATTTTGAATTGCACTTAGCTATCTGAATGGCATTGACTACATTTTACTTGACTTAGGGTTTGTCTCGGTATGAAATATCACGGCAATTATCAATAGCTCCATCT
>CANNZV010001379.1:24147-55535 GCA_947561585.1 Caprella mutica | reverse complement strand
CAAGCGAAAGAATATAAAGGATTTTGAAACCATTTGATATCATGTTAAGCAATAGATCTAATAATACTATAGGAAACTAGGTTATAAGAATTAAGGATAGATTAGATAAGGAGAGTAAAATCAATGTAGTATATTAGATAGATTGTTAGGATTGTGACAGTAAATATGTTGGAGAAACAGGTAGAATGTTAGGAGATAGGATTAAGGAACATAAATCTAATGTAGTTAAGAGAGTACAATAATCATAGATATATTAGCATAATAGAGATACAGGCCATAGTTTAGATTTTGATAATGTTAGGATATTGTAACAATATTAGCATACTTTTAATAGGAGAAAATTAGAATCGTACTATACGCATGGATAGGATAACACTTTAAATAGAGCATATGAAGTTCCTTAGTAAATAGTGCCTATAGTTTGTCAAAATTTAAAATTGAAATGTTTAAAAAAAAATTATAAATTAGGATATGTATCATGATTACGAGTAGGTAGATTATAAGTCGCTTGTTTCTCAATAAATGTTACCCCTGAAGACGGAAATCACGAAGATTTCTGAAAGCTTGGGAAAATTCAAACTACTTCTTGTTGAGTTCTTCATCCTACATAATAAACAGTTTTATAGAGGAAGGCTCAAAGGATTATAAGTAAAAATTTCTACTCATATTGATGATGGTTTATTGTGTTATAAAATGTCAGCCAATAGACATGGCTAGAGGAAATCTGTTTTGTAATTCCATTAACAAGATTTTCAAGAGTATTCCGCTTATTAATCAAAGAATGACTAGCCGTTAGATTATTATGTGTTAAAGAGTGTTTTGAACCAATATACCATCATCAACACGGTCACTCATGGCTTGCTTTGGTACAAATACTAGCCAAGACTTTTTAGCACGGCAGCACCATGCACCTAGTGATGTAAGCACTTGTTTTCAATCTGTCTGCTTACTAATGATTGCTGTTTATAAATAATTAATAAATATAACATCTCTTTGTACTAATCTCTATTATTTGAAAAAAATCGAGTGTCGTTAGTTATCTTCTTCAAATGTACCATTTTAATGTAGCTCTAAATTTGAATAACTCCCTTCACTCTGCATTCTAGAATTATTTCCCTATCCCTATGTTGTTTAAGATCAATTAAATCACTCATAAATTTTCTCTCTGTGTTAGCTACCGCATGCATTTTACTTTTATATCATTTGTTGATTTGTGTTTTCTAATTAGGAATGGCTTACAATTTCATGATAATAGTCAAGAGAATTAGTTCCCTGGAAGTAGAGTAGCTGTCTAAAGAGTGGTCATTAAACTGCAGAGCACATCTAGGCACCAGGAGCTGAAAGAAAGAGCGCGCCTACTGCTGGAAGCCGCGCGGAGAGACGTGATTGGTGAGAGGAGAGCAGTGAGCCACAGCCAATCAGCGCACTCCTTCGTTCAGCCAATCGCGAGACTGCAGTCTCAGAGATCAAATGTTGGTAACCTGAAACTGAGAAAGACAGTTAGTGGGGAAAATTTAGGAACACTGAATAGGTATTTCATTCTTTTTAGTTTATGATCGGAATAATCTAAGTTTTTTTTTTTTTTTTTAAAGGCCCCCTGCCAGAAGAAGCAAACCTTCTTTAAATCATTAAAAAAAAATCTAAGTTGGTAGGTAGCTATCAGAAATTTGTACCCTGGGTCTATATTCGGAAGCTGTTTGTGGTGGATGGAAAGGGAATGGCATTTCTTTAGCCTCGAATTATAGTGTTTTATATTTTATTTTAATTTTTTCCATTTTTAAATCAGTTCTAATACCTAAAGTTTAGACTAGAGGATAGCGCTAATGTTATGCTCTTCAACTACGAAGTCTACGAAGCAACAGTGCAGCCACTGTTGCTTGTATTCCATATCGTATTTTCCTTTTAAAGTGACTGTATTCACAGAGTAGCTTTTCTGCATTCATGAGCATCGTCACCGAAAGGTGGCATGCGATTTTATTCAGTTATTTTCCTTAGTGTCTTTTCCATCAAAGTCCGTTGTATTCTTATCCATTTACGTACTCCTTTCTGAATTTTGTTCCGAAACATAGGTCAGCTCCCTCTCCCCCCCCCCCACACCACTAAATGAATTTTAAATTTTAAGAAAGGCGTTCTAGCAACAATAGGTTTATTCCCATTGCATACTGCCCATTTAAGTGAACTCTCCCCACAGTTCTATGCCTCTGATACTATACGCTTCAACTGCACTTACAATAGAGCTTACACTCTACTCTCAGCTACAATATGCAGATAGCAAGTTGAATATTCTGCCCACATACCATGCCTACACGCTTTAAGAAACTAAACCATCGTTCGAGTGTCGGTTTTGCATGCTTCTGATTTCCCCTCAAGATTACATTTTCGATTTTCTGATAATAAATCCTTCCAATTAACTCTTACTGTCTGTGAAAATAGCTACTTTAACACGTTGGCTGTCATTGGTTACTAATGAAAAAATCCAATACAGAATCTAAACTTCTAATATTGACTCTGACTTCAAAATGATAACGAATTCAACTGGGATTGAAATGGAATCTCATGTAGCCGAAGTTCTAGTTTGGTCTTGATATCATCCTGTAGACAACGTGTTATAGTGATTTCTAGGATTGTGACAATATGCTTTTAAAATCATCCCATGAATATCAAAAAACGATTGTTTTCATTTATAATTTTTTCAGGATCTATGATTTTAAGTGCATATTGTCACAATCCTATGTGTATACCATAGTTTTGTGATCTTTAGAATTAACTTTACATCTGCGTTAAGAATAGCTACTAACTTAGTCCTCCTGAGCCTTTGCTGTAGCTCTAAAGGGCCGTACACACGTAGTTTTTTTAAGTCTTTCCACCAGACTTCTTGCTGAGCTCCTCCTACTTTTCCAACGAGACATTAAGAAAAACGATATAATTGTTATTTATTTTAGTTGGTATCCATGATACCTGCAGTTATGATGGATACCAACTAAAATAAATAATAACTGTATCGTGTTTTCTTATATTTTCATGGAAAAAGTAGGAGGAGCTTAGCAAAAAGTCTGGTGAAAAGACTTTAAAAAACCTATATATGTACGGCCCTTTAGTTGACCCTTACCCCTCAGGACGAAGATGACTCCAGACAAGCTGCTCTTAGAGAGAGGGCTAGGAAACTCATAGCAGATGCAAAGCAGGGCATCATCACCTCTAGTAGAAGTGAGAAAACAGATAGCATTGTACCTTACTTTTTTGTATTTCTATATTCTCCTACCCACAGTTCTTGAAACTTACAATATCTATTATTATCATTGTTATTATTACATTTTGAGCCCCCAGGGGCTCTATCCTGAAGCTGTCTGTGGTGAATGGAAGAGAGAGGGGATGGCGTCCCTTGGGTCCCGAACTGTTGTAATTTGGATTATGGATTGTCTTTTTTCATGTTTATCATTTTTTTAACGCTACTTGCAGTTTTAGAGGATAGCGCTAGGGTTATGCTCTTCAACTACGAGGTCTTAGAATTTGTGTTAGGTAGACTCGTAGGCTTCATTTACTATCACCTCTTCATTTTCCTCTTCCATCCGTGAGTGCAGCCACCGGTGCTTGTGTCATGTTTCGTCACATTCCTTGGTAAGTGACTGTATTCACGGAGTAGCTTTTCTGCATCCATGAGCATTGTCACCGACGGTGGTAAGTGACTTTGTTCATGGAGCCACTTTCCTCTCTGACTGCTTCTTCTAGTCCCTTGTATTTAATTTCCTTTTGACGTCAGCGATATGGCCTTTGGTTCCGAAGCAGACGTTAAACCCCCTAATAAATTAATTAATATTACATTTTGAATCAATATTTATTTTTTTGGATGAGTGCATTTTTAAATATTTAATATACGAACGAAGTTGTGGATGTAGCTATTTGTTCAGATTATCCATAAATAGCTATATTGAAATATAGAAGTGAAGTTCCTTTTACAAGTGACATGAATTATGATTAGATAAACAGTAATAAACATTATGGTAAAATTTGATTAGCAGAAATGAATTAAATGCTGGATGAAGATAGTAAGAGGCTATCATTAAAAATCGCATCAAAATATGAGCAGTAAAATATATACGATGTGGAGAGAACCGTTTTATCTCCACAATATATGTATATATGTTAGCGTTCTTTAATGATTACTTATTGAAATTTTCATTTTTAATCTGAATTGAAACTTTACCTTGCTTCTTGTTACTAAATTAATGCACTCTCTTCTATCTTTTTCTTACAGGTAACTCTGTAGAAGAAAAGAGTAAAAAGGTTAGTAAATTGAATGGAAACTTTAACTAGTAGCTATCTTATTTCTATCAATCAGTACAAAGTACAGTCTTCATCCTTGAAATTTACATTTTAATTCAACGATAACAAAATTTCAAGTATCTACCAATAATAATTTATGAGATACAAATGTTTGAAAAGTAAAAACCAGTCAAATTGACTGCTTGGTAGTTGATTTAATCTTCAAAGTTCTTCTGCTCCTTCTACAGACTGACTCAGTTACCCAGCATGCTGGTTCTGATGACTCAGCCACCAGACAAGTGCTCTCTCCCTCCGTCATGGAGGTAAGCATCCAACGCTTTTAAAAAAACTATTGGTAGCTATTAGAGATCAACTATTGGCTAGATATTGTAGCTATTCAACAAGTTATCTTAGAATTGTATTTTGTACAATTTCAATAAATTGGTGCGCAGATAAGACATACGAGTGGAAATCTTTATAATATCACCATTCAGTATAGTCTATGCAAATAAATAATTCATAATAGTTTAACTCTGAATCCTGAAAACAAAATTCATTTATTTTTGTATAGCTATTATTAATAGATAATGTTGCATTGTTATGTAGAAAAAGATTCAAATAGAGCTATAGCTACTATTAAAAGGTTGCTAACTGCGGAAATTAATTCTTATTTACTTAAAGACAAAGAGTTTTTTAAATTCCAATAAAACCGATAGCTAATTGATACTGAAACCAAAAGAATCACCTTATAACTTTTTTTTTTATGAATAGGGGTGAATATAGAGGAAAACTAAATGTCCAGGTCTCGTTCTCTAAGAGATCAATTTATCACATCACCAACGTAAGAAATGACTGAAATAGGGAAAAGTACAGTGGTAAACGTTTAAAGATTCACAACTGTGGCATCCAAACCAGTAGAACAGAGAGTTTTCTGAAACCAAATTTTGTCTCAGTACCAGAGTATTTGAATTAGCTAGAAAAAATATCAAGTCACGAGGGATCGGTGACTCAGGGTAGTCCAGTGGTGGCAATGGCAGATATCTGTTGTCTTGTTCTTATGTGATTTAGGTGAAACTGAATTTATATCCATTATTATATTCTACAGAAATGGATAATGCCGCCACTGATCGTAAAATCTAAATATGAAAAGTAGCTACAACTAGAATACAAACCAAAACATCGTTAATGCGACCTACTATCAGATCCTCTGGGTCACAATATTCTCGCAAGTGCTTTACTTGAGGCATGAAAATTACTAACTATAATCTGTGAAGTAGCTACGGTAGAGAGTACCTACCTTGAACTCCTCTCATGAATTGAATGCTAAAAATATCGAAATAGAACACTGGATAGGGTAAGTTACGAATTATCTGTCAGTACTACATCTTCGGTCAAATAAGAAAAAAAATATCAAAATTGTTATTATCACACAATAATAACAATTTTAATATTGTTTTCTCTTATATGACCGAAGATGTAGCTAGTACTGACCGATATTCTTGACTTACCCTAGGGATTATTTAATTTTTTTGTTATAGTAGCTAGCTATCTAAATTAAAATTTTCCGTACTTCAAAATAGTATAGAAAAAATACATCCAAACTCTAAAATAATAAGTTACTTCTCTATATCTATCTCAAATTAACTTTTGTCAGTTGATTTATTTATTATTTTTCTTTCATTTAAATGTTTACTTTTTCCCAGATTACCCCCAGCAAACTGCAGTCTTTCTCTTCCCTGATAGAGACCATCCCTACTGAAGATGCAGACCCTCAGGACAAAGGTGAGTGGGGCTGTGTTCTCTACTTTAGGTGGGTGCTCTAAAATGTTAAGTTAATCCAGCTACCAGTGGTGAAGTTATCTTCAACATTTGCCCAATTCAGACAGCTACCAATCAAAAAATTTCCTTATTAGTTACTGTCGTTTATGATTTTTCTTACGAGATTATTACTTTATTACTAATTCATTGATTTTCTTTATTCTAGTTATAAATGGAAGAGCAAAGCTATGTGTTGATATTGTCTGGGCAGGTTTTGAAATTATTCTTACCGGATGTTGGGACTTAGTAATAGTGTTACACAAAATATACTCAGGAGGATCTGCTTGTTTTTCCTTTAATATGATAGCACTCTTTCCTTACCTACAACAACCCTATTATTTTTCTTTGATATGTCACTAGTGTCCACTAACGTAGCCAATGTTCTCTAGGTACGAGGAGTGAGTATCTGAAGGGGGAGTTGGCGGTGTTGGAAGAGGAGCAGAGACACGTTGATGCTCAGGCTGCTAAGTTAGAGAGAAAGCTACGCCGTGTCATGGAAGCTGGTGAGTCGCATTAAATCTCTCTCAATGAACTGATTTGATGTTTTAATTTATTTATGCAGCACCTAAGGTACGTTCCTTATTATCGGTCAGTTCCACATTTTTTCGTGTCGCTAGAAAAGAATATAGCTAATAATAATTACCTAATTTTTATTATATCTTTTTCTTTCTTACGTGTCCGAAAATGTGGAACTGACCGATAATTAAGAACTAGTGTAGGTTATTTATTTGAGACTAGGTAGATTAGGAAATATAAGATTAGGTATGTGCAAGGCTATTTGAAGCACGTATCCTAATTCCCCCCCAATAGCCACACCTCAAATACTTACCCCTTCTCCCCAGGCAACAAACCCCATGACGAGGACAGACTCATGAAGAAGTGGTTCACTCTGGTGAACAAGAAGAACGCTCTGATCAGGCGGCAGGAGCAGCTGAGTATATTGGAAAAAGAGAGCAACTTGGAGCAGCGGTTTGAACTCCTCAACAGGGAACTCAGGACCATAATAGCCATAGATGGTGAGTCGGGGTGAATGACTATAAATCATTAAGCTTTATAACTGTGGTTTAAATTAACTGTACATTAATGCCTGTTGGATTTAAGGCTAAGAGTGGTATCTTCTAGTAAAGAAAAGATCATGTAGCTAGCTATAACTAGGTTGAAGTTATCTGCAACTAAAATTTCAATAATTTTTTCGTTAAAATACTCAGATTTGTAGAATAAATGAACGTTCATTCCTTAAAAGTCCAGAGTGCGGTTCTATACTTCTAAGTCACTATGGAAAATATTCTCTCATTTGAGTGTTACTAGCGTGACTGGAAAATTCGTCCTCGGAAAATTCGTCTATTAAACGCAAAGTAATTAATTTAAATGGACCAAAATATTATGCTAAATATTTGATATAAAGTAGTTTAATGTATGCAGGTAATAGTAAATAGTTGTACTCATTAAGATTGTTCTACTGCACAATGCACAATTCATGATTGTTTAATAAAAAATTAAAATTGATATATATATAACAATGTAATTAATTTAATTTAAAATATTTGGTGCCTTAGCGTGCTTACCACCTGAAGATGGTGTTGGCGTTAATGATGAGTTACTGTTATAAATATCAAGAGATATAGTTCACCAAGGTTAGGTTAGCGGTCCGGTCAGGGGGGGGATGTAGGTATTGTTATTCACAGAGTAAATGTCAATAAATTGACTGTATATATTATCAAAGATATTATAGCTAGCTACTACAATAAGATACACCATTTTTGGAAATAGCTATCAGTTTAAAAATGCATCGATATGCCACTTGTGTTTGAAATTGGGTGGTTAATAGCCGTTGCAACGCAATTGAAACTTTCAGTGTTAATTGAAATTCATCTCGCTCATTACACGGAATTTGTAATCTTCTGCGACTCACGCTCTGCAATTAACGTGATCCAGCATTATGACTCAACTCATCCCCTTATTAGCAAGATTATTGCATGGCTAATAAAATTGAGACACAGGAGTAAGGAAATAAAATTCTGCTGGTGCCCAGCGCATGTTGGCATAGCTGAAAATGAAGCAGCAGATAGTGAAGCTACAGCGGCTGCATGCGGGGACATGCAACCTAGCAATGATGAAATACCCTATAGAGATTGGTACCCTATTATAAAGTCGAAAATTCGTGAAATGTGGAGTGTGGAGTGGCGTGAGCTACACCATAACAAGCTCAGAGCAATTAAAGATTCAATAGACGTGTGGCCATCTAGCAATCTGAGAAACAGAATGCACTCTATTATTCTGACTAGACTGAGGATAGGTCACTCAAAAGTGACGCACCAATATCTGATGGAGCAGGGGGTGCAGCCATATTGCCTTGACTGCTTGGTCCCTCTCACTATAAAGCACATCTTAGCTGAGTGCCCCTCTTTCACCGTAATCAGAAGAATAAATTTCCCTCTTACTCACGAAATGACTACTGAATCAATAATGAGGCACATGCTTGCTGATGTACCTGGGAACAACTTCTGCCCTGAGAGACTGATAAATTACCTCCATGAAGTTGGCCTATACAACGTGATGGTATGATCGAAACTGCGCAGCTTGAGAAGTTCGATGCGAAATAGCTTGTTCTGAAGCATCAAGAACATCATCAAACACTAACTAACTAACTCACTCATCTTAAACGAAACTTCTAGACTTGTTGAAACACAGGTGGTTGCATGATACATTTTTTTAAACTGAAATTTCCGAGATTTATGCATCTTATTGTAGTATAACATTTTGCTATTAGGGCCTGGCTATTTGAGTTCCCTCGGTACTGTTACTATAAAAATGAACTATATTGAAAACATACGAGTCTATGACAAAGGGAAAATACAATTAAAATTTCAATAATCACACTCTTGTTTTCAAGCCCATAGGTAGGTTTGACTATAAGAATAAGGGTATAAAAATAAGTTATTGTTTCGAATTAATATGTATTTCTAATAGCTTATTGTTAAAATTAAAGGGTAGCTAGCTAACTAACAAAATCAAATTTCCGAAAATCTGAAAAATAAACAATAGCTACATTCAGTGTTGATCGTAAATTGTAATACCTTTGAATATAATAAATGTATGACTAGATACTTTGTAGACAAATAGAATATATGTTACTGTTAGACCATATAATTTAAAGATGTCATTGTAGGAGTTAAGGTAGGATGGCCATAAAATAACGTTTTGAAATTTGGATATAACTTATGGAATAGTGATTTAAAGTTGATGTGCCAAGTAAAAGTAGGTGTACCGAAATTTGAGTGAATTCTGACATGATTAACAGTTGCCCCCAAGCAATTCAAATATCAAAAAAGTAAGATTTATGGTGATTTTTAGTTTTTTACTACATTTTGAAAAAAAAATCATAAATTGACTTAGTATCATTTAGAATAGGAAGATTGCTTGAGAAGAGCTTATTTTGGTGTTTGTGCCGGAAAATCAAACCGGTACGACAATGTTTACAGTTGCCTCCACCCCTCCAAATTGTTCAAATTTAGACACCCCTGGAGACTAGTCAGTGTAGTGCTCCACATTGACGGTGGTCTGGTGCACAATGAAGAACATAATAAGGAGAATTATATTCTAGAAATTGAGGAAAAACATTAGTTATTGATTAATAAACCAGCATATCAATATTTGGACACTTGGTGACTCAAAAAAGTTGACAAAGTGAATTGCATGGGTTATTATCCAATTTCTAAAATCCGAGTAAATTCGAAATTTTGCAATACAAAAATATTGATGAATGCTTTTATAAAATGAAATCAATACAATTCAAAAAGTCAGTTTGAGAATTAAATTACTTCTATCTTATCACAATAACAGCATGATTGCTCTTAGAAGCTAATTTTAAGAAAAATATTGTAATAGTAATATATTTTACAAAAAAAGGGCTTGGGCAACTCAAGAGTATCAAAAATTAATCTACAATTTTGCAAGTTGTGTTTTTTCATAACGTGTCAACTAATTTCACCTATTCCATAAAAAATAACAAAATCGAATATTTCAAAATGAATGGGAAAATATCCTTTCGTACAAATTTCAAATGTTTCGAGGCAACTCAAAAATATCGAGAAATGGCCTGGAAATTGACCTGCAATGTTCTTTTATAACGTATCAACTTATTATAACTGTTCCATATGAAGATTGTGAAGTTTGTCCGAAACCTCTATTTTTTGGCCAACCCTATTATATGGCTATCAGATCGCTTCATTTTTGTACTTTGTATGGGACGTCCGTTTTTTTAAGATCGTCCGTTGTACTAGCATTCTCTATAATTCTCTACACAAATCAGAACATTCAGTATTAATATAATTTTCTAAATAGCTGATATAATCGATAGTAGGTGTCATGGGCTGTTACAGAAGAATAGGAGTGAATTGGGAACCCTTTCGGGCAGCAGGGTCTTTTGCTGTGATTTGCACCAGGTTGTTTCCTTCAATAAAGCGGCTCTAAACCGCTTCTTTCGGAGCTAACCATTTATCGTTCTTGTGATCATATTAAGTCACTTGAACTTGGAATGGGAACCGATTTGGCAAACCCTGAACGATAAAGGTTTCATATTATCACTATTTTATTGCTCTATTAAGTGACTGGGCTAATAGGAGCCTGTTCAAAAGTTGCTAGCTACTTGTTGTTATGGATGACATTAAAATTTTATTAAAGACACATCTCAAAACTATGTTCAGAGAATTAAGTAACCATACACTACTTAAAGTTTATATACGTACATATTTCATCTTAATATTATTTAGTAACTTATCAAGTAACGGTAGCATTAATTGATAAAGACAAATTTAGAATTCAAAATCAGAAGAAAAATAATCTTCAGAATGAAAGGCAAATATTTTTCGCCACTTTTCTATATTTCATAAAAAATTGACTAAATTATTTAGCTAATAGCAAAATTTAATGAAAACACAAGCTCTCCAGCTCAAACAATAAATTAGTACAATTTAAATATTTGTCACTTCATAAATCAAACTAGTGGTTAATTTCTACTGAATGTCAGTGTGGCAGGTAGGTAGGCACACCTGATAGGTAGTTTGTCAAAGTGTTTCAAATGAGTCCTCAAAGTCATGTTACAATGTACGTGCGTTGGTGAGTCATTTAATCCTCCTAAGGATTCATTCGTTTCCTCAACTCTCCTACCTAAGTCTCTATCATACCTCCGCCATGCCAGCAAACTCATCGATCACCGCCCACTCGTAACAATGAAAGGTTATGACAGTGATTGTCCGCTCTGGCCGATTTTAAGGATCACTTCTAGCGCCTTTCATTGCCAGGCTATGCTCTCTGTACAAGATTTCTATCTCCAGTCCTGAAATTGTGGTGGTGAGGTTTCGATTTCCCCCGCACTAACTACCGTCTAAGCCTTCTTCAACCCGCTTGGGAAGCTGATAAAGTTCTTTACTTCAATCTAATGCCGTTTCAGTCTTTCGAAATCCTAGGTTTTGGGCGGTGGTGAATGGTCTTATTAAAAGCTATCCTGAATACTTTTGGCTGCTCAGATCCTCTGTGGGGCTCTTGGACTTTCTCTGCTTCAGAAGTACTGCTGAAGGAGTCGTGGCTGGAGACCTGTGAATAGCGGTGGAAGTCTGTGTGGAAACAATCAAACTTTTCCTATTTGTGATGCCTGTACAGCTTCAGTGTTATTTGGTGGCATGTCTATATCCAGTGAATAAGGTCAATTTAACCTACTTTATTTCAAAAAGGCTTGTCCTGAATTTTCAGTGTTATATAGATTTTTTTTCTGTTATTGATGACTCAACAGAATACCTATAATGTTACCTGAAACACTGGTCTTGAATTTCTTCTCTCTGTTTTTGTGTTTTCTATTGCTGTAGGATTACGTAATTAGACCGTAACTGGGGATGTCAATCTTGTTTCTAAATTTTAATTAATTACAATCAAAAGTTCTTTACAGGCTTGAAATTATAATCCTCAATTTAATAATGAATCAATATCATGAGATGACATCAACTGTTATACAATCAATCTATCGTGAAATTCATTGAAAATAAATGCACATGATATTGTAATAATGAGAGTTATAATAGATCCCTCTCTTAATAAACTTTTCATAGCTATTATATAAGTGCGCTAATTTTTTAAAGCATTAATTAGATTGTGATCAATTCGCATTAAGTTTCATTTCAGTCGTACATTAACAAATTAATAATCATCCAAATTAACTAATTATCTCCAGAGCAAAGAGGTATTAATTTCCATTTTATTGATTACTGTTGATATCAGTTGTTTTTATTTACAAATGGAAATAATGCCAACATACCTGAATATTACCAATTAAAGGTAAACCTTATACAGGAACAAACACGTGCTTTCATATATAGGATTAACTCGAAATAATTCGTCGCAATACCTTTTGTTTATCAGAAATCGTTGAATGTGAGAATCATTAATTTTAACCACATGCTGAGAATTATTTTTAATTAATAGTAAAGATTTAATTCTATCTAAATTTTAGTACCATCAGAAATAACAGTTTAGTAAAAAAAGTAGCAACTCAGGTAGAAACGAAAGATTTAAATCAAATATCCCTCACCACAAATAGAGAAAAAGCTCATTGATATAACAGTAGAGAATTTTCCATGATGATGTAGAATAATTTATTTGTTTGAGAATTACAGAAAAGAATGGTCATAATTGTAGTACAAAAATCTTATGATATTTTGATTTAAAAAAGTTCATAGCGGCGTGCATATATAACTGTTCAATATGACCGCCTTCATTAATTATAGCATCTCTACTATACCTTTCTTTGGTCGTTTTAGAAACATTCCTTAACAATTGGAGCTTCAAACTTTTGAGATAAACTTTAGACAGCTTAGGACTACAAGATGTACAAAAATGTAGAGGTCGAAAATGGAGGCTATATCTTACTTTTTGGGTTGGCATTCTTTGCAATTGTGCCTGACGTACGACGGAACCTCGATATTATAGCTTTACTTTCTTAAAGTTTGCAGACGAATAGTAATAATCTTCTAATTGTAATTAATTTGTAATGAAACTTATGATATATTGAAACTCTGAAGTAGTTGAAATACCTTTATTAATATTAAAAAAATGCCAACCCTGTAAAGCACAAAGTTCAGATATTATGTCCTGTATTTCCTAAATATTCGCATCCAGAAATTCGAGTTCAAAACATGACACACTCGACTGAAATATTACCTTGATGTTCACAAGTGGATTTATTACTCTACCTCAGAGAAATTCGTCGATGTATAATAGCTAACAATTTGAATGCAAATATCTATCTCGGCAAATCCCTGATATTTATATTAATAACATTGCCAATTGGTGCGACTAAAGCTTCTCATATTCGGTGTGGCAATCCCTCCTCGATTCGTATTACCGTGATCCCTGTCGTGTCCCCTCTCACCGCTGAACCTGTGCGCTTTACCAGGTCACAGGCTTTACAAAAGGTCATGTACTAGCATTAGTGTGTTATGATTTAATGCGCTTGGCACTCCACCTAATACCAATATATGGCACCATTGCAGTGTGAGCTGCTGAAACTCCCATCTCTTCGTCATTAGCTACTTACGCCCCTGATGTATTTCGTGTTGGCCGTTATTGTGCTTTTAATTGTCCATGACGACTTTTAGTCAATGACAATTGGTTTTTGGAACCCTGATCTGGACTAGCAAGCAAAATATGAATATATTGATATTCATCAATGTTTATATACAGGGTAACCGGAGTTGGAGAAAATATTTAAAACAATAGTTTAATTTGGAGAAAATTTATTTAATATTGAGTTGGACCCCCTTCAGCCTTCAATTCGTTTCTGAATGGAATCATAAAGCTTCTTGAGGGAAACAATTTCTGACTTGTCGCTCGAGTATACACCATGTGATATTGAAACCTGGAGATTGAGGAGGCCTTTCCATGTGTTCTAGCTCAGTTTTGTGATCTTCGTACCACTTGTTAACGATATCGGTAGTGTGGATCGGAGCATTATCGTCCTGGAAGATGCACCCACCATCAGGAAACAGAGTTTGGCACATTTGATGCACCTGGTCGCCCAAAATGGGTTATCTTTGCTGTTGATCCTACCATACAAGGGAACAATTGGACTAAGAGAAGACCACGATACGGCTGCTCAAACCATTACTGAGCCTCCACCGTGGGAGGAAGACAGTCTGGGTTGAAAACTTATTTGAGTTTCCTCCACACCTAACTCTCCCCGAAATCTGAAAAAAGTTTCCTGATGGCGACTCTTCAATGGTACTCGGCATAATGGAGCTCACGACAAACGGTTTTGGTTGAAATTGGTAACTCTGGACACGTTAGTCACTGTAGTTCACTTTTTTCTTCAAAATGTGGTTTAATGATCGCCAGTCTCTATCAGAGACCTTCGATGGCCGACCAGAATGCTCTTGTTCTCTGTTTTTCGAATTGTTTCATCGTTCTCGGTATGGTAGCTCTCGAAAAAACCAAATACTCAGCGATATTGGTTATCGAAGCTCCTACCTTGAAAGCACCACCAATTTGCCCTCTTTGATAATGTGTTAGGTGACGCCCTTTACCTACCTAAATAATAAATTTACCTGGAATACATTGGAAAAATATACAACTGTGAAACGGGCTTTTTAAAGGTCCTCTCCAGGCTCCGGGATAAAATATGAATATATTACAAAATATTATAAATCAAAGGTGTGGGATCGATCATTAATCTGCGAACTGCATAAAATTTGGTTCAGTATACATGTATATTTTGTATGCTTTTCAAGTTTTAATACTCTGTGTGCAACAATTGTAGGAAATACTAATCTGACGCTGGAGAAAAAGGTAGTACACTCTTTGTTTTTATTTTTATAAACAAACAATACGTGTCCAACCTTCATTCAAGATTTAAATTGATGCCTGAAGTTTAGAAACGTTTCCATAATAAGTTTCTCTAATTTTATTCTCAAACGGTGTACCTACATTCTTTTTTTGAAAATTAACAAGTCTGAATTAAACTGCTATCGTGGAATTTTAAATGTAAAATTCTTTAAATTCATAGCTATGAATTTAATTTTAATTAAATGCATGTTTTCAAATTTCATGGGTTTTGCAGCAAAATGATGAGAGAAACATTAGACTCATTGATTATAACAATAAAAAGTAGGCTTTGAGGGAACCTGTAAGATAAAGTACGAAAACTTGTAGTGTTCCAATTATTTAGTCCAGCCCCGATATCTCATAGCTATTTTATCGATTGGTTTTGTTGGTCATGGTTGTTTAGAATTCAGTTAGGTTTTCTACAGACTTCTCCGTTATTCAATAATTACTAAGATATAACTATTTATCAATTCCATGACTAGTTTCTAAGAGTTTAATTCACCATTTAGCAGATGTAAACAAAATGTTCTTGACATCAGTTTTCCACTCAGGTGTTAATGGCCGTGCACACGCAACACGCAGGGTTTTTAAATTCTATCCACCAGACTTTAAAAACCCTACGTGTGCACGGCCCTTTGCTCTCTAACCTTTTGTAACGCTGTATCTGCTCCCCCAGACTCTAAGAAGAGTGAGTTGCAGCGCAGACAGGAGTCTCTTCTTCTGGACGAGTTGGTGCAGATAGTCAACATGAGGAACGATCTGGTCACACATCTGGACAGCCAGGAGAAAATGTAAGACATTCATGAATCATACTTTCTTCTACTAATTCTGACTGAATAGAGTGGCACACACACTCACTTTCCTGTGCTATACACTCACTATAATTTAGTTGTTTTTCTATTCAATTTCTGCTGTTTTCTCGTTGTTATTTGTTGAAAGTTTTTCCCTCTCATTCTGCGCCTAATTGTCTCGAAATAACTTCATACCTACACTTTCCGACTCCTAAAGTTTATCATTCAGTTAATCGCTAACATTATTAGTTGTTCAAATGTTATATCATTAAAAGAAACTTGTTTATTATGAGAAGAGTCTTCATCAATGATAATTAACTGCCTAATACCGTAAATTAATTTAACGAATTGTAACGTTTGTTATCTATTAACTGAACGCTATCTACTCACAAATATTTGGACTTCTTAAATTGCAAATAGCATTACACTTTTTGCGAATGTTGTGCAGTGCACAAAACTACCATTTTTGCTCCCTCCTCCGCCGTCCAATATTATTTCACTTATTTTGTGAAGTATTTGTTTGTGGGGGGCACTCGCTATTGCTCTAGACCTGCCCATGTCAACTGAAACCCAACTTTGTGCCAGTTTGTAGTTGTAGGGTAAGTTATGAATCATTGGTAAGTTACACATTTTCGGTCATATTAGAAATAACTAAATAATAATAATTTCATTTGGTATACATTTATACCTGCAGGTATCAGGGATACTTATAAAAATAAAATTATTACCATATCGTTTTTTCTTATATGACCGAAGATGCGAAACCGACCAATAATTCATAACTTTATAGCTAATGGGAGATATTTTCTCTATGCTAAATGTTTTTTCTCGATGTGAAGGCCTAGCGCCATCTGCTTTCTCTAGAAGGCATTGCTGGGGAGGGGGTGGGGGAGTCAGTGTGCTGAAGATAAGCGGCTTACAGAGCAGAGGGAGAAATCTATGATGCTCAATGCTGACTACAGCATTACTAACAGTCTATGCTGTACATTCAATGCTGTCTTTCTCTGTGTGATGTATGCTGCTCTCTGTGTTACTGTGTACTTTGTGTGTTTTCATGTGTACACTGAAAGGGGGATGTCTTTTCTGTGAACTCTAACTCTGTACGTTCTATTTTCTTCCTTCCAAGAGTGATCCTTGCTTCACTTTCTTAAATCTGTTGCTAATTACTGGGGTTTTATTAGTTATTATATCTAAAGAAGTAGCGATACTGACTAATAATAGCAAACTAACTTTTTACGATGTTTTGCTGTTTTTTTCTATTAAGTTCAAAATATTGGGAACTAAAAAAACAAGTAACTGCATTTATTTCTATTGTCGTCACTTGTTTCATTTATGTGCAGAACTTGCAATCATAGTCACGGAGTAGCCTTTCTGCATCACTGTTATTGAACTCTGGATAATTATAGTGGTCTAATTATATTTTAAGTTCATCACTCTTTGTAGTACGTTATTGACTCCAGTTAGGATATCATCTTATCATTCATTTAAATTCTATTGAAATTTGTTACTTTATGTTATAGAGACTACTAAATTCCTTTGATAGTCCGTGTTTTGTATTTCACAACACACATGCTTATATGAAGTAAATGGTGTTTATATAGAAAATCTCTATACAGTATATGTTTAAGACACTGTATGTGGAACACTGAACACACGTGTTTAACCGGTAGCTATATAGAATATATATATATATTATGTTCCAGTTACTATTATAATATAGCTGCTGATTACTGATACAACATAAATTCCAAAAATGATTACAGTTTTTTCGATACCAATTACTGGTAGCTAACAGTCACAATTCTTACCACCGATACAGATGGCAAAGACTAAAATTTATCGCTACATTCCGATAATCTCTCTCGATATGGATGATTCAGAGACATCTTTATCTTCTTCAGTTTACTGGTTTTTTTTTCTCATTTTACTGAACATTATTTTCTCATTTTACTGTATTTTCTATCACCAGGTTGGCAGATGAACGGCGCATAGCGCAAGATGTTTCCAGAGCCAGTGTTAGACAGACGCAGGAGAAGTGCAAGCTGATGTAGACAGTTGAATGGACTGACAGACAGATGTGGTTGACTGCTGTGGTAACTAGCCAGCAAATTTACAGAAATATGATTTTTTCTTTCTCTTATATTGATGACTCTGCTGGCTTCTTAAAGTTTAATGAATAACAATATTTCAATGTTTTCTTGAATCTTTTTCAAGTCAAAAAATAAAAAGAATTATGCAATTATTATTGTTCTTGATAACTATCCAAGAAAACAGATCGAAATATCGTTATTTATTAAACTTTAAAAGCCATCAGAGGCATCAGTACCTCTCAGAGATAGAATAGTGTTTTTTTTTCTAAGGTTTTATGATGACTTGAGAGGAAACTCCTCCCCATCGCTCTAGAGCATTGGTCTTCTTCGACTAAGTCCTTTGCCTCTAATGGACCAGGACAGGACTTCTACTAGCAAATAACTAGTTACTAGTCAGACTTTACCAGTACTGATGTTATAGTTCGCATCAATATTCTAACGAGTAAATTCTCTAAATTATTCCACTAGTGTAATTCCTCCACATGTGGTTTAGACAATAAATCCATACTGTGGATCATTTGGCTCTCTTCCATGTGGTTTTCCATTCTTTGGTACTTACTCTTCAAATAAAAGAATGAAAAGTGAGTGGTGTCTTTCCAGTGCTTAGGGTATCTTTTGTATGCAGCGATTGTTGCGATCATCGTTCAGCAATCATCGCCCAGCGACTATTGCTAAGCACTAGTTCATTGCTATTCCTTCGGGGCAGTTTTGCAACGAGCGATTATCGCTAAGCTCTAATTCAATATATTCCTATTTCCAGGCGATCATTGCTGAGCGATGATCGCAACAATGGCAGCGTGCAAAACGTACCTCTAGTGTAAAACTGTAAACTCTTTCGACTGTCTTTAATTAAATGACTAATAAACACTGTTATTATCTACAACTTTCGCTCTCTTCCTTACAGTCTTAAACTTGTTTAACTTCCCGTGGTTTCTTCTTTTTTCTGTTTGAAATAGGGAATATAATTTGTCTTCATTATATAGGAAAGTGATTTATTTTTAATCAGTAATTAAGTTTTTGAATCTCACCTCCAATATATCATCTCCATTGCATTATTTTCTATAAGGTATATCCTCGATTGAATTGCTTCACTTATGTAGCTTTTATGTTATTTTAAGTGCGACTCCATGATTACTTACTCTAAGTCTTTGCCATAATAACTTACTAGTCTTGGTGATGTGCTACCTGTGTGCCAGTAGCTACCATACCTTATTAAGGGCGTTGGTACTTTAATTTATTTAGCCTTAGTCTTTTCATATCAAAGCAATGATAGGGGTAGTTCTGAATTATCGAACCGTTGCACATTTTCGATCATATAAGCTATATGTCCAATTTAAATTCTTTTTGTTATTGGGAGTTTATCATGCCGCTCCTGCTCGACGGACCCAACCAATTATAAGCTTGCGAAAGATATATTAGTGTAATGGTTAATTAATATAACTATTTAAAATATTAAATTTTATTCTGGTATAATTGGAAATGTGGAACTGTTCAGTGAATCTGAATGCACCTTTGTGTAATTAGTAGGGTTGTGACAATATGCGTTCAAAATCATAGATCTTAAGAATATCATAGACGAAATGAAATGGTATCGAATACTATATACCGCTGGTTTAGAACGATTTATTAGCCTTTATTTCAATCCGTCTATAATATTTTCAGGATCTATGATTTTAAACGCATATTGTCACAACCCTAGTAATTAGGTACTGGATTACCTAATAAAGAACAGTGTACTTTGTTTATATTTACTTAGTGTGTTAATTCCCATCCAAGTGTTGATTATTTTATTCGCAGATTTCTATTTAATTTAGCTACTCAATATTTTATTCTTAATTTGCCTTAGATTTCTCATATCAAACTAAATACTCTTTTGTACACAAAAAAATTTAAATATAAGAGTTAATGTTGACGAGGAATTCTAACTACCAGATCTTACCTACGAGTCTCAATAGAAATAAAAAGTGTTACTATAGTTAATTAGTATTTAAAGCAGATCTAAGTTGATATTTCGCAATATTGTATCAATGAAGCACTTAATTAGTTTGTAATTAAATAAGTAAGAGATTTTCTGTCGAATTAATAGAAGGATGACTTCATTTAATACATATTAATATTGTTTGATTTGTTTTCTTTAATACTTATTAATTATACATTAAATATTCTACCAATATTTCTATACTTATGGCTTTGTTGAAAGATAAATAATTTTTCTAATTAATACTCAAATCTAGGAGAATGCACATTAATTGTAACGTGTTTAGTTATTAAGAAGCAAGCTTAGGCGAGCCAAGTGTTTTGTAAGCAGAATATATATTTCATTTATATGACGTGTGTAAAGATCATTAATTAGATATGAAAATATTCAGGGTAAAATGAGGGTAAAACATATAAAGCGAGACGCACACTTTTCTATATCCTGCAATGAAGGGTTTTCCTTGACCCAATTGACGCAATTTAAGGTATGGACAGTTAGAAGTAGGTATGGACAGTTAGAAGTAGGTATGGACAGTTAGAAATAGGTATGGACAGTTAGAAGTAGGTATGAAAAGTTAGAAGTAGGTATGGACAGTTAAAAGTAGGTATGAACAGTAAGAAGTAGGTATGGACAGTAAGAAGTAGGTATGGACAGTTAAAAGTAGGTATGAACAGTAAGAAGTAGGTATGGACAGTAAGAAGTAGGTATGGACAGTAAGAAGTAGGTATGGACAGTTAAAAGTAGGTATGGACAGTTAAAAGTAGGTATGAAAAGTTAGAAGTAGGTATGGACAGTTAAAAGTAGGTATGAACAGTAAGAAGTAGGTATGGACAGTAAGAAGTAGGTATGGACAGTAAGAAGTAGGTATGGACAGTAAGAAGTAGGTATGGACAGTTAAAAGTAGGTATGAACAGTAAGAAGTAGGTATGAACAGTAAGAAGTAGGTATGGACAGTAAGAAGTAGGTATGGACAGTTAAAAGTAGGTATGAACAGTAAGAAGTAGGTATGGACAGTAAGAAGTAGGTATGGACAGTTAGAAGTAGGTATGGACAGTTAGAAGTAGGTATGGACAGTTAGAAGTAGGTATGGACAGTTAGAAGTAGGTATGGACAGTTAGAAGTAGGTATGGACAGTTAAAAGTAGGTATGAAAAGTTAGAAGTAGGTATGGACAGTTAAAAGTAGGTATGAACAGTAAGAAGTAGGTATGGACAGTTAGAAGTAGGTATGGACAGTTAGAAGTAGGTATGGACAGTTAGAAGTAGGTATGGACAGTTAGAAGTAGGTATGGACAGTTAGAAGTAGGTATGGACAGTTAAAAGTAGGTATGGTCAGTTAAAAGTAGGTATGAACAGTTAGAAGTAGGTATGGACAGTTAGAAGTAGGTATGGACAGTTAGAAGTAGGTATGGACAGTTAGAAGTAGGTATCATTAATTAGACATTATTTATCTAACAGGGTACAAATAAGACTAATGGACGATGAGTTGCCTTTATGTAGCTAAGTTATTAATTTGAAGCTAATGTTCATCTAATTATATTGGATTAATAGTGAAGAAGCAAACGATGCAAAAATAATTTGTTAATTCCTTAAAGTGAAAAGAAATCATGATTGCAACGATGAGATTAATCTTCATCAGACACTGTGAGACATGCCTCAGTATAGTGTCTGTGTGAAGCATTTCACACTAGACCCTCTGAGGCATGCCTTACTAGATGTTGCTGAGGCATGCCTTACTAGATGTTGCTGAGGCATGCCTCTCTAGACATGGGGGGCCTGGGCATATTTCATTAGACATGCCTCACTAGACATTGAATTCCCCTTTTTCAAATTATCGGAGACCTATTCCTAAGAATTCAATCGATTTCCTCGAGGCTTTTGATACAGTGAAACAGGACTCTATTTTCCTAATAAATTCTATAGTAAGAAATATTAAGCAATGATGGATCGTATTTATCTCATCTGTACTGACTTAGATTTTAAAGTTGAAAATTCAGTTTTGAATGCCAGCAAAGTTTCCTTTAGAGTCCACAATGTACTATCTTAGGGCCCCTTCTTTTCATTCTATATTTTAGCAACTCTTTCAATCTATGATCACTTCCATCTTCTTTGCCTGTTTCACTACCCTTACATTCAGAGATTTGGTGTGAAAGATTAATTCGATTCTGCTGATGTTTTCTAGTTGAATTAATGATAATGAGTGGCTTCATATCAGCAAATTATCTATATTATATTACAGGCAAATGGATTCTATTCTGCTGAATCACAATTGTGTTACGGATGATATTTCCTTTGCATTTGAGGATTCAATAGTAAGAATCATACACTGTAAAAAATTTCTCTGGTGAAAAAACGGAAAAACATGGAAAAAAAAATGCCGGAACGGTTCCGTTTTTTTACAGAAATAAAAATATTTGGTCAAATACAGTGACAAATTATTTCCTAAAAACGGATTTTCAATTTTTCCCAATTAATGAAATCTCCGTATTTTAACGATATATTCTGTCAATTAACATGATTTCAAATAATTTTTAAATAACGGAGTTTTCCGTTTTTTTACACGAAACACAATAAATTAACGTGATTTCAAGTAAATATCAAATAACGGAGTTTTCCGTTTTTTACAGGAAACACAATAAATTAACGTGATTTCAAGTAAATATCAAATAACGGAGTTTTCCGTTTTTTTACACGAAACACAATAAATTAACGTGATTTCAAGTAAATATCAAATAACGGAGTTTTCCGTTTTTTTACACGAAACACAATAAATTAACGTGATTTCAAGTAAATATCAAATAACTGAATTTTTCTGTTTTTTTTACAGGAAACACAATAAATTAACGAAATTTTCAGTACTTTTTACTTTACGGTATATTAGTAATTTCTTAAGTGAACACAGTAAATAATTATGAATTCCAATATTTTTTTAATTACAAAATATTAGGTATACACAGTACGTTAGGAATTGATTAGGACTCTTGATGAGCTCCGTTAATCAAGAAGGTTTCAGCTAGGAAATAGTAGTCAGTCAATGAAACTGCAAAAATTATAATTTACTTTTATTTTATTAATCAATGGCAACATGAATGCGGCGGAAGAAGCTGCCTCGCAAGGTAATAGGAAATTTATCATAAAAAAGTTAGTAGCTATATTCCAACACTAATAGTTGGTTAGTTATTAGGGAATTTTAATGTCTGTTTTAGATTGAAAGGAATATTACTGAAGCCAAGAGGAAATTAATTACAGGCATTAGCTACGAGAAGTAGTCAGAAGTTAGTCCATGAATAAAGTCACCTACCACAGTCTGTGAAAAAGCTCATGGATACAATAAAGCTACTCAGTGAATGTAGTCATTTACCAAGGCATGTGATGAAAAGACAAAAGCACAACCACCGGTAGCTGCACTCGTGTATGAAAGAGGAAAATGAAGGGCTTGTAGGAAAATAGACCATGTGTGTACCTAAACAAACAATATAATGCTGGGTCACCACAGTCGTCCCAGCGGTGCGTTGAACTGGTCCACGAAGAGATGCTGCGGATAGTGCGGTTCTGTAGTACAGAACTGCAGCAGAGAATGCTGCGTTTCCCCAAACAGCACGAGAAGATAGTGGATGTAGTGATTCAGCTGCTGAGATGGAGGTCGCCACCCACGAACACCATGGTGAGCTAAAGGACCCACCGGTGGGCCACATAGGGAAAGATAGTGGATGGTACAAGAGCTGGATCATGAGGGTTCAGAGCGAAGACCTGAGAAGTATAATAAAAGATGATATACATATATATAATATATATATACTATATAATACTTGAAGTGGACCAGACAATAATTTTGTTGCACAATAACTAACACAGTAGCTAAAAATTAATGTGAAAAAAGCACAGAAAATTATTTAGAAACTAGCAAGTGAACTTGCGTCAACTGAGTCATCAATGGAGTCAGAACAACTCTCTATCAACTGTGTTTGTACGGAAGGGTGTCAATGAAAGTACACTTTGATGAGGCACTTCTAAGAGCTATGACGCTGAGTTGCTGTTATTTTAATTAGCTACTGTAAAATACATCGCGTATACGGATAATCCGATATGATAGGAATTGCTTTTGCTATTATTTATATGCGATTTATTATAAGCCTGTTATATTTCGTTCACTTACTAGCGACCTACAGAGGAAGTAAATGTTAGCACTTTTACGTATGACGCTCCCACGAAAAAAATTCTGGTTTATTTAAAAAGTGCTGAGTGATACACAGTGTTGGAAGATCTGGAGTGTTCTATTTGGTAATATACGGTTCTAGACTCACAATTCAATAAAAATGCCGATTTATTAATGAATCATTACACAACTATTTGTTATTTGCATGCTAAAAATGCGTATGACCAACGGTGGGTCAATACGCGATATTAGTGAGACCATACTTGACCCACCGATGGGTTACGCGGGGAATGTGTTAAACAAGATATTAGAACGACTGAACGAGGCAGGATTATTCTGTTTGAAAAACAAGCATTTGTTAGTTTGAGACTGAGTGACTTCTCATTGATGAAAAAAGACAATTTTAATACCATAGTTTATAGAATTATGAACCATACTTTAATAAATGAAGAGTACGAATATAAAATGTAGCCCAAGAAATTGCCTTTTCAGGTGACAATTATGGCACATGAAATTCAAAATGAGAGAAAATTAGCAGACTAATTATCCTAACGCTAGTAACTAAAGTGTGTAAACCAGGACTGTGGAGTCGGAGTCAAGGCTTTTTTTGGTGGAGTCGGACTAGAGGCTTTTTTTTGGTGGAGTCGGTAGTCGAAAATTTGCATCGACTCCGACTCCAAGCTATAGATATAAGTCACAAAAATTTAGATCCATTTTATTTGTTGTTCATCATGTTAAATATCTCATAAGAACTAATAATTGCTCTTAGATATGATTTAAATCAATATTTAAAGTCTAAACATTCGAATGACTCAATATTGCTTATAAAAATACTGAAAAACTGTTTTGTTGGGAGTCGGAGTCAAGGAGTATGTGAAATTCTTTGTAAAGGAATCAAGAGTTGAAGTCGGAGATGATAAATTCAAAATAAAGGAGTTGGAGTCAAACATTTTATGTAGCGACTCTGCAGCCCTGGCGTAAACATTAAATGCGACACATTACCTCCCTATTGGTCGCAGGAAAATCCGAGTACAGTAAATAGGGCTTCTGTCAATATGTCGATAAGGGTCATGTCATCACTTTTGGATGAACTTCCACCTTCCTTTTCTTTCCTGTAACCAAAGAAATCATCAGCTAAACTTCTGTTTATCGCCTAAATTCCTAATACTCACCAACAAAAAAGTTCTCCCACTTTCAATGAGTGAATTTATTCAATTCAACCTTTCAAATAGAATTGTTTAAACAAATCATACCCATATTATATAACAGTTTACCTTTGAAAAGAGCCAATCATTGATTAAAGGACGTGATGTTCGCCGTCTATGGAAAGACACAATGAAGTTGCCTCCTGAAGAGAATCATCTGAAAATGTACATACAATTGTGATAGTGAGAGTAGCTACAATTATCAAGTAATAAAATTTGAAATGTTATAATTGAGCAATGCTCATAAAGTATTAAGCAGTTTGGGTAAGATTTTTCCTCAAAAGAAACACAATTTCAAGAAAAGTCATTAGCATGAAATGTTTTGGAGTATTCAGAATGTTTCTGGGAGGTTCATTAAGACCTGAAGTAATATTCACTATACTTACAAAATAAACTACTTGATTGTTTAGATACAAATGCATACCATACATAACACGCAGATTAAATTAATTTTAAAATGTTTTAACCTTTTTGCTACTGGCAGTATTTGTGGGTACCGAGCAATACATAGGTGATCCGACATGAATTAAAAATAAGATATATTTCATAACTTGAACAAGAAATAGAAATATATTAAACTTATTAGTGCAAAAGTAATAGTGGTGAACCCAGATCGAGGTAAAAAAAGAAACATAAAAGATCATAAATCATTAATTTTTAGAAGAAAAAAACATGATTAGAAGAACTTATGCCATTTCTATTGTTTTCAGTTTGATTATAGTGTATATTTATGCACTTGTCTTTATTTAGAACAAACTTTACTCTCGAAACCATTCACCTCTCACAACCCATTCACCACTCAGTGCCCATTCACCACTCAGTGCCCATTCACCACTCAGTGCCCATTCACCACTCAGTGCCCATTCACCACTCAGTGCCCATTCACCACTCAGTGCCCATTCACCACTCAGTGCCCATTCACCACTCAGTGCCCATTCACCACTCAGTGCCCATTCACCACTCAGTGCCCATTCACCACTCAGTGCCCATTCACCACTCAGTGCCCATTCACCACTCAGTGCCCATTCACCACTCAGTGCCCATTCACCAGTTCACTACTTAAATATAATTAATTTAGCTATATCTAATGAAACTGAGAATCTTAGAAATAATACTGATTCTCTATGCTCTCCAGAAAGTATCATTCTTCTTAAAAGATATTTGTTGAATACAAATATTTGTCAACCTGTGGAATTTTCATGGTTCTTGCTAGTATATAGAAATAAATTACAGAAGGAGCTGTCTTTTATAGCAGCAACTTGATAGCATAAATAATTAAGTTATTTTAGTATGACAACATGGGACAGCATTAATGTAACTAATAATGACAACAATACAAATCACATACCTTCAACTTTATTTTCACAATTTAGTCAAGCTGGGTTCTTCAGTTATATGCTTCTAGCACTCAGTGGTAGTCAATAGTCATATGTTCATGGTTGAAGGTAGACAGTCTTGGACACCAGCACAAACAATGAAACACATCAGAGACTCTGTAAGTAAAAAATTAATTATCACACCATTCACATTAACAGGTATACAATGTCAAAATAGAGTTGAAATGAAAATAAACTTTAAAACATATATTCATTTGAAGCTAAAGATAATAGGTGCTTTGGTAGAAAAGAAGTTTATATAGATACCAATATTTTATTTTAATGAGCTCTAATAATATAGAACAATAAATTAATTTGTTAGTGACATTTCTCCTTGTAATGGGAATGGAAGCAGTTTCACTTATTAATTCAAGTTAAGTAATTTGAATACTAAGTCAGTTATGGTTTGTATAAATTAATTCCAAAAATATCACTTTGTTTGAATACACTCACACAAAAATCTATTTCAAGAATGTCCATCATTGCTTGTTTCTGTAGAAGACTAGAAGTCCATAGTTACACAGTTTTGGTGTGGTTCCTAAACAACCATAATAGAGACTTACTAATAATTAATTTAAAACATTCAAATTGAAAAGTTATCAAAAGAAACAATATTACCATATATGAAATACAACATGTCACCCATCTCAGCAATGGTTGGAGCTTTGTATTCAATTAACATAAATCTGAAAAGAAATTTCCTACTATTAGGCGAGGTAATAAAGGATGTCCTTTCTCACCATTTTATTGGCAAGTTAATGAGTTATTTTGAACCCTTCAATTAGAAATTGAGAGGAATATCTAATTTTTTCCTATGCTGCAACATCATTTTGGAGAGAAATTTAGCTCTTTTGGAGACAGCTGGGTGTCAGCTGTCCAAATATTAATTCAATAAAGTGCTTCAAATTTAGAATGAATACCTATTATTGATTATTTTCAGCTTCTTCCAACCATCTTGTTTAAGTCAGTGGAGTTTAGTGTACTAAATGTAGATTGGTGTCAATTGAGAACAAAAGCCAATACCTACAAAGGAACGAGGATATTAAGGAACAGTTTTACTTTTTTTGCAATGAAAGTTGGCAGTGTACCTAGACTACAACCTAGTTTACATTATATTTGCAGAGTAGTGGACAAGTAACTACCTATTTTACAGTAGACAATCCGTTTTAAAATAGAATGGACTGATTATCACAAAAAAAAAACATAGCTAGCAATGACTAATGATTAAAACAGTCTAAAATCATTCCATCTGGATTTAAAACCAACCTAGTAGGTTCCCTGTTTTAGAGGCTGGAAAGCATAAACCAATTTGATAGTTCAAGCCAAATTTAACATGAGAAAACATAGGAATCAGTTCAAAATTTGAAGCCTATTAGACAAATCTCAGTTTGGCCTCTTAAAATGTAAGCCAAATAATTGACTTCAACTGACACTGAAACATACCACATGGAATAGGATTAGATAAAAAATGAATGTAGTTAGTTTACTCGGGTAACTATTTTATTAAAAGATTTATACTCAATGGGATAACAATTTATCAAGAGGTTATTTAAACTTAAAATTGAAGTATTTTTTTGTTTTCAAGCTTTCAAATAGAAATTATATCTATTCATCATCAGACATCAAGACCTAACAATGAATTTATTGACCAACTTTTGTATGTTTGATATCATCTTTCTATTTCAGCTATGTATCTTTTAGTTTATTATTATCTATTAAATTTTCAAATTGGAACCTAAAAATGTGAATAGTTTATTTGGATAGTTACTAGCTATTGCTGCCCGACATTCATTCCATAGAAAAATTCTACTTTGTTTTCACCATCTATCAGACAATATGAAATAGGCTATCTGACATTTTCTGTGCAAACAATTCTTAATTTTCTCCTATATAGTTTCATGAATTAAATTTTATTTGAAAAAGGTAAAATAGAGGATTTCTTGGAGAACATTTTGCAAGTTACTGCAATCTGGCCTATTCATAACAAAAATTAGAGAATTATTATGAAAACAATATACACTTCAGATAACTATGTAACTTTGTCTGCTAGCCTATGGCTAATCTTTCTTGCCACTCAGACTTTTTTTCTCTCTCTCAAAGTTTCCAACACAGTAGAAACTGGTAAAATGCTCTTCAAAAATACTCATATTTGCTCATGCTCTCTAGTTAGGTAATTTCCAAGTATACTATTCAAGGTCTGTCAAACTTAATTATAGCCCAAGTAAAATAGTATGGCTCATAAACTCTCCATTTGTCTCTCCAAAATGATGAAATTATCATAAATTCTCTCCAAATTAACATTGTAGCATAGGAGAAAATTAGATATTTCTCACCATTTACAATTTAAATGCTCAAAATAACTGTCACAAACTCGGCACTCGCCACTAAAACGGCGAGTTTGGACATGCTTTATTACCTGGGTTATAGCCTAAATAATAATAATAGTTTATTGAAGATATCAAAAGAAAGATTACAAGTTATATACAAGATATATACATTTTTAAATTGAAACCTACATATACATACAATTAATACTATCAAGCCCATTATAGTAACTATAGAAGTTATTCTAAATCTAGAGCCTTAGAGGCACATTTCACTAATTTTAGATTAAGGTATCTCATATCTGGACTATTTTTTTAAAGACAAGTCAAGGACAAGAAGACAAACAGAAATTGACTATACTTATTTCTGTTTGGATACCTATAGGCCAGTCTGTATTTGGTGCACAAAATTACTCTGACTTTATCAAAAAGCTGAAAAAATCCACTGACAATTTCTCATAATTTGGCTGATCCACCAACATTTTCACAATTTATTCACCTAAAATTAATTGTAACATAGTAATAAATAGCTAAAAATTCACCAACTTAGCTATAATATTAATTTCAGAGGGGAAAAATTTCCATCGACATGTCGGTGGAAATGTAGAATTTATACCAGGAAATACAGTCTGTCCTATAGGTGGTGTAGTGTAGACTAAGGCAGTGAGGTCATTATTCACAATTTCACAGTGTGTCTCTTGACTCCCAGATAGTATTTTAATTTGAGATAGAAATTAGAATTACCTATAGGCTATTCTCACTCTCAGCAATAGATTCAGAAACTCCCTCAGATATATTAATGGTACCTAACCTTGAGTCATAAAACTACTGAGTACTGACTAGATAGACTATAGTTAGGAATTAGGGTAAGTTCTTATTATCGGTCAGGTAAAACATTCTAGGACATATAAAATTAAAGTACTACCTAGGTAACCATAACTTTAATTATTATTTAGGTACCTAGGTATTTTATTTTTTTCTTACATGTCTGAAAATGTAATTATGTAAAATGTTCATTGTTCAAGTTTTCAACTGATCCATAATAAAGAACTTATACTAATTTAAAATCTCTCTGAAGTACCTAGTTAGTAGTTAATAAGATGAATTAATAAAAACATAGGAATTAGGAATTAATTCAAGATCTCGCTAAGAGCTGTTTACCAGGTAATAAAGCATGTCCAAACTCGTCATTTTAATGGTGAGTACTGCGAGTTTGTGACAGTTATTGTGAGCCCTTCAATAGCAAATGGCGAGAAATATTTTCTAATTTTCTCCTATGCTTGGTACAAAGTTATTTAATTTTGGTCTTTGGAGAGAATTTATGATAATTTGATCATTTTGCAGAGAAATTGGGTGAATTTTGGAGAGCTGGAACTAGAGAGACAAATGGGCTAATGGTGAGTTTATGAGACATAGGGTCACACAGGTAAATTGCAGCCCTTTAATTTTTAATTGCGGCCCTCTTAAAACAGTCTAAAATATTCTGAATCGAAATTACATTTAAATCTTGCATACCGAACTATCAAAAGAAGCTCAGTGCATTCTATAACTTATTAATTTAAGCTTTGACGTGTATTTTGAAGCTATGATGTTTCAGTTGTTAGAGGCCGCAGTTAGTGAGTGGGCTATAATTTACCTGCGTGACCCTACTATGTAATTTGGAGGGCTAAGAGATTTATAATTTCTAAAATTAGCATATCCGGGCCCTTTAATTTTTGATGGCGGCCCTCTCAAGAGAATCTCTAAAACATTCTAAACCGAAATTACATTAAAATGGCATAGCTATCAAAAGAAGTGCAGTGCATGCTATAACTTATTAATTAATTTTTGTAACGTGTACCTATTTTGAAAGCATGATGTTTCTGTTGTTAGAGGCCGCAGTTTGTTAGTGTGCCGCGATTTACCTGCTTGACTGATACGTATCTAAAAGCTGAGCGGCGCACACCAGTACGGCGCACCACTGTACATTCTATTAGATAGGTAATTTGAATACAGATTAATGATAAATGGAGTTAATTTGATAGGTACTTACCTAATTCTACCTAATTGTCGTATCAAATTCATGTCTGACGCCTGACGGTACCTGAATCCAATGTTTATACTACACAGTTTAATTATTCGATTGAGATGTTTAATTTGGAATAGAAAATAAAATTCATCATAGAAAACTGTATTTGTAATTTTATGGGGTAACTATTGTAAACTTTCAGTCTGAGGTGTAAATAAAAACTTATCAGTTAGCCGTTAGGTAGATGTATCGGGGGGCGTGCTTCCCCCCGAACCCCCCTGCCAGGTCATTAAACAATCATGAAGTGTGCAGAAGCAGCAGAACAACAAACTAGCGGATACAACACACTACATAACAGTTTTTCACATTGAGGTCATTAATAGAAAGTACAGTGGTGCGCCGTATTGTAGTGCGCCGTAATGTGGTGCGCCAATCAGCTTTTAGATAGTAGATACTTATGGCTTGACTCTAGTCTCTTAGACTAGGTAGATATGATTTATCTCAGTCTTG
>CANNZV010001379.1:0-23870 GCA_947561585.1 Caprella mutica | reverse complement strand
ATCCTTAGGCCGGAGGTACAGTGCACACAGGACTCAGCCTCACTCACTGCACTGTAGTGACTGTACACAGTCTGCACCACAGAACATTGATCTGTGGTCTGCACAGTGCACTGTAATGTAACTACTAGATGAAAATTATAAAACTAGGTAGGTAGAGGCCGAGTGCCATCCTCATTTAAGCTACTAATTATGTATCTAGTTACTACCTAGTTTATAGTTTATAGTTAGTATAGATATTCAGTTAGATTTCTTTGATACCTACGGTAGGAGACTGCTAAGTTAGGTACTACTACAGTACCTACATGTATTAAGTCTATTTAGATAAGTATGTACCTATTTAGGTAATTTCTTAACTATAACTAGCTATTAGCCTAATATTTAGCTTCTTGGTAGGAACCTAGTTAGTCAAGTTCCTAGGTATCAAATACCAGTTAGGTACCTAATCTCTGGAGTGTGAACACAGGAATTAGCATTACCAAGAAGACGATTAATGCTAATTACCAGTAACAAGTTATCCAAAAGTTTGGAATAGGTACCTAGCTAGAAATAACAATACCAATACCAAATTACCAACGTATGGAAGTTCTTTGCGTCGCAGTCACAGGCACAGCATCCATTTTGAAAAGATGCACAGAACCAAGCGGTTAGCTATAGGGAGTTTTAGAGAATTGTTTTACCCTAAATAATAAATATATTTATTAGTTCATTGATGGAGAACATCATATTATATTCAAGTATAGGACAAAAACGTTATAAATGAATTACGTTTCTTTTAAAACGGAAATGCCTATAGAATATTAATAATATACCTCTTATCATTCCCTGAGTTTAACAATTTAAGGCAAAATAGATACCCTTAAATCGTTAGAGGAAAATATATAATAATTTATGATCTAGGTACCTGTACGGATTATATTTAGTCAAGCGAATTAAATTCGTATTTTACTATCATATACAGTACGAACATTATAAATCTTCTCAATTTTCACTATTTATTTATTTATTTATTATACACTAAAGCTTCCAGCAGCACCACAAGGTGTTTTCGACTGTTTTATCAATATAAATGAGCAGAAGATCTTAGATTGATAACAATATGTGAGCACATTTTTAATATCTATATTTTTCACCTGTTATTTTTGTTACAATGTATACAACAGCGAACTATATGCAGCAATCCAAAGTATTGAACAGCAAATAAACATTAAATTGACTAATTCTAAACTGACAACCTATTCATTTCTTTAATTACCAAGTTATTTCGTATAGTTTCAAGTTTTTAACTATCGTATGTTATTTAATTAAATGAGCCAATTAAATGCATAAATTGGTTATCTTCTCCATCGGACCATCAGTGTTCCTTGGATTAAATCCTTCTATTACATGTATTCTAAAAACGCATATAGCATTCTTAAAATAATGTATTTAGGTAAATTTCGCGCAACCATTACTCCACACGCTAATTATAAATGCCGAAGTTGAACAAGAATTGTAGACAAAAATTGAATATCATTGTTTTTTACATCACTGGGAAAACAATATTGTTCAACTGTGTTGTCCAATTGTTGGGGCGACATTTCATCCCGAAAACCTCATCAAGTCCTAATGATACAACCTTGTGCCAATCCTTTCCCAAGAAAATTATGCTGCCTAGCTGAGCAAAAAGAGTAGGTTGTATACAAAGAGTGTCAGATATAACATTGCTATAGTAGTTGAAAACTCTTGACGTAAGCAAGAGCTCTCTCATTACTGTTTCCAAATATTTTAATACAAGGAAAATGTATGAAAAGATAAGTTCACTCTTTTTCGTGTTCTTATTACTATTAGTCTATTAGTAGTAAAAGAATACACGGCACAATAGTTATGCATTCTCTGTAATGATAACAACAAATGTATATTGGATATATATTACAAATACAAAATGGCACTATATGTTCACAGACCCTTGATAACGTCACTTCTTTTTCATCATATTCCAATTTCTAACATCCGAAATTCCCTTTATGCATCCTCGGCCGAAAACACCAGCTAATCATCTACTATATCGGTATTTACAAATTTATCCATCAGTTTATTACAACAATTTTACAAAAAATATTTTCTTCCCTTAAAATAACGGGAAAAAACAAATAGAGCAAAATACGGAGAAAATCATTAAAGTTTTAGAAGAAAAACAGAGCAAATGTGATTTTGGGCAATTTTACTTATTTTAACAGAATTTCCGTTTTTTATGAATACAAATTCCTGTTAATTTACTGAAATATAAATTTTTTGGGAAAATACGGAAAAATCTGTAAAATGTAAAACAAATAACGGAGCAATCTGTAAATTTACGTAATTTCAGTTCAAATACTGATTTTTCTCCGTTATTGCAAAAAAACGGGGAAAATAAATACGAGAATCCACGTTTAAATACAGAAATTTTTTACAGTGTAGGAGTGGAACTTGAGAGTTAAATTTTCCTAGGAAACAGTCAAAAAAATAAGGTAAAGGATATAAAATCATTTGGCATCAAATGTATAGAATCTCTAACGTTGCTCTTGTTCCAATCACATTCATACCGTTATCATATATAGACACGAATATCCATCACATAAATATTAAAGTGGTATAATGGACTGAATATTAGGACAGTGATTCCCAATAGATTTACGCAATATCGCTAGTGTTTTCACCTTAATTAGGAACTTACTGACGATAAACTGTAGAGTAAAATATTTCTCACTTCTAGCCAACAATGAAGCTTGTTTCAGTCGTCACGTAAAGCTACAGATAATGAATGGTGGTCCTGAAGATTATCTAAAGGAAAAATTCCGAGATAACTGAGTATATGTTTGAATACATGTTTCTCTGTACATTATGAACAAAGATTCAATGAAGGTATTTAAAATCAGTATGAATAATAAGAAAGTAGAACCATTTCACATAATGATTTAGAAGGTTGGCGTGACTAAATTTTTTTTGAATCCATAAACAAAGATTAGTCTTTGCTTGGAGAAAATGTTATCAAGGTTTACTTTGAATTAAAATCTGCTGAAGTTAAATTTGTAAAAGAGGTCTACTCCCACAATTTTTAAAATAATCTATTATGAGATATAGAAATAGATAGCTACTGAATTACCTTGGCAGAAGTATCAAAAATGAGATAACAGTCCTTCTACTTCCAGGTTTACAATGATAAGCAAGTGTAGTTTTGACAAAGCTTTAATATCAACACATTATTTACAGCATTAGTTCCTTATTAGTAGTTAAGCAAGTGGTGGTACCTGCACAGGTTTAGTTATGTACAAACACTTAGCCTAATATTGCAGAATGGACATGACACCTCAGTTACACCACACTATAGGTTCTCAAGCTCTGAAATCTTTAGGAACTATAGACAGAAAAAATTTACGAGAACTGAACTTTGTCGCGAAAAATTAGAAAATTGAAATATTTTTAAATTTAGAAATAAGCAAACCTTAGAAAGTTTCATTAATGTTCACATCCAGTACCAATAGATTACTGAAATTAACTGCATAAAACTCCGTCCACACAGACATTCTAATTGATCGGAAACAAAATAGAATATCTAAATACCTTAATAGTTTTAGAGAATGATAGTGTGGACATGGCACTTCTAAAAGTAACTAAGTAGGATACACTTTTGTGCGATATCAATTTATAAAATTTTGCAGCAGAAACAAAGTAAGCTTAAATAATAGTTAGTTTAGTTTTCTTTGAAGGTTAAAAATCTGTACAAATCTATCAACTATGTATATTAGAGAGGTATCATTTATACAATATTTACATTACCTAGATTTTCACCTACTATAATACACTAAATCTCCATTCCACTTGACAATTTCTTGCTACAACTGTTCTTTCATTTTCTACAAACATCCTACAAACTTTTACATCAAAAGTTTAAATCTGCCTCGCCATTGGAAAACAATTATTTATTAATTAACATTCAAATGTTGCCTATATATGTACATCTATTCTATAACCATACAAAAAGTGATATAAAATCATCCTTTCTTCCATAGTCACACTAATTACCATTACATTTTTATCAAAACGTTCAACATTGGACTAAAAAATTTTATTACATTATAAGAATTAACAAATATCAATCAAATTAATTTAAATATTAAATAATAAATTTAATGTGATAGTATTAAGTTAGATACTTTTTCTGATTGTTTAAATAGTTGCTGATGGTGTTTCTGAGTTTCCTAAAATTCAGTTATAATCACTGAAACTGGTGAACAGATGAAAAGAAATTGAAAAGAAAGAAATAGTAACTAATTTGTTATGAAACTGATAAAGTCCTTCTTTCACTTTTCAATGAAGAATTTTAACTATTTCATAATAGAAAATAAGTCATTATTTTCTTGCAGCTATGAAATGGAAATTAGTTCGACCAGAGTTAAGTCAGTTCGACCAGAGTTAAAGGCT
Source organism: Caprella mutica (assembly GCA_947561585.1). Lineage (NCBI taxonomy): Eukaryota > Metazoa > Arthropoda > Malacostraca > Amphipoda > Caprellidae > Caprella > Caprella mutica. The sequence goes on along the minus strand of CANNZV010001379.1, from coordinate 19,430 downwards.
AGTAATTCTTATAATAAAAGTTGCGGTAATTTCACAAGGCTTGGAAACTCTGGTGTTGGTAATTTTTCACAGTTGTGGGGGAAGAACCTTTAGAAGAGTCATCGGTGGAGGAAGTGGTGGAGGAGTGGAGGTTGGTGTGGTTGGGGTACTCAAGACACTCTTGCGGGAGGGGTGTGAGTGAGGCGGGGACTGGAGCTGGAGAACGGGATGAGGAGTTGTCTCCAAGAGCGGTGGAATGGAGTGATAGGGGGGAGGTGGCTAGTATATTGGGGGGACTAATGGAGTGGTGGGATTGGTGGTGTGAACTACTCATCAGGGAACTGTTCATCTGGAGGAAAGAAACAAAACTATTTTAATGTATATATTCTATTATTAGTTATTTCAACAACATTACTCCATTATTTATATTGAAACATATGGATCATTTTCTGAAGTCGTAAGTCTCACCTGCGCATGCGTCATAGGATTTAGGTAGTCCATATTTCCGTAGTAGGATGTTGCCCCGTAACCCTGGTAGTAGTGAGATCCATAAGAGCCTCTGTCCAGGCCTCCTGCAGACATTAGGTCACCCATTGCCGGTAATCCCGAAGTCTGATGGGGAATTCCCGCCGGGGACCAAATGGGACTGTAGTGCGAAGAGGGCGGTAGGGGTAGAGACGAACTTACTGATGGGGGAGGAGACGGTGGGGACACATTCCTGCTTCCCTGATGGTGAAAATATGAGAATGGTGATGCGAATTATTTAGCAGAAAGTAATTTAGCAGAAAGAAATTTAAGAAACATGAGTACAGAGATTATAGACAGAAGTTGAAGCATTTTTCTTACCTGAGAAGGTGTGGATCCAGAGCTGATGCTACTGTTGGTAGATGAGGAATGGATTGAAGAGTGTACTGAGGAGGTGTTGTTGTTAGATGCAGCAGGAGAAGGAGACTTGTTAGCCTTTTTCGTCCTAGGAGTCTTCTCTCCATTGGTTGTGGAGGTGGCTTGCTTCTGGAGCTGTCTGCATTTTGCTCTCCTGTTTTTGAACCAAACCTAGGACGAGATAAAGAACATTTCATTAGGACTAAAGATGTCAATGGTGGTACATAAAGGTTGCTTGGAGCACACGACAGTTAAATGTTACTTGCATAGTGATTTTGGGTGTTAAATTCATAAGTTTCAACACAAACCAATATGTGGGAGAGAGGCTTAAGACTGCATGGATGACAAGAGTTTCTATACCTCATACGCATTTTCTTGATCCAACATGACATATGTTTATAATGGGTGTAGGTGATAAGCCCCTCCCGGTCATAACCCCCCCCCCCCCGGTCATAAGCCCCCCCCCGGTCAAGAGCCCCCCTAGGTCATAAGCCCCCCCCCCGGTCATGAGCCCCCCCTGTTTTTAAATCCTTATTTACCTATATTATTTAATCCTTATTGACACTTTTGTAGTTCAATACTGATTAGACATCATAGATCTTAAGAATATCATAGACGAAATGAAATGGTATCGAATACTATATACCGCTGGTTTAGAACGATTTATTAACCTTTATTTCAATCCGTCTATACTATTTTCGGGATCTATGATTTTAAACGCATATTGTCACAACCCTAGTAATTAGGTACTGGATTACCTAATAATGAACAGTGTACTTTGTTTATATTTACTTAGTGTGTTAATTCCTATCCAAGTGTTATTTTATTCGCAGATTTCTATTTAATTGCAGTGCAACAATCTAGCGGATACAACAGACTACATTCGCAACCCTCAGTTATTTCTATCTAAGTAGTTCTTCATTTGATTAACTAGGTAAATAAGGATTAAAAAAACATGGAGGGGGGGGGGGGGCTTATGACCTTGGGGGGCTCATGACCTAGGGGGGGCTCATGACCTAGGGGGGCTCATGACCGGGGAGGCTCGTGACCGGGGGGCTCATGACCGGGGGGCTCGTGACCGGGGGGGCTCGTGACCGGGGGGGCTCGTGACCGGGGGGGCTCATGACCGGGGGGCTCATGACCGGGGGGGCTCATGACCGGGGGGGCTCATGACCGGGGGGGCTCGTGACCGGGGGGGGGCTCGTGACCGGGGGGCTCATGACCGGGGGGGGGCTCTTGACCGTACCCCGTTTACAATACCAACTTTGCGAGTACTGTGAGTGTTCGAGTAGTGCTATCTTTCCTAATTTACATAACCAAAATGCGCTTTCAAACTCGCAACAATTGAATGACTTGCCAAGATTCAAGTTAATTATTTTTCAGCTTAGATATTGATTCAAATAAGTTACGAATTCTCGGTCAGTACTTCGTCTTCGGTCATATAAGAAAAACATTATAAAAATTATTATTATTACACAGTTCTATATAATAATAATTTTTTTATTGTTTATTTCTTATATGACTAAAGAGTACTGACCGATAATTCGTAACTTACCCAATTATAAATAAATAGGAGTATTCTCAATAGAAGTATATAGCGAAGCTGCAGGTCACTTTACGACTTTCGGTTGATGAGTTGTACGAGATTATGAAGAATTTATTGGTGCTTAGACAGCGATACACATTAATGGGAGAGAGATTTATGGCGCTACTGCATGGAGAGATGGGGTTGTTAACCTTTGGGGGGGGGGAGGGTAGTGTGTAGTGGTAATACACATGGTGTGTACTAATACATACATGAAAATGTTGACTAAAAGTCAAATGCATTTTTGGTCAAAGGAGCAAATACGCAATCAATATATTTTAAACATTCATTTTATATCAGTTCGTATCCATACCAGGTGCAGTTTTCGTATTTTCACTATATAATAAAGTGAATAGCTCATGAAATTATTAAGTAATTCATTATTGACAACAAAGTATTTGCAATAGTATTTCTGATCAAATATATCTTTCCTATTTACCTTCGCAGAATGCAGAAGGTTATGTTTTTAGGCTACATTTATTCATTTATCATCTTGTTAATCGCATAATTAATTAATTTATTAGGGGGTTTAACGTCTGCTTCGGAACCAAAGGCCATATCGCTGACGTCAAAAGGAAATTAAATACAAGAGACTGGAAGAAGCAGTCAGAGAGGAAAGTGGCTCCATGAACAAAGTCACTTACCACCGTCGGTGACAATGCTCATGGATGCAGAAAAGCTACTCCATGAATGCAGTCACTTAGCAAGGAATGTGATGAAACGGGACACAAGCACCGGTGGCTGCACTCACGGATGGAAGAGGAAAATGAAGAGGTGAAAGTAAATGAAGCCTACGAGGCTGCCTAACACAAAATTGTAAGACCTCGTAGTTGAAGAGCATAACCCTAGCACTATCCTCTAAAACTGCCAGTAGCATTAAAAAAAATGATAAACATGGTAAAAATGAAAAAAGACAATCCATAATCCAAATTACAACAGTTCGGGGCCCAAGGGGCGCCACCTCCCTTCTCTTCCATTCACCACAGACAGCTTCAGGATGTTAATCGCTTAACTCAAAAAGTACTCAAGAAATTGCTTGAAATTTGGTGGGACGATTGGTCATTGTTCATAAATTCAGAAACCATTTCATTAGATTTTGGGATCGATCAGGTCAAAGGTCAAGGTTATTTACATCTTAAGGATGGTTTAATGGATGATCAAGGTAATTTATTTATAAGTGGCGGCAAAGTAATGCTCTCTGCGAGTGACCGTTATCTATTTGTTTATTATTAATTAGCCTTAATTTTTTTTTTTTGCCTTTCCAATTAATGGACAAATTATTTTCTTCATCAATCATTCAAATCATTTATAAATTTAATTGTTTTAACGTATTGCAATTAATGAAAAAATTAATAACTTTTTTTCATTAAATTTGCAAAAGAAAATTAATGTATTTTTTTATATTTCATGTAACTTTTCTCTTTATCATATTATACATTAATTGCCTATTAATCTCTCATCTTCCCTTTAATCTTCTCTCACATCTTCCCTTTAATCTTCTCTCTCATCTTCCCTTTAATCTTCTCTCTCATCTTCCCTTTAATCTTCTCTCTCATCTTCCTTTTAATCTTCTCTCTCACCTTCCCTTTAATCTTCTCTCTCATCTTCCCTTTAATCTTCTCTCACATCTTCCCTTTAATCTTCTCTCTCATCTTCCCTTTAATCTTCTCTCTCATCTTCTCTCTCATCTTCCCTTTAATCTTCTCTCACATCTTCCCTTTAATCTTCTCTCTCATCTTCCCTTTAATCTTCTCTCTCATCTTCCCTTTAATCTTCTCTCTCATCTTCCCTTTAATCTTCTCTCTCATCTTTTCTATAATCTTCTTACATTCCCTTTAATCTTCTCTTACATCTTTTCTTTAATCTTCTTACATTCCCTTTAATCTTCTCTCTCATCTTCCCTTTAATCTTCTCTCTCATCTTCCCTTTAATCTTCTCTCTCATCTTCCCTTTAATCTTCTCTCACATCTTCCCTTTAATCTTCTCTCACATCTTCCCTTTAATCTTCTCTCACATCTTCCCTGTAATCTTCTCTCACATCTTCCCTGTAATCTTCTCTCACATCTTTTCTATAATCTTCTTACATTCCCTTTAATCTTCTCTCACATCTTTTCTTTAATCTTCTTACATTCCCTTTTATCTTCTCTCACATCTTCCCAAAAATCTTCTTATATTCTCCTTTAGTCTTCTTACATTAACTTTAATCTTCTTACATTTTTCTATAATCTAATCTTCTTATCTTTTCCCTATAATCTAACCTATAATCTAATCTTATCTTTTCCCTATAATCTAATCTTCTTATCTTTTCCCTTTTATCTGATCTTCTTATATTTCCTTTTAATCTTCTTATATTTCCCTTTAATCTTCTTATATTTCCCTTTAATCTTCTCTCATTTTCCCCATCTAATCGGCTTACACCATTTTCACCATCTATTTTCCACTTCCACTCATATTTAAGCAGCTTACCTTTCCCTCTCTCTCTCTTTCCTATCCCCATTTATTCGCTGTGTGTTTTCCCCTTCCACTGTCCCCCATTGAAGGGGTTAGAGGCAACCCCCTCCCCCTATTGAGGGGGTTAGAGAACCTACCCCCCCCCCCCCCTTGTGACCTCAAAGCGCAATGGAGTCTAGAGAGAGACAGCCGCCATTTTGTGAGAGAAAAGGGAGACAGAGAGGAGAGTGTGTAAAGAGGAGAGTGTGTGTAAAGAGGAGAGTGTGTGTAAAGAGGAGAGTGTGTGTAAAGAGAAGAGTGTGTGTAAAGAGGAGAGTGTGTGTAAAGAGGAGAGTGTGTGTAAAGAGGAGAATGTGTGTAAAGAGGAGAGTGTGTGTAAAGAGGAGAGTGTGTGTAAAGAGGAGAGTGTGTGTAAAGAGGAGAGTGTGTGTAAAGAGGAGAGTGTGTGTAAAGAGGAGAGTGTGTGTAAAGAGGAGAGTGTGTGTAAAGAGGAGAGTGTGTGTAAAGAGGAGAGTGTGTGTAAAGAGGAGAGTGTGTGTAAAGAGGAGAGTGTGTGTAAAGAGGAGAGTGTGTGTAAAGAGGAGAGTGTGTGTAAAGAGGAGAGTGTGTGTAAAGAGGAGAGTGTGTGTAAAGAGGAGAGTGTGTGTAAAGAGGAGAATGTGTGTAAAGAGGAGAGTGTGTGTAAAGAGGAGAGTGTGTGTAAAGAGGAGAGTGTGTGTAAAGAGGAGAGTGTGTGTAAAGAGGAGAGTGTGTGTAAAGAGGAGAGTGTGTGTAAAGAGGAGAGTGTGTGTAAAGAGGAGAGTGTGTGTAAAGAGGAGAGAGTGTGTAAAGAGGAGAGTGTGTGTAAAGAGGAGAGAGTGTGTAAAGAGAAGAGTGTGTGTAAAGAGAAGAGTGTGTGTAAAGAGGAGAGTGTGTGTAAAGAGGAGAGTGTGTGTAAAGAGGAGAGTGTTTGAAGAGGAGAGTGTTTGAAGAGGAGAGTGTGTTTAACACACATTCACTGGTTACCAAAGTTCAGGATATTTGGTGAATACTTTTTTAGTTATGCTAATAATGACATGAAAAATAAATCAGTATAACCTTCTGCAATTATGCGAGGGTACTTATTTAGAAAAGGATATAATACATATACAGTACAATTGTGAAGCATTTCGAGGCTGTACCATGCATATAATAACATTGTATTATAAATAAAGAACACTAACACTAACACGCTACACTCACATGCGCTGCCCTCACACTCACACGCGCTGCCCTCACACTCACACGCGCTGCCCTCACACTCACACGCGCTGCCCTCACACTCACACGCGCTGCCCTCACACTCACACGCGCTGCCCTCACACTCACACGCGCTGCCCTCACACTCACACGCGCTGCCCTCACACTCACACGCGCTGCCCTCACACTCACACGCGCTGCCCTCACACTCACACGCGCTGCCCTCACACTCACACGGGCTGCCCTCACACTCACACGCGCTGCCCTCACACTCACACGCGCTGCCCTCACACTCACACGTGCTGCCCTCACACTCACACGCGCTACCCTCACACTCACACGCGCTACCCTCACACTCACACGCGCTACCCTCACACTCACACGCGCTACCCTCACACTCACACGCGCTACCCTCACACTCACACGCGCTACCCTCACACTCACACGCGCTACCCTCACACTCACTCCAGTTCCCCACCTGTATTCTGCTCTCAGGCAGGTTGATTTTGATGGCCACTTCTTCTCTCATGAAGATGTCTGGGTAGCGGGTCTTACCGAAAAGACTCTCCAGGACATCCAACTGTGCCCGGGTGTAGGTGGTCCTCTCCCTGCGTTGCTTGCGCCCCGGGGTTGCGGCTGCCAAAATGATAAAAACACATTTAGATTTGGGAAATAACTCAAAGAAATATAACCAAGGGGTTACCAAGTGGAAAATCTGGAAACTTATAAAATTAAAGAATTGTTTCTTTATTTTTCACAAATCTAAATTGTAAGTAATTTAAAATATAATTAATAGAGTAACACTAACAAATCAAAGAAAAAAGCACACAATACTTCACTTCAATTGCAATATTTAACTAAATATGTGATTGTATTAAAAGAAATCAGTCGTTATTTTGATGCATATCGTTCTCAATTTAACTATAGGTCAACCTTAATTTTTATGAACAGGGAGACGTCTAGCGGTTTGCAAAGTACATGCACCATTAAAGTATTTTATCGATTTGATAAAAATTTCAATAATGACTGAAGTGTCTGTGCTTGAAGAAAGTTACAATAAGACGTGGAGAATATAATCCTTTGCGACGTCGATTAAATCCCCCGCGGAACACCCCGTCAATGGCACCACAAAGAGCGTGTATTTGCAGAGATATGTTAACAGGCAGCCCCACATCACATAATGCACGCGGATATTTGCAATAAAAGAGTCAATCTGATCGACAAATTTACTGAGTCTCCACAGTCAATTGTGCTTCCTGCCTTCCCTCTTTCTCCTCTACAATTTCCCCTCGCTATAATGGAGCTTAACTCCCCATGAATATATTGAGTGGCGCCGCTTACGTGGAGAAGAGCTGCGGATCTTTGTACGCACCAAAAGGACGGAGATAAAGTGTATAGCTACGGAAAATAGTATAGTATATTTATAACAAAATATTATTATCAGTTTTCAGTAAAGATTAGAAGATAATGAAATTAAATAGAAATAGAATTAAAAATAAATAAAAAATCCCACTATAGGATATGTAGTGTGAAAAAAAAGTTTAGGTAGAATTATTTTTGAATCGGAAACGTTGTAATTTCATTTTATAGATATCGAACTGTTTAGCCATATGTCAACTGATCAGGAGTTACCAAAGAAGAGAAAGCTCCCAAAATAATCCCCCCTATAAGAGATGCACAGAAAGCAAATAAAAAACCCTAAGAACCTAGGAATAATGAAACCCGAGAGTCAGTGACTAGGAGCACGCAGCCATTCTTGAAATTTGCTATCATGTGGTAAGAGGGAATAACTTGTGCAGGGAGCTTTCACGAGGGGAGAGGAGACAGCAATTCATCTCCATCGTGAAGATACGGAAGAGTCGAACTGAAATAACGCTGACTGAATGACCTGGAACAGAAACATCATGTCTTACCATGAAATTTCGAGCGAGCTTCAGCAGATGCGGAGGATCTCTGTAAACAAAATACTTTTTCCCTTCAATTTCAAATTTTGGAGATTCAAATGAGGCTCCTAGCTTTGAAAAGGCACTCTCAAAGTTGCCCCCAAGATCAGTTGTTAGACCCATCACAATAAATCCCTGCTGCTCCATTGCACATATGGCTTCCTTGATAACTTTGATGACCTCAGAGGGTTTCATCGCATTCTCAGTGAAGAAGTAGCCTATTGGGAATTTCCATTTAGTGATGAAACCCACTGCCATCACTACCAGAGCACTACGTGCCAATGCAGAATGTCGCACTGAACCATCATCTTTGAAGCCATATATAATATCAGATGATTCATCATATGAAAATCCCTTTCTGAGAGTCATCTCATCAAGGAGAAGGAACACAAGTTTATCCTTAGTATTCTTTGGAAATACCTCAATTTCTTTGTAGAACTTCCAATAGTAGGAGAACCACTTCTCTTTGCTGGAGATTTCAAGAGTGAATTTGAAAATCCAACCTGTAATTAAAAACTTATGGTTCAATTTATGTGATTGACAACAGGTATTCAAAGGAGACTGATAGGATTTCACAAAATCCTACAAATAACAGTTTATCATCATGTTAAAAAATAATTGTAATAATTAGTGATGGGACTCGCATCTTTTGGCTCATTTTCAGATACCAAAATTTGATACTCTCCAATTAAGAAGAAAGAAAATATTTACCTAGTCATCATCCTTTTTAAATTTTGAAGGAGTTTCTTTCATCTTTCTTGGAGACCCAGAAGACTCTGAGAAAAGATAATATATACTTATAAGTTATATGGATAGTACACAAATGAAGTCTTCACAAAATACATATAGTGGTTAATTAACATAATTCTTCATATAACGTAAAAGTATTATGAATTACTGTTATATTAAATATAAATTGAACATTAATTATTCTAATTAGCTACTGTATTTCATCAAGTTAATGGTACTACCTATTAGGAATGAATTAAATAGCAAAAATTCTGCCGACCTTCCAGTCTGCATTCCAGAAGCCAGCTATCCTCCGGTAATCATGACCCTTGTCAGCATGCCCCGCGCTACAACAATTCCGGTATTTTTTTTTTTCATCACTCTAGAATTGGTGCCCCGGGGGCACCCAGGATGGTCACTTTCTTATCATCGGAATCGCCGAGGCAAAAGCCAGCTATCCTCCGGTAATCATGACCCTCGTCATCGTGCCCCGCGCTACAACAATTCCGTTTTTTTTTTTTTTTCATCACTCTAGAATTGGTGACCCGGGGGCACCCAGGATGGTCACTTTCTTATCATCGGAATCGCCGAGGCAGAAGCCAGCTATCCTCCGGTAATCATGACCCCCGTTAGCGTGCCCCGCGCTACAACAATTCCGGTTTTTTTTTTTTTCATCACTCTAGAATTGGTGCCCCGGGGGCACCCAGGATGGTCACTTTCTTATCATCGGAATCGCCGAGGCAGAAGCCAGCTATCCTCCGGTAATCATGACCCCCGTTAGCGTGCCCCGCGCTACAACAATTCCGGTTTTTTTTTTTTTTTTTCATCACTCTAGAATTGGTGCCCCGGGGGCACCCAGGATGGTCACTTTCTTATCATCGGAATCGCCGAGGCAGAAGCCAGCTATCCTCCGGTAATCATGACCCCCGTCAGCATGTCCCGCGCTAGCTACAACAATTCCGGTTTTTTTTTTTTCATCACTCTAGAATTGGTGCCCCGGGGGCACCCAGGATGGTCACTTTCTTATCATCGGAATCGCCGAGGCAGAAGCCAGCTATCCTCCGGTAAACATGACCCCCGTCAGCGTGCCCCGCGCAACAACAATTCCGGTTTTTTTTTTCTTCATCACTCTAGAATTGGTGCCCCGGGGGCACTCAGGATGGTCACTTTCCCATCATCGGAATCGCCGAGGCAGAAGCCAGCTATCCTCCGGTAATCATGACCCCCGTCAGCATGCCCCGCGCTACAACAATTCCGGTATTTTTTTTTTTCATCACTCTAGAATTGGTGCCCCGGGGGCACCCAGGATGGTCACTTTCTTATCATCGGAATCGCCGAGGCAGAAGCCAGCTATCCTCCGGTAATCATGACCCCCGTTAGCGTGAGCCGCGCTACAACAATTCCGTTTTTTTTTTTTTTTTCATCACTCTAGAATTGGTGCCCCGGGGGCACCCAGGATGGTCACTTTCTTATCATCGGAATCGCCGAGGCAAAAGCCAGCTATCCTCCGGTAATCATGACCCTCGTCATCGTGCCCCGCGCTACAACAATTCCGTTTTTTTTTTTTTTTTTCATCACTCTAGAATTGGTGTCCCGGGGGCACCCAGGATGGTCACTTTCTTATCATCGGAATCGCCGAGGCAAAAGCCAGCTATCCTCCGGTAATCATGACCCTCGTCATCGTGCCCCGCGCTACAACAATTCCGTTTTTTTTTTTTTTTTCATCACTCTAGAATTGGTGCCCCGGGGGCACCCAGGATGGTCACTTTCTTATCATCGGAATCGCCGAGGCAGAAGCCAGCTATCCTCCGGTAATCATGACCCCCGTCAGCATGCCCCGCGCTACAACAATTCCGGTATTTTTTTTTTTCATCACTCTAGAATTGGTGCCCTGCTACATATCTGCTACATCCACCACATTCCAATCCCATTTGCCCCGTATCTACCCTACTTAAACATCCTTCACAGAGTTCCTTATCTTTGTTTTCTCATACCTTACCTAACTCTTCCTCTTTTGACTCTTTCCCTACTTCATCTTTTGAACCACTTATCTTACCAGAAACCTTCCAACCTATCCCTTCCGTCACCTTTTGCCGCTCAGACCCAGCCGCTTTGCTAGGGCTCCTCATCGTTTTCATTTTGCAAAAATTAACTCAAAACCACCCAGTGTAACTACCTCCAACTAACTTTTCGCATTCAGGGGAGCTAAAACTATAAAAATTGGTCTTGTACTGATAAAGCGAAAACACTGAGGCCAGCACCTGAAGGAGGACTTTACTAACTGCCTTCACCAAAACAGAACAGGTCCCACAATGTTCAAGCCAGAACAGACACACAGGCATCAAAAACTACGAGTACTCCTGTGCTGGTCAGCAATTAATTCTATACTTTATTTTCAATCATTTAAAGATTAAATTTCGCAATGGAACCATTAGCCATAAATTCGCATTATATTCTTTAGAAATCCGAACGGCAACACTAACTAGCATTTCTCAAACTCTATCCATTCATTCATTGTCAATAGTAGCTAGTGTAAAGTCACGTAGTGTCATATTTCAGTGCTATAATTTATATTGTGTAGTTTGATTATGTAGGTGTTATTCGAGTTGTCTTTGTTCTATTAAGTGTTCTCTGTAGGTGTAGTCCGTCATTTCTCTGTAGGTGTAGTCCGTCATTTCTCTGTAGGTGTAGTCCGTCATTTCTCTGTAGGTGTAGTCCGTCATTTCTCTGTAGGTGTAGTCCGTCATTTCTCTGTAGGTGTAGTCCGTCATTTCTCTGTAGGTGTAGTCCGTCATTTCTCTGTAGGTGTAGTCAGTCATTTCTCTGTAGGTGTAGTCAGTCATTTCTCTGTAGGTGTAGTCAGTCATTTCTCTGTAGGTGTAGTCCGTCATTTCTCTGTAGGTGTAGTCCGTCATTTCTCTGTAGGTGTAGTCCGTCATTTCTCTGTAGGTGTAGTCCGTCATTTCTCTGTAGGTGTAGTCCGTCATTTCTCTGTAGGTGTAGTCCGTCATTTCTCTGTAGGTGTAGTCCGTCATTTCTCTGTAGGTGTAGTCCGTCATTTCTCTGTAGGTGTAGTCCGTCATTTCTCTGTAGGTGTAGTCCGTCATTTCTCTGTAGGTGTAGTCCGTCATTTCTCTGTAGGTGTAGTCCGTCATTTCTCTGTAGGTGTAGTCCGTCATTTCTCTGTAGGTGTAGTCCGTCATTTCTCTGTAGGTGTAGTCCGTCATTTCTCTGTAGGTGTAGTCCGTCATTTCTCTGTAGGTGTAGTCCGTCATTTCTCTGTAGGTGTAGTCCGTCATTTCTCTGTAGGTGTAGTCCGTCATTTCTCTGTAGGTGTAGTCCGTCATTTCTCTGTAGGTGTAGTCCGTCATTTCTCTGTAGGTGTAGTCCGTCATTTCTCTGTAGGTGTAGTCCGTCATTTCTCTGTAGGTGTAGTCCGTCATTTCTCTGTAGGTGTAGTCCGTCATTTCTCTGTAGGTGTAGTCCGTCATTTCTCTGTAGGTGTAGTCCGTCATTTCTCTGTAGGTGTAGTCCGTCATTTCTCTGTAGGTGTAGTCCGTCATTTCTCTGTAGGTGTAGTCCGTCATTTCTCTGTAGGTGTAGTCCGTCATTTCTCTGTAGGTGTAGTCCGTCATTTCTCTGTAGGTGTAGTCCGTCATTTCTCTGTAGGTGTAGTCCGTCATTTCTCTGTAGGTGTAGTCCGTCATTTCTCTGTAGGTGTAGTCCGTCATTTCTCTGTAGGTGTAGTCCGTCATTTCTCTTTAGGTGTAGTCCGTCATTTCTCTGTAGGTGTAGTCCGTCATTTCTCTGTAGGTGTAGTCCGTCATTTCTCTTTAGGTGTAGTCCGTCATTTCTCTTTAGGTGTAGTCCGTCATTTCTCTGTAGGTGTAGTCCGTCATTTCTCTGTAGGTGTAGTCAGTCATTTCTCTGTAGGTGTAGTCCGTCATTTCTCTGTAGGTGTAGTCCGTCATTTCTCTGTAGGTGTAGTCAGTCATTTCTCTGTAGGTGTAGTCAGTCATTTCTCTGTAGGTGTAGTCAGTCATTTCTCTGTAGGTGTAGTCAGTCATTTCTCTGTAGGTGTAGTCCGTCATTTCTCTGTAGGTGTAGTCAGTCATTTCTCTGTAGGTGTAGTCAGTCATTTCTCTGTAGGTGTAGTCAGTCATTTCTCTGTAGGTGTAGTCAGTCATTTCTCTGTAGGTGTAGTCCGTCATTTCTCTGTAGGTGTAGTCCGTCATTTCTCTGTAGGTGTAGTCCGTCATTTCTCTGTAGGTGTAGTCAGTCATTTCTCTGTAGGTGTAGTCAGTCATTTCACTGTAGGTGTAGTCAGTCATTTCTCTGTAGGTGTAGTCAGTCATTTCTCTGTAGGTGTAGTCAGTCATTTCTCTGTAGGTGTTCTCATTTATATGTAACTTCTAGTCTTCTATATTGTTTGTGTACTTTCCAGATATATTCACATTTGTTATGTCAATGCCAAGATTATAAACTATAAATTACAAAATAAAAAACAGTGTTTAGCCTTCGCATTGTTTCACAACCTAACGTACCAGGACAACTCCCCTCCACAATTGACCAAACAACTTCCGGCAGCTCGAAGTTCAGGGGCCCACTACAGTTCAGGAATAAGACTCCAGGTAGCTTGTACCTGTCCAGTCACCAACCACAGCTTTGAGTGGTTTGTGATATCGGGCACAGATAGGACTGTCAGTGACAAGTCTATGGGACTTTGCTTCAGCCCGGTACACCTCAAGAACTGTGCTAGCAGCGATTTTGTGGTACAAGGCGCAGCGACGCTGGAACCCGAGACTATTAATCAAGGAAGAGGTCAGCTGCTACTCACACACCTTGTACACACGTCACGCCGCTAGGGTATATTATGCCGCTAGGGTGTAATATTTTCTCTTCTGAACTGTTTGCCTGAAGCCTACGTGGTATATGTCTGGAGCGGAAGTCAGAAAGTGGAGGTATTCGAGTAACTCAGTAGTTTAAGGCACCTATGACTGGACAGTCTGGACTTATAGATACAAGGATTGGGCACACTGAAATGTAGGATCCTGCTGTGTTCAAGCCTACCAACTACAGAGCAATACACAATTCAATGCCAATGTATCAAGATTAATTCTCCCCGTAGAAGCTAGAGTCAGCCAGAAAAAGCCAAACATGGGTGAACAAAATAACAAACAGTGAATAACAGAGGAGGAGGAGCCCAAGCAGCCTACTAAGATCTGATTGGCTAAGGCCGTCTTCCTAACTTTTCTCGAATTAGTACCTACCTAACTAAGCAGCAATCAGCTTAATAGTCCCTAATACTCTATCTATCTCCCTATTATTCTATTACTCACTAACTTAAATTAATTACCTACCCATAGAAATACACTAGGACTACCTACCTAACCACTAATAGGCAAACAATGATCAACAAAAACTACCTATTTCAGAACAATAGTAACTACCTATTTCACAACAGTAGTAACTACCTATTTCACAACAGTAGTAACTACCTATTTCACAATTAATCGTTCATAACATACCAACTAAGTCTAAATGAACCAATAATCTGTCAATCAATCATTAACAATTTAACGTAATCAACTACCTACTAATAATATCCTTAACAACCTAGGTATATCCCGTAAATAAATTCAGTAAACAAATCATTCATATCTAAATTATCATCAATCATCAACATTCAACACAAGTAATTACCAATCTCAGTCGGGGAGCTGCACACTACACCACACGTCTGTTGCTTGGAAGTTTGCTCAGCTGAGAGTTGTGTTAGAGATAAGGTGGAAAGTGCAGATTAAAAGACGCATAGATAGGAGAGGTTCTCTCCCCCCAGATGTGGTTACTGGGAAGTTTCTCTTCGCCACACCTGGGTACTGAGAGTTGCGTATAAGGTTAAAAGGAAGCGCTGGGCTTCTGGTTGTGTGTAGAGCTAGTCTGACACATTTCCTGCTCTTAGTCATCGTAGCTGATGCGAAGAGAGGATTTTGAGGGAGTTTCAATAATTTAGTCAGTTTGTCGGTTGTCGAGTCAGAGTCGGTTAGAGGTACAGGGGTGCGGGTGCTGGTTGGAGGGATAATCTTTTGCTGCTTGGGAAATGGTTTTTCTTGTTGTAAATATTGTCTGGTTGTAATGGGAAACTATTGTAAGTTTGTGGGTCGGTTGTTTGAATTTTTTCCCAGATGTTGACAGCTAGTTGGTGCAGATGAACATTGATGGGGATTAGATTAGTTTGTTGGTGGAGGGTTTGGGAGTTGATTGCATCTATTAGTCTATTGCCGGTGATGAATCTTGTTGCTCTATTTTGTACTTTTTGCAGTTTGGACATTTGGGTTTTGGATATAGTGTGTAGGGGGATAGTGGGATAGAGGAGTGCTGAGCGGACCGTAGATGTGTAGAGACGTTGTTTAATTGGTTGTGATAGGTTTTGGAATCTATAGAGTTTGTTAAGGCGTGATTTGTCAAACAGAAAAGAATACATCAGTAGGCGTATAATAAAGCACTATATGCTTTAATTTATTTCATTAAAATATCTTTATTTTTGGATGGATGGTTAAAAAATTGTGTCCTACCTAATTCATTATTTATAGTTCGCGATCTAAAACTTCAAATTTCCCCTCACTTTCACCCCATTTTATAAGAAACGGTTCCTCTAAATCGAAAAAGTAATGGAACATGGGATATCCTTTTTTGTAGGATTTTACAAAATCTTCAATATTTTCACGATAATCCTTTCCCTGAAAACGTAAAATTTCACTATCAATTCTATGGTAGGCATCATACCGTCTTAGTGTTGGATAAGGACCTCTAACTAAATTATAAGGATTATTTACAAAAACAAAACAAAGAACCCGACCTACATTTGTCTTCGGAAGAACTTTACTTTCTTTATCTAAATAAAAGGAAATAATATTCCTAATATGATCTTTAGTAAAACTGTAAGCAAGGATTTTACTTAAAGAATCATCATTTCTATATACAATTAATTTCATACTAGAAATGAGCACATTTTCGGGGATCATATGATGATGGGCTACATAATTTTCAGGACATTCACTGTTCATTTTGCAAGACTTCTGTAAAAAAAAAAGTTGCTAATGACAAAAATATAAGTACAATTTTAATTTATTTATATATGTCATTATTATGTACTTTGAAATTTAAATCGTTTTATTATATTTCATGTTTATTTTTTTAATCAAAAATGCTTGCCCTCTAAATTGTTTATTAAATTCATCATATGTATAACTTTAATATTTACCCGAAAATGTGCAACATCGTAACCATGTCCGCGGTGTCCCTTTCTATCATTTTTAGAAGTTTTTAGGAACCTTATCATTTTTCTTCTATCTTCTTGAGTTATAACAAGAGTTCCTCCATTTTGTGGGTCCGAATAGAATTGTCTATAGTATAGTAAAAAATTCAGAATATTTAATTATGTAATATTTGAATGCTCATTTATTCACAAAAAGTATATAATAAATTTAGCGACACCTAGCGGAAGCATTTTCACTCATTAATGTACTATCGCGGAAAAGTGTATCCGTCCAATTGCTGAGGTGCGCATGAATAATCTAGTTCCCACTGTACCACGGATTATCGTACGCTACCCCAAATTCTCATTTTACCCCCGCATGTAAGAAATTTCGATTCTTTTTAATGCAGTGCGGGACATTTCGTCTTCAGCCGTCATGGTGAAAAGTCATCAAATTTCATTCTCTCTATTTAAAAACTTGTGTTTTAGGCAGATCGAAAATTAGTCTTTCTTTAGATAATTTCACTTTAGCCTGGATAAGTTATTCTTCAGTCTTTCTAGCTGAGGACTCTATTTTTTATTGTCATGCTCATATGGAACTATATCTATTACTTATACATTTGTAAATTAATTTTTTCGCTTTTATTTTCTTAGTTCTAGATTCAAAATTTTAAGCTATATTTTTTAAATCTGTGAAAAATTGTTAATGCTATCATTTTTAGGCAGCTTTATCCTTGAAATTGAGATATTCGAAAGACTGATCAGATTTCTGAGCTAGTTGTTTTCTTCTTGTATATGAACTCTAAATATATTTACCAGTTGATTTTTTGCTGATAGCTGAGACTAAGTCCAGCTCAATATCAAGTGTTTCTGTTCTTGATTTCATTTCGAATTATAAATTTATCAATATTTCACAGATTTTCTTGAAATTGCTGATTGAATTTGCAATTTATTACCAAAATGTGTGCTTCCAAAACTTTTGTATCTTTACTTCTGAACTTTGAAATAATACCGAACTTCAGAATTTTTCAGAAATAGCAAAATTAGATTTTTTGTACTTCTTTACATTACTCTGTAAAAAATACGGAATTCTACTTTATATTATTGTGCCTAAATTCCTTTGAATACGATCTGTAGACATGGAATAGAAAGAAAAAAAACTCCTAGAGCTGTAGCTTATAACCACATTTTATTTTTTTTATTTTACCCTCCAGACTTCTAGATTTTAGGTAGGTATATACTTTATTAAATGTTCTATTATGCATATGATTCTTCCATTCGTAAATAGCCGCCGGTTTACGTCATAGTTCTATAATGTAGACTGTAGTATATACTTTTTGTTTAAATTGTTCTTTCTGTATTTATAAATACCTTTAAATTTAAATCTTTTTTAGGTTTTAGTCTCACAATACCTATAGATATAACAATATTTATGCACTTTAAAAAAAAGGGAAAACCTACGAATAATCTTCGGAACAGCTGGATGCTCAAGTTTAGTGTTAAACGGTAAATGTAATTACGTATATTCACCTAATTTATTTTTCCCATAAATTTTATCTTCTAATTCTACTACCAAATTCTCGTTTTTATTTTGTGCAGGTAACTCTTAAGAAATTTCTTTCTTTCTGGGTATCAAAGAATTTATAAGTCTGCATGAGCTGTAGGGTCACGCAGGTAAATTGCGGCCCTTTAATTTTTATTGCAGCCCTCTC
Organism: Caprella mutica; assembly: GCA_947561585.1. Taxonomy (NCBI): domain Eukaryota; kingdom Metazoa; phylum Arthropoda; class Malacostraca; order Amphipoda; family Caprellidae; genus Caprella; species Caprella mutica. The sequence continues at coordinate 1,673 of CANNZV010001379.1, read as the reverse complement.
AAGAGAGTCTCTAAAACATTTTGAATCAAAATTACATTAAAATGTTGCATAGCTATCAAAAGAAGCACAGTGAATGCTTTAACTTATTAATTTAAGTTTTGACGTGTGTTTTGAAGCTATGATGTTTCAGTTGTTAAAGGCCGCAGTTAGTAAGTGGGCCGCAATTTACCGTGACCCTATCATGAAGCTGTTTGTGGTGGATTTAATAGAAGGGGGTTCTCTTTGGCCTCGAACTGTTGTTAATTGGATTAATAATTGTCTTTTTTCATTCTTATTATGTTTCTTTTTACGCCACTTGCAGTTTTAGAGGATAGCACTAGGTTTATGCTTTCAAAATACAAGGTCTTGACTTTCGGTTTATTAGGCTTGTAGGCTTAATTTACTATCCCCTTTTCATTTTAATCTTCCATCCGTGAGTGTAGCCTCCGGACCTTAAATTGGGTCCTTTTTTATTCGTTTTAAGTGAATGCATTCTCGGAGTAGCTCTTTAGTATTCATGAGCATTGTCACCGACGGTGGTAGGTGATTTTGTTCATGGAGCCACTTTCCTTTCATACTGCTTCTTCCAGTCCCTTGTATTTAATTTCATTGTCAGCGATATGGCCTTTGGCTCCATAGAAAACGTTAAACCCCTACTTAAATTAACAGAGATTATTTATTAATAACTTTATACTAAAAAAAACTATCTTAAATTCATAATAGTAAATATGCAAGATATTCATGTTGCATTTATGAGTTTTCAATGAATGACACTATGTAACATTCATGAATTGAAGAATGAGGCAGAGAATTTTTCGATACGAACAGTTGCAAATTGGATGATGACCAAGTTTTTTTCCTTTTTGTTTCATTGAAATTCACTGTTTTGTAGAATAGCACTAGATAGGGATAACAATGTAGTCTTAGATTGTTTATTAATAAAATTTGCAATATGTTTTTGCACCCTGTTTGTTCATTTTCCTCTTACTTCCGCGATTACTAGATTCTCATTCAGTAACATTCCATTGACGAGTCTCTTTCATTCCATTGACGAGTCTCTTTCATTCCAATCACGGTGTCTCTTTCCAATCTAACTGTTAGATCTATATTAAGGTCTTTTCTATTTATTTTCCGATCGGTGTGCCCAAGAAGGTTATGATTCTTCCGTCTAAGATTTTAAAAATATAGATAAAAACGCCTAAGAGTTTTTAGGTTATCGTTTGAATAAAATATTTTTTCTAAAATACTGGTATTAATGAATATGGTTATATAAATAGTTACAATTAACGATAGAAATTTTAACGATATATTTTTTAAGGATATCGTGTTATAAGGTTAAGGCATTTATACCTAATTTTTTTTAAATACAGTTTTTAATGTATATTATTTTTAGAATATAGTACTTTTTGGATATAGGTTATTAAAATAGCATTTCTAACTCACAAGTTTTTAAAGTTAGAGTAAATAAAGATATTGTTTCTAAGAATACGTACACAGCGTATATGTTTTTTGAGTTACTGTCTCCACCGCCTAAGTTCCTATCGATACAGTGCAGATGGATATTGTGTATTCTGAAATATGGCACTAACGCAGACTTTTCTCTGATTGGTCGTCCAAAACCTACGAGGAGAAGGGGGCGGAGTCCTGTTATATGCAGTCATATGGGTATTTTAGCACAAACAGCAACAGCGCTT
>CANNZV010001378.1:0-158660 GCA_947561585.1 Caprella mutica | reverse complement strand
CATCAAATGCAGTAAAAGTGCTAACATGAAATAAACTAGGAGATCTAACAGCTAGCTAAAGTTTTAGATGAATTAGTTCGGGTTACTGGGGTTCACAAGTCCCCTAGCAGAAAATTTCTGCCCCCTGAGTCAATATCAGAAACAATAAGGATTGATTAAAATACATATTAATATGATAAAATAGCAATGATTTATTACAAGAAATCGAATTCACAGCACACGTTAAGTTAACAAATCAAAGAGTTATCTATCACAATATCTTTAATTTCAATATGTAGATATTGTGAACTCTGTTTAACAATTATTGGGAATGGAAAAGAAAACATGACAATAAATGGCTCACTATACACCAACTTGCACTCTGGTGAAATTGATAGTGTTACGCTTGTCGCTTACTCACTTATTAGAGAGTTTCTTATTCTCTATATTGTCTTCGTAAGTTATTCCAAGTTAAGAGAAATAGACTTTCTAGAAAATAGACTAGACTTTCTCTTAATTCGTCTTACTTTATTTAGGCCGTGTTCAAGTAATGATTGAGATACTTTATTAGGTTATAAGTGACTATGGAGAGCTAACAAGGGTAATAAAACAAGTAAGTATTATTAATAATGTCTACTCCAATAATGGGTAATTCACTTTGGAAAGCTCACGTAATAAGCTTTATGAATAGTCAATACTTCTAAACACTGGTAATTAATACTGGGACACTAGGGAAATCTTGAGGTGACTCTAGCGGCGCCCCTAGGGCCGGCCCGTCTAGAGTAGACCACCAACGCTGACCGCAAGAGTGAGCTTCGATAACAAATTCCAAACTCAAGAGTTGTACCTTATATAGAGGACTTCAAGGAAAATCTATGAATTCAGGGCTGACTTTTTGTAATAGTCTCCTTGCTAAACTGTTCACACCCAATCGTAAATATTCTGATTTAACTATTCTCAAGTTGACAATAATAATAGGCTAACTTAAGAGATTTGAACAAAACAAACATATGAAATTACTTTTAATTCTTATTCTTTAAAGAATTGTGCAACACATGCATATATTCAGTAACCTTCCAAAAGTAGCACATTGTCTCCTCAATGAAATCAGAGTCTTACATTCACAACAGTTTATATATAAAAACTTATCTTATTATTAATACAAGGTCACATACTCCAGTCATGTATAGTTAGATATAATAATTTTTATCATAAAAAATGCTACTGAAAGGTGTGGTTACTTCAACTCAACCTGTATGCAACTGTTATAAGTTATAATACCATATTAATGATATTATAACAATACAGAAGTATTGTATTAATATTAATTAGTGGTTCTATTGTATAGATAATACAATGATATTAGTGCAGTGCCAACATAACTAGAGTCATCTAAACAGATAGGAAAATTAGATATTTCAAACTGTACTAAAAAAGCAAGACAACTATTAATCAATGAATGATATCCACACTTTAACCTTCACATCAAGATTAAGTGGATCTACCTATCATTTATAGTTAATCTTCTGCCTTGGACTATACAATCACATATAGTTAGTCATGCATTTTTAGTCCAAGCAATCTCATTTAATTCTAAAATGTATATTGAGTAGTTTCTTGCAAGTCATGTAGAATAGTTAAGGTGTATCTCATTGACTGATATCATGGGTACCAACTGAAACTAATAATAATATAGTTTTTTCTTACATTCTTGTGGAAAAAGTAGGAGGAGCTTAGCAAAAAGTCTGGTGGAAAGACCTTAAAAAGCCCTATGTGTGTACAGCCCTTAGCAACATTTACACATTCTGAACCCATTCTACCTTTAGCCTTTGGACTCAGGAAGTACATCATTGGATGATGAGTCTTCTCAGAAGATTGGCCTCAACTGATGAACTGTTGTCTAACTACAGTAATATTTACATCATCTACATCTAAGTAAGGTTCCTAAAGTTGCTGAACCTTCCACTCAAAAACTTCAGTGTTGCAGATTCTAAGAGGTTATGACAATTTTGGCAGACTTCTCAATTGAATAGGAAAGAAAGATGACAATATCTCATCAAATAATTCTCTGTCTACCAATAGTACAGCCTGAAAGAATGATATCTTAGAGAATATATATTCTGAATGGTTTGGTAATAAAATGTTTAACACTATTGAGTAGATTTATGAAATTGTCTGTTACATACAAGTACACTGTGAGAAAATACTCTGACAAACTTCACAAACAAATGGCTTTTCATGCATCTTTCCTAACTAAATGTTTTATTACGAATATCACAGCTGAATACAGGATGTAGATATTTGTCAATTTATTTATGTCCTGTGTGAATTTTTATGGGAATTCATGTTTCTTTTATTTGTAAATGCTTATGACAAATTTTCGTATGTGAATTCATCTGACGTTTTCGAGCAAAACTTTTATTGCAAATATCACAGATGAATGGTTTTTCACCAGTGTGAATTCTTTTGTGAGTGATCATTGTAGATTTATGAGAAAAAGTTTTATTACAAATATCACAACTGAATGGCTTTTCACCAGTGTGAATTCTTTTGTGTGTGTTAAGGTAACCGGCTAAAGAAAAAGTTTTATTACATATATCACAACTGAATGGCTTTTCACCAGTGTGAATTTTCATATGAGAATGCATATGATTTTTACGAGAAAAAGTTTTATTACAAACATCACAACTGAATGGTTTCTCACCAGTGTGAATTTTCATATGAGAATGTATATGATTTTTACGAGAAAAAGTTTTATTACAAATATCACACCTGAAGGGCTTTTCACCAGTGTGAATTCTTTTGTGTCTGTTCAGGTTAAAGGCTGAAGACAATGTTTTATTACAAATATCGCAGCTGACCGGCTTTTCACCAGTGTGAATTCTTCTGTGTTTGTTCAGGTTACCTGCTGAAGAAAATGTTTTAAAACAAATATCACAACTGAATGGCTTCTCACCAGTGTGAATTTTCATATGAGAATGTACATGATTTTTTGTAGAAAAAGTTTTATTAAAAATATCACAACTGAATGGCTTTTCATCAGTGTGAATTCTTTTGTGTCTTTTCAGGCTACCTACTAAAGAAAAAGTTTTATTACAAATATCACAACTGAATGGCTTCTCACCAGTGTGAATTGTTTTGTGATTGTTCAGGTTACCTGCTGAAGAAAAAGTTTTATTACAAATATCACAACTGAATGGCTTCTCACCAGTGTGAATTTTCATATGTGAATGTATAGAATCTTTACGAGAAAAAGTTTTATTACAAACATCACAACTGAACGGCTTCTCACCAGTGTGAATTTTCATATGAGAATATATATTTTTTTTATGAAAAAAAGTTTTATTACAAACATGACAACTGAATGGCTTCTCACCAGTGTGAATTTTCATATGAGAATGTATATTACTTTTTTGAGAAAAAGTTTTATTACAAACATCACAACTGAATGGCTTTTCACCAGTGTGAATTCTTTTATGTGCTTTCAGGTGACCTGCTAAACAAAATCTCTTATTACAAACTTCACAAATATATGGCTTTTCACCTGTGTGAACTCTTTGATGAATTCTTAGAGCACTTTTATGACGAAAGTTTCGCTTACAAACATCACAGCAAAAGGATTTTACATTAGTCTTAAAACATTCACCACTATTCACTTTTCTTTTATTGGAAGACTTTCCCTCATCCAAATTTTCAGAATTTTCTAATTTAACAGAACTGCCCTCACGTGCTTTGGAGTTTGTGTATAAATTACTTTCATCTTCAGCAGAAATCGACTCTGTTGGCATTGACTCTGTCGGCAATGACTGTTCCTGATCTTCTAAACTCTCTTCTTTGATGGTAATATCATCTTCGATATTCTCAATGTCTGTGATATTAGAAATGTGTTCAATATCAGACAAACCAACATTAACATCTGTTGTTGAGATATCTGGCTTAACATCTTCCTCTTTCACCAAATGGATCACATTGCATTGATCAGCTACAGCAGCAGCCTCTGCAGATGAGTTGTGACTCTGAACTCCAGATTCCATCTGCAACATGAAGAGAACATTTGTAGTATAATGGAAAAAATTTATCAATTACCTGAACTTCTTTCTGAACAGTAGGTTTAATGGCATAAATTTTTTATGAAAAAATACAATGAAATTGAAGGAGAATTGTGAAATTAACAATGGAATAGAAATTCAGTTGAAAGTTAATATATCTATAACAATATATATATAGTTAGAAATGGAAAATTAAAAGTTGATATATAATATAGTCCATTTATAAAAACTAGATAATGACGTTCATCAATACAGCATTTTTAAAAATGATTAAAAAGAACAATTTCTCTTATGATAAATATATAATAAGTTCAATACTTGCATCAAAACTTAAGGCAATAATATGCTGAATCTGAATTTGACCGAATCCATGCTGACAAACCCATGCTTCCTACTAACATCGACATTTATAGGGGGGAGGGGGGGGGGGGGCTTTAGGTCAGAAACCATCTAAAACATTCTTCTTTTTATTGTCTTAAACAAATCTCCATATTTTACTTTATAAGAATATGAAAACAGAATGTCGAAAAATGCAGAAGATCTAATACAATTCTACCCTAAAATGTTGGCGTGCAGTTGTATTTGAATGCACTGGCTGTTATAAAGTACAGTTTTGTGAGGAATATATTTTCGCAATAAGTAGCTACCATCGTAAAATTGTAATATCTTTGTCATATTCAGACTAACTTTGGCCAACTAAAGTAAAAATGAACAAGAAAGTGGATACATTTTTTAGCATTTGGAACTCAATATTATTGTTTTTATAGGAAAAAATTTAAAAATTCATATTTTATTTTTTCTCAAAGTTTTACAAGCTAATGAAATTCCAATATCAGTGATCCATGAATTTTTTGGCTTGCATTAACAATGTTTTATACCATACACCAAAATATTTGATCAGAAACTCTATCAAATAGCTGATTAAATTTAAAAAAATTGACAATATTTCCCATAAATTTGACATATCAATAAAAATATCAAATATCCAATAAAATTTATCAAACAAAAATGTCTTAAAATTAATTTCTACATGTGATTGCATAGTTTCAGGTAAAACAGACTATAAATAATTTACTTACAGTAGCTTGGTTTTACGGACCATAAATAAAAAAGTAGTAATGAACACAAAATAAATGTCTAGGATCATATTTTTTGGTAAAGTATTTAGTAATAAAATCTAACTATACTGTCTATACATCTAGAATTACTTACCTTCAAGGCTTTATCTTATTCTGGAGTTGTTTTCAACAAACTGTGCTTCAATCCTCTAATTCTCGATAAGGTCGCTCGTTTTTTTCTGATTGATAAAGAAGTAGAACAAAGGTGAACAGGTGAATCTCTGTAAAGGCTACCTCATTGATCTGAAAAGTTAAATTTTGATTTGAGAGATGGGAAAGGAATTAAACTAATGGTTTGTTGACTGCAACTCCAAGATTACACGTCAAAGGGTAAGTTACTCAACAACGTACTTCATTGTATTCTTTAAATTCTGCAGCTATTTCATCAAGAAAACCATGCTTAGGTTCAAAAGACAGAAATAAAACATTTGACTTACTAAAATGTACTATTAATGCCCTAGAAGCAATCAGGCTTATTGGGCCTTACTACTCACATATATTGTTTTTTAATTTCAAGGTATTTGATATGAGTATATCTCCCAGTACTCATATCTAATGTAAGGGAGAAGTTGAAATATATCTTTGAAAATACAAAATAATAACATAATAAAAGAGGAAGAAATTTTCACCAGCATTCAAGAATAGTAACATATAAGATTGAATAAACTTACATTCTAGTAAAGTATTAATACATTATTTTGCTCACTGGAGAGACATTTTCAGGTCTCTTACTTCAAGGATTGGGGTGATTGATTGTACCAGCATTTAACCAGTAAAGAAATAAAATAATTAGAAAGTACACTGGCAACTTTTGAGTCGTAAATGAATTGAAAACTCTGTAAATAACAAGTACATAAATCACTCAAAAAATAGTCTCAAGAGATGCACATGCATCAGACATTAGGCATAGATATGATTTCAAGTGTAGAATCTTTATTAGGAAGTCAAATTTCTTCTTTAAAGTATCTTAAATGTGGTGACCTGCATTTTTACACTAAGCTGGGTGGTGCTAGGACAATTGCCACCCGCAGACAATTGCCACCTGCGGATAATTGCCACCCAAATAATTAATATCAGGCCTCTCAACTAAAAATTGTGATAAAATATGTATATTATTGTTGTACGATTAATGAATAATTATATAAATTATAAGATAAAAATTATTATTCGGTTTCTTTATGTGCTTTTTAAATCTTATATTTTTTTAGACTTGTGTTATCAAATATTTTATACCACTAGTCTAGAACGATTAAAACTGTTTAATTCACTTTGTCTATAACATTTTCAGGATTTACACTAATCTATTTTCTTAAAGGGATAGTAAAGTAAAATGAAATAATCGCCAAATTGGTTTTAAATCGATTCAGAATATTTAATTATGAAATATTTAAATGCTCGTTTATTTTTGAAATGTTCATATATAAAGTATACATATAATAAAATTAGCGATACCTAGTGGAAGCATTTGCACTCATTAGTATGTACGTGAGTATGTTTGTTGTTTTCATATTAATTTATGTATGCAGTAATTAACCTTTGTTGCATCAAAATAGTGAGAAGATTATGTGAATTCATAGACAAGAAGGCAGAGTTTTAGAAATAAAGTCATCTCTTCACTTGAGCTAGAATCTGGGTAGAAACTTATATAAGTTGTTTGTTTACAAGATGGCACAACTGATTGTGGCGCCATCTACCGTTAGCATTTTTTATGAAATTAATTATATATAAAATGATATATTTCAATTATTAGATTTTATTGAAAATTGCAATTTTACACGAATACTTCATTTTTACTAAGCTATCGTTTGACATAAAAGAAAATTAAATAAAAAATGAAATGACTGTACTGCCCCTTCAAACACCACGCATCTAAAATTTTAAGCCAATTAATTTGTTCACAGATTATTAGTTAATTTGAAACTGCACCAACTTATCACATTAAGGTCTGTTCTGGATGACTGCTTGCTTATATGCCAATTAGCATCTCAACTCATAGATATCCTAGAATATGGTTATTTGTTTATTAATGATAGTACTGATAAAGGAAGATATATTTAATTTACTAAGTACATTGTAAGGGGGAGGCCGTGATCCCCAAACATTATGCTCTTGGTAAATAAAGATTTGAAGATTTTCATATTTTACTCAAGACAATAACCAGGCTGTAATAACAAAATAAACTACTTAAATAAATGCATCCCATTATTTACATAAATGAATCACACATAGAAAGCTGTATCTTACCCTGGTTATGACGATCCTAGACTTTATAAACAATTCATTTCAAACTCACTTAATTGTAGCTACCATAACTTTACATATCTTTGTTTCTGCAAAAACACCATAACAACTATTATCAAGAGCACAAATTAAGGTTTATTAGAGGCATACAAATTAAGGTCTACACTGCAGCACATCCAGACCAAGACTGACTCTGACAATTGATTCTTCCTATGAAGTAAACTATACATAACAATTCTTCCATTTCAGATTCATGTTTTTATGCTATTTATATTGACAATGCTATTTTTTGGTTTAAATTTCAGGTTTATATTTTATGCTATTTATATTTTAACTATGGTATTTTTAAGTTTCAATTTACAGATTTATATTTTAACAATGCTATTTCAATAGGTAGTCATCCCCTAACAACATCATCAATTGAGTAATGGAAATAATTCATATAAAAACAACATATAATTTATTATATCAACTATGGGAATAATTAATTCTATAAAAAATATTAAATGTGGAATAAATTTTTTATCTTATAATGTATACAATTAATAATAATTAATCATACAAAAATAATATACATATTTTATCAGCATTTTTAAAGTTAAGAGGCCTCATACTAAATAATTGGGTGGCAATTGTCCGCGGGTGGCAATTGTCCGCAGGTGGCAATTGTCCGCAGGTGGCAATTTTCCGGTCACGAAGCTATGGACTTTCTTACCACAATTGGACCAGTCTGCAGAATATGGGAAATTTTGAACATTTTCTGTGAGAACAATCTTTAATTTCCTCCTATATTTACATGTATTTTTACTGAGAACAGAAGCCAAAATGGAGGATTTCTAGTTGAACAGTTTACCAGCTACTGCAGTCTGGAAATTGGAAAAATGGTGTTTCCAGGTTATACCATTCTGTATTTGGTGCACAAAATCCCACTGCCTTCTTTGAAAAGCTGAACCAACAATTTGGTTGATTCACAAACATTTACCAAATTTAACCACCAATAATTAATGGTAACATAGGAATGAATAGCCAAAAATCCACCAACTTTGCTAGAATACTATTATCAAACAGAAAAAATTACACCAACAAGTCGGTGGAGTTTACCATGAAATGCAGACTGGTCCAGATAATAAAGAATGTCAAAACTTCCCATTTTAATGGTGATTTTGCAACAGCTGTTTCGAGCCCTTCAATTGCAAATGGCAAGAAATATCTAATTTTCACCCAGTCAGCAAAAACGCATCTAATTTTCACCCAGTCAGCAAAATGCGCCTATGTCGCCAAAAATCTTTGGAGACAAATTTCTAATTAAATTCCTGTGTTTACATGTTATTATTGGAGACGTGAAGAATTCTGGTCATTTTGGACAGATTTGAAAATCTTTGAAGACAATTTATTCTCAAAATAAAATCTTGGGAGACAGATTTGCACACTTTGCAGACTCGATTTTCTCCTATGGTACAATATTAATTTGGAGAGAATTTATGATATTTGATCATTTTGGAGAGAAATAGTGATTTATGTAGATAGTTGGTCTCAGTTGGAGAGACAAATGTAGAGTTTAAGTTAGTGAGCCATATTATTTTATAAGGCAATGTTTACACCAATCTGAAGACTACAGAATATGGCAACAATATCTCCAGTTTGCAGAAACTGGTAAATTGTTCGTAGTCTCATAGAGATCTCTTGTTTTGTTTGTAGCAGGGGAGGGGGGGGGGGAATTCCGGGCTCAGGGGACGACATACCCCACAATACAGATAACTGATGAATTTTTATTTACACAATAGACTGAAAGTCTACAATAGTTACGGTATAAAATTATAATAATTACCGTTCTATTTTCTATTCTAGTTCTATTCCAAATTGAACATCTCAATCAAAGAATTAAACTGTGTAGTATAAACATTGGATTCAGGTACAGTCAGTCATAAATTTGATACAACAATTATCAAATTCACTCCATAAATCATCAATCTCCATTCAAATTACCTATTTGATAGAACACAAAATTCCACTGACTTATTCAAAACGCTAGAAAAAAACACCAATAACTTTGCAGATCCACCAACATGCTCCCAATTTATCCACCGAAGAATAGAAATTAATGGTAACATAGAAATAAATGGCGAAAAATCCACCAACTTTGCCAGAATATTATTTTCAAAGAGAAAAAATTCCACAGACATGCCAGTGGAAACTACCATGAAATACAGACTGGAGAATATTGTTTTCAGAGTAGAAAAATTTCACCAACAAGTCAGTGAAATTCCAGGTAAAAAAGTATGGCTTATAAACTTTCTGAGTCTCCATTTTGATCTCCAGCTATTCAAAAATAACCAAATTTCTCTCCAAAATGATAAAATTATCATAAATTCTCTCCAAAATAATATTATATGACTAATATGATTTATATCCCAAATAATAAAGCGTGATCAAACTTGCCATTTTATGGCGAGTTAGTGACAATTATTTTGAGCCCTTCTATTGCAAATGGTGAGAAATATCTAATTTTATCCTATGTTACAACTTATAATGTTATTTTGGAGAGAATTTATGATAATTTTAACATTTTGGAGGGAAATTTCGTGATTTTTGGAGACAAATTTAAAGTTTATGAGCCGCCATACTATTTAACTTGGCAGTCTGGTGCACAATGGCGCCACTGGTGAGCCGCTCAGTTTAGATACATATCGGATATTGGGCATTTTCATTCTTTAACACTTTCTATGTAAGTAATTACTATTTTCCTCCTACCTATTCATATATATTATATATATATTAAGTATATTATCCATGTTTCAGAGGCTGGAAAATTGTAATCCAATTATTGAGCCAAAATTTCAGTTTCACAAAAAATTTGAGCCAAGCCACTTTGGCTCATTCTTTGGAGATTTCAAGCCAAAATTAACATGGGAAATTGGGAAAATAGGAATTAGTTTAAAATTATAAGCCAATTAGACATATCTGAGTTTTGACCTTTTGAAATCTAAGCCAATTAATTGGCTCTGACTGACATACTCTGTAACATGTAGTATATTCACATCATAGAGTAAATTACGATTATCGGTCAGTTTACATCTTCAGTCATATAAGAAAAAACAATATTATAATTATTATTTTATTGTTATTTATTCACCATTTTCTATTTCTTCAAATTGCAACCAGAGATTTTGTATTGGTTTGATCTAAGGTTTTTAGATTTACAAAATTTACTCATATTTTTGATACCAAGTCTTGATATTATTTTATTGTTTATGTTTTAATCAAATCAATCTTATAGTAATAATTTCTCTCTTGTATTTATTTATTTGGTGTCCGCTTTTACACTATGGGTATTAAACATGAAGAATGTAACCATGATAAGCACATCAATATATTGACTTGATATTTAAATTCCCCTATCCTATTTTTAAATGTATTTTATCTAGAAAATAAATTAGACTATGCAGAAAATTTAATTTTAATTGAATTCATTAAAAGTAACCCATTAACGGGCAATAAATTGATACTGATGATCTGTTATTTTTACCGGGAAAATACACTCGTGTTTAATAATTTATTTCAAAAATGTGGAATAATTAATTACAAAATAATGGAAGATTACTTAATCATCAGAATTTTTTTTGTATTGTAGATACTAAGTTTTGTACATATTGTATCATTCATTTATTTGAAGATTTGAAAGAAATGGAAAATAGGGCAAATAATTGGTGAGATGAAATATGAAACAAATTATTACAATGAAATACACAGTAGGGCAAGTACCGAATTATCGGTCAGTTCCATGTCTCCAGTTATATAAGAAAAAACGATATAATAATAAAACAATAGTAATATATCGTTTTTTCTTATACAACCGAAGATGTGGAGCTGATCTATAATTCGGAACTTGCCCTGTATATTTCACAGATCAAAAATATCAATTGAGAACAATCATCAAATGCAATAAAAGTGCTAACATGAAATAAACTAGGAGATCTAACAGCTAGCTAAAGTTTTAGATGAATTAGTTCGGGTTACTGGGGTTCACAAGTCCCCTAGCAGAAAATTTCTGCCCCCTGAGTCAATATCAGAAACAATAAGGATTGATTAAAATACATATTAATATGATATAATAGCAATGATTTATTACAAGAAATCGAATTCACAGCACACGTTAAGTTAACAAATCAAAGAGTTATCTTTCACAATATCTTTAATTTCAATATGTAGATATTGTGAGCTCTGTTTAGCAATTATTGGGAATAGAAAAGAAAACACGAGAATAAATGGCTCACTATACACCAACTTGCACTCTGGTGAAATTGATAGTGTTACGCTTGTCGCTTCCTCACTTATTAGAGAGTTTCTTATTCTCTATATTGTCTTCGTAAGTTATTCCAAGTTAAGAGAAATATACTTTCTCAAAAATAGACTAGACTTTCTCTCAATTCGTCTTACTTTATTTAGGCCGTGTTCAAGTAATGATCGAGATACTTTATTAGGTTATAAGTGACTATGGAGAGCTAACAAGGGTAATAAAACAAGTAAGTATTATTAATAATGTCTACTCAAATAATGGGTAATACACTTTGGAAAGTTCACGTAATAAGCTTTATGAATAGTCAATATTTGAAGAGTTTGGTTCCAAAACGCTATAAATCCATTTTGATCAATTTGAGTTAAAATGTGTTTTCTTTACCAAGAAAGTACAAAGATGAAAACCACTATTTTCTGTTTCAATCATTCACATAGCATATTGAGGTTATAATAACATAAACAATTCAAATCCACAATACCGACGAAATACAATATTGATTTAGGTGGAAACTCATTTTTTTCAAAAGTGGCGTTTATCGCGTTTTGGAACCAAACTCTTCATTTCTAAACACTGGTAATTAATACTGGGACACTAGGAAATCTTGAGGTGACTCTAGCGGCGCCCCTAGGGCCGGCCCGTCTAGAGTAGACCACCAACGCTGACCGCAAGAGTGAGCTTCGATAACAAATTCCAAACTCAAGAGTTGTACCTTATATAGGGGACTTCAAGGAAAATCTATGAATTCAGGGTCGACTTTTTGTAATAGTCTCCTTGCTAAACTGTTCACACCCAATCGTAAATATTCTGATTTAACTATTCTCAAGTTGACAATAATAATAGGCTAACTTAAGAGATTTGAACAAAACTAACATATGAAATTACTTTTAATTCTTATTCTTTAAAGAATTGTGCAACACATGCATATATTCAGTAATCTTCCAAAAGTAGCACATTGTCTCCTCAATGAAATCAGAGTCTTACATTCACAACTGTTAATATATAAAAACTTATCTCATTATTAACACAAGGTCACATACTCCAGTCATGTATAATTAGATATAATAATTTTTATCATAAAAAATGCTACTGAAAGGTGTGGTTACTTCAACTCAACGTGTATGCAACTGTTATAAGTTATAATACCATATTAATGATATTATAACAATACAGAGGTATTGTATTAACATTAATTAGTGGTTCTATTGTATAGATAATACAATGATATTAGTGCAGTGCCAACATAACTAGAGTCATCTAAACAGATAGGAAAATTAGATATTTCAAACTGTACTAAAAAAGCAAGACAACTATTAATCAATAAATGATATCCACACTTCAACCGTCACATCAAGATTAAGTGGATCTACCTATCATTTATAGTTAATCTTCTGCCTTGGACTATACAATCACATATACATAGTTAGTCATGCATTTTTGGTCATAGCAATCTTATTTCATTCTAAAATATATATTGAGTAGTTTCTTGCAAGTCATGCAGAATAGTTAAGGTGTATTTCATTGACTGATATCATGGGTACCAACTGAAACTAATAATAATATAGTTTTTTCTTATATTCTTGTGGAAAAAGTAGGAGGAGCTTAGCAAAAAGTCTGGTTTTAAGACTTAAAAAATCCTATGTGTGTACGGCACTTAGCAATATTTACAGATTCAGAACCCATTCTACCTTTAGCCTTTGGACTCAGGAAGTACATCAGTCTTCTCAGAAGATTGGTCTCAACTGATGAACTGTTGTCTAACTACAGTAATATTTACATCATCTATATCTAAGTACGGTTCCTAAAGTTGCTGAACCTTCCTCTCAAAAACTCCAGGGTTGCAGATTCTAAGAGGTTATGATAATTTTAGGAAAGAAAGATGACAATAACTCATCAAATAATTCTCTGTCTACCAATAGTACAGCCTGAAAGAATGATATCTTAGAGAATATATATTCTGAATGATTTGGTAATAAAATGTTTAACACTATTGAGTAGGTTTATGAAATTGTCTGTTACATACAAGTATGCTGTGAGAAAATACTCTGACAAACTTCACAAAAATATGACTTTTCATGCATCTTTCCTAACTAAATGTTTTATTACAAATATCACAGCTGAATACAGGATGTAGATATTTGTCAATTTATTTATGTCCTGTGTGAATTTTTATTGGAATACATGTTTCTTTTATTAGTAAATGCTTGAGACAAACTTTCTTATGTGAATTCATCTTATGTTTATGAGAAAAAGTTTTTTTACAAATATCACAGCTGAATGGTTTCTCACCAGTGTGAATTCTTTTGTGTGTGTTCAGGTTACCTGCAAAAGAAAATCTCTTATTACAAATATCACAACTGAACGGCTTCTCACCAGTGTGAATTCTTTTGTGTCTGTTCAGGTTAAAGGCTGAAGACAATGTTTTATTACAAATATCGCAGCTGAACGGCTTATCACCAGTGTGAACTTTCATATGAGAATGTATAGTACTTTTACGAGAAAAAGTTTTTTTACAAATATCACACCTGAATGGTTTCTCACCAGTGTGAATTCTTTTGTGTGTGTTCAGGTTACCTGCAAAAGAAAATCTCTTATTACAAATATCACAACTGAACGGCTTCTCACCAGTGTGAATTCTTTTGTGTCTGTTCAGGTTAAAGGCTGAAGACAATGTTTTATTACAAATATCGCAGCTGAACGGCTTATCACCAGTGTGAACTTTCATATGAGAATGTATATGAATTTTTTGTGAAAAAGTTTTTTTACAAATATCACAACTGAATGGCTTCTCACCAGTGTGAATTCTTTTGTGTGTGTTCAGGTTACCTGCAAAAGAAAATCTCTTATTACAAATATCACAACTGAACGGCTTCTCACCAGTGTGAATTCTTTTGTGTCTGTTCAGGTTAAAGGCTGAAGACAATGTTTTATTACAAATATCGCAGCTGAACGGCTTATCACCAGTGTGAATTTTCATATGAGAATGTACATGATTCTTTGTAGAAAAAGTTTTATTAAAAATATCACAACTGAACGGCTTCTCACCAGTGTGAATTATTTTATGAACATTTATAGAACAGTATTGAGAGAAAGTTTTATTACAAACATCACAACTGAATGGCTTTTCACCAGTGTGAATTCTTTTATGTGCTTTCAGGTGACCTGCTAAA
Source organism: Caprella mutica (assembly GCA_947561585.1). Taxonomy (NCBI): domain Eukaryota; kingdom Metazoa; phylum Arthropoda; class Malacostraca; order Amphipoda; family Caprellidae; genus Caprella; species Caprella mutica. The sequence continues at coordinate 143,809 of CANNZV010001378.1, read as the reverse complement.
CAAAATTTCTTATTACAAACATCACAAATATATGGCTTTTCACCTGTGTGAACTCTTTGATGAATTCTTAGAGCACTTTTATGACGGAAGTTTCGATTACAAACATCACAGCAAAAGGATTTAACATTAGTCTTAAAACATTCACCACTATTCACTTTTCTTTTACTGGAAGACTTTCCCTTATCCAAATTTTCAGAATTTTCTAATTCAACAGAACTGCCCTCACGTGCTTTGGAGTTTGTGTATAAATTACTTTCATCTTCAGCAGAAATCAACTCTGTCGGCAATGACTGTTCCTGATCTTCTAAACTCTCTTCTTTGATGGTAATATCATCTTCTATATTCTCAATGTCTGTGATATTAGAAATGTGTTCAATATCAGACAAACCAACATTAACATCTGTTGTTGAGATATCTGGCTTAACATCTTCCTCTTTCACCAAATGGATCACATTGCATTGATCAGCTACAGCAGCAGCCTCTGCAGATGAGTTGTGACTCTGAACTCCAGATTCCATCTGCAACATGAAGAGAACATTTGTATTATAATGGAAAAAATTTATCATTTACATGAACTTCTTTCTGAACAGTAGGTTTAATGGCATGAATTTTTTATGAAAAAATACAATGAAATTGAAGAAGAATTGTGAAATTAACAATGGAATAGAAATTCAGTTTAAAGATAATATATCTATAACAATATATATATAGTTAGAAATGGAGAATTAAAAGTTGATATATAATATAGTCCATTTATAAAAACTAGATAATGACGTTCATCAATACAGCATTTGGAAAAATGATTTAAAAGAACAATTTCTCTAATGATAAATATATTATAAGTTCAATACTTGCATCAAAACTTAAGGCAATAATATGCTAAATCCGAATTTTACCGAAACCATGCTGACAAACCCATGCTTCCTACTACCATTGACATTTAAGGGGGGGGGGGTCAGAAACTACCTAAAACATTCTTCTTTTTATTGTCTAAAACAAATCTCCATATTTTACTTAACAAGAATATGAAAACAGAATGTCGAAACATGCAGAAGATCTAATACAATTCTACCCTAAAATGTTGGTGTGCAGTTGTATTTGAATGCACTGGCTGTTATAAAGTAGAGTTTTGTGAGGAATATATTTTCGCAATAAGTAGCTACCATCGTAAAATTGTAATATCTTTGTCATATTCAGACTGACTTTGGCCAACCAAAGTAAAAATGAACAAGAAAGTGGATACATTTTTTAGCATTTGGAACTCAAAATTATTGTTTTTATAGGAAAAAATTTAAAAATTCATATTTTATATTTTCTCAAAGTTTTACAAGCTAATGAAATTCCAATATAAGAGATGCATTAATTTTTGGCTTGCATTAACAATGTTTTATACCATAAACCAAAATATTTGATCAGAATCTTTATCAAATAGCTGATTAAATTTAAAAAAATTGACAATATTTCCCATAAATTTGACATATCAATAAAAATATCAAATATTCAATAAAATGTATCAAACAAAAATGTCTTAAAATTAATTTCTACATGTGATTGCATAGTTTCAGGTAAAACAGACTATAAATAATTTACTTACAGTAGCTTGGTTTTACGGACCATAAATAAAAAAAGTAGTAATGAACACAGAATAAATGTCTAGGATCATATTTTTTGGTAAGGTATTTAGTAATAAAATTTAACTATACTGTCTATACATCTAGAATTACTTACCTTTAAGGCGTAATCTTATTCTGGAGTTGTTTTCAACAAATTGTGCTTCGATCCTCTAATTCTCGATAAGGTCGCTTGTTTTTTTCTGATTGATAAAGAAGTAGAACAAAGGTGAACAGGTGAATCTCTGTAAAGGCTACCTCATTGATCTGAAAAGTTAAATTTTCATTTTTAGAGATTGGAAAGGAATTAAACTAATGGTTTGTTGACTGCAACTCCCAAGATTACACGTCAAAGGGTAAACTACTCAACAACGTACTCCATTGTATTCTTTAAATTCTTCAGCTATTTCATCAAAAAAACATGCTTACATTCCAGAGATAGAAATAAAACGTTTGACTTATTAAAATGTACTATTAACGCCTCAGAAGCAATCAGGCATATTGGGCCTTACTACTCACATATATTGTTTTTTAATATCGAGGTATTTGATACGAGTATTTCTCCCAGTACTCGTATCTAATGTATGTGAGCAGTTTGAAATAAATCTTTGAAAATTACAAAATATTAAACTAAAAGAGAAGAAATTTCCACCAGTATTTAAGAATAGTCACATACAAGATTAAATAAACTTACTTTCTAGTTAAGTAATAATAAATTATTTTGCTCACTAGAGAGACATTTTCAGGTACCTTACTTCAAGGATCGGGTGATTGATTGTACCAGCATTTTAATAGTACAGAAATAAAATAATTAGAAAGATCAATGGCAACAAAAAAAGAAAGTTAAAGAATTACTTCCTCACTTACACAACATGTATATCTGTTGTATAAAGCTGTGAATGTGGTACTTGGTAATTAATTTTAATAATGTACTTTTTCTTTAGTTTAATTTTTTTTTGTAGATTGTAAATAAAGTTTGTTTAACCTCCACTGATAAATAAAATTAAAGTCAGACTATATATTTTGCCCGAATAGCCTGAAGAGGCCACCTATATGGGCTTAAAAACATGTACATATATATAACTTACTAATATATATTGAATATATTTATTTTAACTAGTTGCTTATTGATGTATGTTTTTATTGTTTGTGTTTGTGTGTTTTCAATAAAGATTTATTTATTTTATTCTTGCATTGATTATTTCCAATTATTTCTAACATCTTATTCAATGTTCTTTTCAATATTAGAGAGTATAATATTTCAATTATGTATGTGAGTATGTATACAACAGTCTAACAATAAAAAAATAAAAAAACTTTCGAGTGTTTTCGCGACATGTAATTTCCTAACAAGTCAGTGAAATTCCAAGTAAAATAGTAAGGCTTATAAACTCTCAAGTCTTCATTTTTATCTCCAACTATCACAAAATAATCAAATATCTCTCCAAAATGATCAAATTATCATAAACTCTCTCCAAAATAATATTATATGAATAATATGATTTATATCCCAAGTAATAAAGCATGTACAAACTCGCCATTTTAATGGCGAGTTAGTGACAATTATTTTGAGCCCTTCTATTGCAAATGGTGAGAAATATCTAATTTTATCCTATGTTACAACTTATAAGGTTATTTTGGAGAGAATTTATGATAATTTTATCATTTTGGAAGGAAATTTGGAGACAAATTGAGAGTTTATGAGCCGCAATACTATTTTACTTGGCAGTCTAGTGCACAGTGGTGTCACTGGTGAGCCGCTCAGCTTAGATACATATCGGATATTGGGCATTTATATTCTTTAACATTTTCTATGTGAATAATTACTATTTTCCTCCTACCTAGTCCTATTCCTATATTATATATAAATATATTGAGTATATGATCCAAGTTTCAGATGCTGAAAAATTGTAATCCAATGATAGAGCCAAAATTTCACAAAAAAATTGAGCCAAGCCACTTTGGCTCATTCTTTGGAGATTTCAAGCCAAAATTAACATGGGAACATAGGAATTAATTCAAAATTATAAGCCAATTAGACATATCTGAGGTTTGACCTTTTGGAATCTAAGCCAATTAATTGCCTCTGACTGACATACTCTGTAACATGTAGTATATTCACATCATAGAGTAAATTACGAATTATCAGTCAGTTTACATCTTCAGTCAAATAAGAAAAAACAATATTATAATTATTATTTTATTGTTATTTATTTATCATATTTTATTTCTTCAAATTGCAACCAGAGATTTTGCATTGGTTTGATCTGAGGTTTTTAGATTTACAAAAATTACTCATATTTTTGATACCAAGTCTTGATATTATTTTATTGTTTATGTTTTAATCAAATCAATCTATACTAATAATTTCTCTCTTATATTTATTTATTTGGTGTCCGCTTTTACACTAAGTATATTAAACATGAAAAAAGTAATCATGATAAGCACGTCAATATATTGACTTGATATTTAAATTCCCCTATCCTATTTTTAAATGTATTTTATCTAGAAAATAAATTAGACTTTGCAGAAAATTTAATTTTAATTGAATTCATTAAAAGTAACCCAATAATGGGTAATAAATTGATACTGATGATCTGTTATTTTTTCCGGGAAAATACACTCGTGTTTAATAATTTATTTCGAAAATGTTGAATAATTAATTTCAAAATAATGGAAGATTACTTATGTATCAAAAATTTTTTATATTGTAGATACAAAGTTTTGTACATATTGTATCATTTATTAATTTGAAGATTAGAAAGAAATGGAAAATAGGGCAAATAATTGGTGAGATGAAATATGAAACAAATTATTACAATGAAATACACAGTAGGGCAAGTACCGAATTATCGGTCAGTTCCATATCTCCAGTTATATAAGAAAAAACTATATAATAATAAAACAATAGTAATATATCGTTTTTTCTTATACAACCGAAGATGTGGAGCTGATCTATAATTCGGAACTTGCCCTGTATATTTCACAGATCAAAAATATCAATTGAGAACAATCATCAAATGCAGTAAAAGTGCTTACATGAAATAAACTAGGAGATCTAACAGCTAGCTAAAGTTTTAGATGAATTAGTTCGGGTTACTGGGGTTCACAAGTCCCCTAGCAGAAAATTTCTGCCCCCTGAGTCAATATCAGAAACAATAAGAATTGATTAAAATACATATTAATATGATATAATAGCAATGATTTATTACAAGAAATCGAATTCACAGCACACATTAAGTTAACAAATCAAAGAGTTATCTATCACAATATAAACATCAAATATAGAAAACTGTTTTTTTTTTGCAACACTGCCTACAGGTATCATGGATACCAACTGAAATAAATAATATAGTTTTTTCTTATATTCTCGTTTAAAAAGTAGGAGGAGCTTAGCAAAAAGTCTGGTGGAAAGACTTAAAAAGCCCTATGTGTGTACAGCCCTTAGCAACATTTACAGATTCTGAACCCATTCTACCTTTAGCCTTTGGACTCAGGAAGTACATCATTGGATGATGAGTCTTCTCAGAAGATTGGTCTCAACTGATGAACTGTTGTCTGACTACAGTAATATTTACATCATCTACATCTAAGTATGGTTCCTAAAGTTGCTGAACCTTCCACTCAAAAACTTCAGTGTTGCAGATTCTAAGAAGTTATGACAATTTTAGGAAAGAAAGATGACAATAACTCATCAAATAATTCTCAGTCTACCAATAGTACAGCCTGAAAGAATGATATCTTAGAGAATATATATTCTGAATGATTTGGTAATAAAATGTTTAACACTATTGAGTAGATTTATGAAATTGTCTGTTACATACAAGTATGCTGTGAGAAAATACTCTGACAAACTTCACAAACAAATGGCTTTCCATGCATCTTTCCTAACTAAATGTTTTATTACAAATATCACAGCTGAATACAGGATGTAGATATTTGTCAATTTATTTATGTCCGGTGTGAATTTTTATGGGAATTCATGTTTCTTTTATTAGTAAATGCTTATGGCAAATTTTCGTATGTGAATTCATCTGACGTTTTCGAGCAAAACTTTTATTGCAAATATCACAGATGAATGGTTTTTCACCAGTGTGAATTCTTTTGTGAGGGATCATTGTAGATTTATGAGAAAAAGTTTTATTTCAAACATCACAACTGAATGGCTTTTCACCAGTGTGAATTTTCATATGAGAATGTATATTACTTTTTTGAGAAAAAGTTTTATTACAAATATCACAACTGAAAGGCTTTTCACCAGTGTGAATTCTTTTGTGTGTGTTCAAATTACCTGCTAACGAAAAAGTTTTATTACAAATATCACAGCTGAATGGCTTCTCACCAGTGTGAATTCTTTTGTGTTTGTTCAGGTCACCTGTTAACGAAAAAGTTTTATTACAAATATCACAGCTGAATGGCTTCTCACCAGTGTGAATTCTTTTGTGTTTGTTCAGGTCACCTGCTGACGAAAAAGTTTTATTACAAATATCACAGCTGAAAGGCTTTTCACCAGTGTGAATTCTTTTGTGTGTGTTCAAGTTACCTGCTGACGAAAAAGTTTTTTTACAAATATCACAGCTGAATGGCTTCTCACCAGTGTGAATTCTTTTGTGTTTGTTCAAATTACCTGCTAACGAAAAAGTTTTATTACAAATATCACAGCTGAATGGCTTCTCACCAGTGTGAATTCTTTTGTGTTTGTTCAGGTCACCTGTTGACGAAAAAGTTTTATTACAAATATCACAGCTGAATGGCTTCTCACCAGTGTGAATTCTTTTGTGTGTGTTCAAGTTACCTGCTGACGAAAAAGTTTTATTACAAATATCACAGCTGAATGGCTTCTCACCAGTGTGAATTTTCATATGAGAATGTATATTACTTTTTTGAGAAAAAGTTTTATTACAAATATCACAACTGAAAGGCTTTTCACCTGTGTGAATTCTTTTGTGTGTGTTCAAATTACCTGCTAACGAAAAAGTTTTATTACAAATATCACAGCTGAATGGCTTCTCACCAGTGTGAATTCTTTTGTGTTTGTTCAGGTCACCTGTTGACGAAAAAGTTTTATTACAAATATCACAGCTGAATGGCTTCTCACCAGTGTGAATTCTTTTGTGTTTGTTCAGGTCACCTGCTGACGAAAAAGTTATATTACAAATATCACAGCTGAAAGGCTTTTCACCAGTGTGAATTCTTTTGTGTGTGTTCAAGTTACCTGCTGACGAAAAAGTTTTTTTACAAATATCACAGCTGAAAGGCTTTTCACCAGTGTGAATTCTTTTGTGTGTGTTCAAGTTACCTGCTGACGAAAAAGTTTTATTACAAATATCACAACTGAATGGCTTTTCACCAGTGTGAATTCTTTTGTGTTTGTTCAAATTACCTGCTAACGAAAAAGTTTTATTACAAATATCACAGCTGAATGGCTTCTCACCAATGTGAATTCTTTTGTGTTTGTTCAGGTCACCTGCTGAAGAAAAAGTTTTATTACAAACATCACAAATATATGGCTTTTCACCTGTGTGAACTCTTTGATGAGTTCTTAGAACACTTTTATAACGAAAATTTCGATTACAAACATCACAGCAAAAGGATTTTATATTAGTCTTGAAACATTCAATACTATTCACTTTTCTTTTACTGGAAGACTTTCCCTTATCCAAATTTTCAGAATTTTCTATTTCAACAGAACTGCCCTCACGTGCTTTGGAGTTTGTGTATAAATTACTTTCATTTTCAGCACAAATCAACTCTGTTGGCAATGACTTTGTCGGCATCGACTCTATCGGCAATGACTGTCCCTGATCTTCTAAACTCTCTTCTTTGATGGTAATATCATCTTCTATATTCTCAATGTCTGTGATATTAGAAATGTGTTCAATATCAGACAAACCAACATTAACATCTGTTGTTGAAATATCTAGCTTAACATCTTCCTCTTTCACCAAATAGATCACATTGCATTGATCAGCTACAGCAGCAGCCTCTGCAGATGAGTTGTGACTCTGAACTCCAGATTCCATCTGAAACATGAAGAGAACATTTGTATTATATTGGAAAAAATTGATCATTTACTTGAACTTCATTCTGTACAGTAGGTTTAATGAATGAATTTTTTATGAAAAAAACAATAAAATTGAAGAAGAATTGTGAAATTAACTATAGAATAGAAATTCAGTTAAAAGATCATATATATCTATAACAATATATATAGTTAGAAATGGACAATTGAAAGTTGATATATAATATCGTCTATTTATAAAAACTAAATGATGACGTTCATCAATTCAGCATTTTTAAAAATGATTAAAAAGAACAATTTCTCTTATGATAAATATATAATAAGTTGAATACTTGCATCAAAACTTAAGGCAATAATATGCTGAATCTGAATTTGACCGAATCCATGCTGACAAACCCATACTTCCTACTAACATCGACATTTATAGGGGGGAGGGGGGGGGGGGGCTTTAGGTCAGAAACCATCTAAAACATTCTTCTTTTTATTGTCTTAAACAAATCTCCATATTTTACTTTATAAGAATATGAAAACAGAATGTCGAAATATGCAGAAGATCTAATACAATTCTACCATAAAATGTTGGCGTGCAGTGGTATTTGAATGCACTGGCTGTTATAAAGTAGAGTTTTGTGAGGAATATATTTTCGCAATAAGTAGCTACCATCGTAAAATTGTAATATCTTTGTCATATTCAGACTGACTTTGGCCAACCAAAGTAAAAATGAACAAGAAAGTGGATACATTTTTTAGCATTTGGAACTCAAAATTATTGTTTTTATAGGAAAAAATTTAAAAATTCATATTTTATATTTTCTCAAAATTCTAAAAGCAAATGAAATTCCAATATAAGAGATGCATTAATTTTTTGGCTTGCATTAACAATGTTTTATACCATAAACCAAAACATTTGATCGAAATCTTATCAAATAGCTGATTAAATTGAAAAAAATTCACAATATTCTCATAAATTTGATACACCAATAAAAATATCAAATATTCAATAAAATGTATCAAACAAAAATGTCTTAAAATTAATTTCTACATGTGATTGCAAAGTTTCAGGTAAAACAGACCATAAATAACTTACTCACAGTAGCTTGGTTTTATGGACCGTAAATGAAAGAGTGGTAATGAACACAAAATAAATGTCTTGGAACTTATTTTTTGGTAAAGTATTTAATAATAAAATTTAACTATACTGTCTATACATTTAGAATTACTTACCTTTAAGGCATAAACATATTCTGGAGTTGTTTTCAACAAACTGTGCTTCAATCCTCTAATTCTCGATAAGGTCGCTCGGTTTTTCTGATTGATAAAGAAGTAGAACAAAGTTGAACAGGTGAATCTCTGTAGAGGCTACCTCATTGATCTGAAAAGTTAAATTTTGATTTGAGAGATGGGAGAGGAATCAAACTAATAGTTTGTTGACTGCAACCCCAAGCTTACACGTCAAGGGTAAGTTACTCAACAACGTACTCCATTGTATTCTTTAAATTCTGAAGCTAAAAAAAAAAAAAAAAAAAAAAGATAAAGAAAAAAAAAAGGAAACCATGCTTTGATTCCAGAGATAGAAATTAAAACGTTTGACTTACTAAAATGTACTATTTATGCTCTAGAAGCAGTCAGGCTTATTGGGCCTTACTACTCACGTATATTTTTTTTAAAGGCCCCCGCCAGAAGAAGCAGACCTTCTTTATATAATTTAAAAAAAAAATATCTTTATTAAGACAATGAACAATAAAAGATAAAAGACTCTGCTCTACGACCATGGCTCCGACCATCGCCAATGGTGGTGGCTTCTAACCGACTGTGAGGTGCCTATAGCAGAACAGTGCTGTTGAAATGTAAGTTAAATGTATTACACACTCGTTATATGTTTAATATTAATTTCCTGTTAGACTAGCTCAGCTATATTAAATTACCTATTGTTTAAATAACCATGTATTACTTTTAATGAGAAACGGACGTAAGGTCTAAAGTCTATTACACTTCCGTCGAGTGTTAAATATCACTGCTTGTAGAACCCTAAGGCAGTCTGTTTTTGCATTACTCAGAGAGAGATGTGATTCTCTGATCTCTCTAAATATTCTTCTCTTTGTATAACATATAAACTCTTTAAATAAACTCTATGTCTTAACGTTGTTAACCCACTGTAATTTAACCTAATTCTAACAAGTGCAACACCCAAACTGCGGTCATCATACTTCTCCTTGACTGACGTCAGGATACTAAAAGCATTGCCCCTCTGAACTGCCAAACCAACTCTCTGCTCTAACCAAAAGGTCTCTCTAACATCATCAGTGACGTCGGTAATACGACGGCCGATTTCAGTCAGGAGTGCACCTGTCGTTTCACCATAGCTACCTGCAGTTTCCACCGCTATGGGTTCGAACCGATATCGAACCAAGTGACAATGCCGAGTCGATCCAGTGAGACGCCGCGTAAGTGTCTACACATGTTGCATCCCAACAAAGACACCTCCCATCTGTAAAAGGGAAGACTGAGATACCATCAGGCCGCTTACCATCACCCCTATCAACCCCCAGAGGCTCAAGCACTGAAGGGATACCAGCCGAAATCAAAACTCTCCTAATAACATCATTCAGGGTTGCATGTCTCGAATGGCGTCCAGCACTGTAGCGACATGATAGACCGTGAAGTCCCCTTGAATTAACCCTCTGGCCGCATCGGCACACATGTGGCTCACAGATGTCTGCACCAACACGCAGCGCAATCGCAACCCGAAAAGACTCTGCGTCGAGTTGCGTTCCAAGTGTGGGAACTGGAAGCGCATATAGCTAAAGTCCGCTCTCTCTACATACAGATACCAGCAAACGTGCCGTAGACAATTGATCAGCCTCCTTGAGCAGTCTGGCCACAGTGGCTACCAACTTAGGGTCATCCCATGACCTCTGCCGACTCTCATTAGCTCCCTCAGCTAAGGCTAAACCCTCACTTTGCCATTTCTCCACTGCTGCTCCAAGCTCTCGGTCATCCCCAATCTGTGTTCTGCACAGAATGGATCTAACCAAATCCTCGGTAGCATGAAGAGAAGAAATGAATGCGGGTAGCGTAATGTCCTTAGACATCCTGATTCCTATCCCTCAACTGTACGGGCATTGATGCCTGCACAAGTGAGTCTCCCTAAAACTTAACGTTGGTAACCATCGAGAGAGCTGATACAATGACATTGTCGAACTGTGAAAGATCCTCACTATTCCTGTAAGCTGGTGAAGCACGGAGGATATATTGGAGCTTAGGCAAAGCAAAACAGTTCTTGAGCAAAGCAGAAGCTTGATGGTTCTCAATCAGTTTCAACCTTGACGAAAGCCTCTCCAAATCCTCCTTCTTCTCAGCAACAGCTGCTGGTATGCCCCTCTCCATGAGTGGTGCTCCCAGCAAGCTTAAATCTTCCACTGGAACGACTCTCAATCCTGGCATCAACCCCTCAAATAGATTCCTCGTAATTATTGATTCTTCCTCAGAATGATTCAGCAAAATCAGTTCACACTTCTCTCGGTTGATATCCAGCCCCACTTCAGCAAGGTCATTGATTAGACGCTGCAAGCAAGTGAACACCTTTTCAGATGAATCTCCGATTGTCCCGTCATCGAGATACCAGACATTCAACTAAGTGTCCACCCTTCGCGTTATCTCATCAATTCCCAAAGAGAAGAGAGCTGGACCGAAAGGGTCGCCCTGCTGTAAACCCGTTGCGGATACGAGGTTTGTCCCCCCATTAAAAAGTGTTGTTGGACCAGAAGAAGCCTGCAGAATCAGTCTATAAAGCCCCTGAGTCCTTTGTTTAGCCGCATTCAGGAACACATCTCGTCGTAGGCTATTGAAAGCATTGGCCATGTCAATCTTGAAAATAACCTTTTTACCTTCTAACCCAAGATATCTACGAGTGGCATGAGCTGCCGCTTCGCAGTCACCTCGAGTTGAAACCCCTAACTGTATAGGGCGCAAGGATTCTCCAAAACTAGCTATCATGGGACGTGACCCAACTTTCACAGCCAAACGTCTCAAAGTGTTCCCTACAGCAATAGGACGCACGCCACCGTCCTTTTTCCCCAAAGCACTCAAAGGGGCTCCATAGAAAATCGGTCTAGCAAATTCTGGAACATCCCCCTTCAAAATGAGGTTAACGAACATCGTTGGGTGGTTAGTAACCTGGCGCCTGCCTCAGAAGCTTTACGGGAGACAAGAGACTGCAGGTGACACGGACGTAACCCATCGGGACCCCCGCTGAGCCTTTCCTGAACGAAGACAAGGCCTTTCTGACGTCTACCGTCACTGGCAACGGGCGGCTGGCAGTCATCCCCTGGCCCTGCAGGCAACAAGAGGTCCTCAGGAGCAGGAGGGTGTTTCCGCTGGATAGCCGTCAAAGTTTTGTCTTTTTCAGGCGAAATCTACGACGACGAAACCAACAGACGCACTGCTCCGGTAATATCTCCTTCAGACAACTTATCAGACACACGCTAAACCAGTTGAACATCCTTATTCACTGTTCCCACACTTAAAGCGCCCTCCTGCGGAATGATTAACAGGTGCTCTTCCATGTAAGACGCGACCTGTCTTTTCACTTCCGTTGTTAACGAAGTATTCCGTTTTGCTTCCGAACTGCGTTGTCCGGGACTCCTGAGAGCCTAAAAGGCAAAAGCTCAAGAGTCTACCCCACGCAATGGGAGTTCCCTCCTGAATTACTCTTTCAAGTAACTTTTGCAACGAGTCCGCTACGCAAAAGATGGCTCCTTTAGGAATTATATTCAGTACTTTCATGCTCCTACGGCACCGAGAGATGTACGCCTCCAAATCAATCGTCGCATCTGTGGCGGGTTGTGGTGTTATCACCCCCCGCCCCAGACACGACACACAAGACCATCGAAGGATAGCATCTGCTTGGCAGCTAGACAGACTAACGCAAGAGAGGTGAAAAACATCTCTGCAACAAGTGCACACAACAGTCCGCTTCCTGATGTTAATAGAAGAAAATGACAAACAACAGTCCCTTTCTGCCATATGCTCACTAGTGGGTCAAGGAAGTTTTCAGCTGACCTGATTGTACACGTCCTACCGACTAAACAAACTGACTGACTGTCTGTCACCTGAGCATGCCGCGAAAAGCTAAAAGAGAGGAAGCTAGGTGTCACAGCAGCCAGAAGGTGATAACCAGGGCAGCATAAACAAAGCGCTGAGCAAGCAGAAACAGAGGTGAACAGGTACTAACAGCCCATCAGAAAATCAAGGTCTCAATCAGAGCGCAGCAGTACACAACCTACTGTGATGGCTGCTCTAGGCTAACGTATATTGTTTTTTAATGTCAAGGTATTTGATACGAGTATTTCTCCCAGTACTCGTATCTAATGTATGGGAGCAGTTTGAAATAAATCTTTGGAAATCACAAAATAATAACAAACTAAAAGAGGAAGAAATTTCCACCAGTATTTAAGAATAGTCACATATAATATTAAATAAACCTACTTTCTAGTTATGTAATAATAAATTATTTTGCTCACTAGAGAGACATTTTCAGGTCCCTTACTTCAAGGATCGGGGTGATTGATTGTACCAGCATTTTAATAGTACAGAAATAAAATGATTAGAAAGATCAATGGCAACAAAAAAAGAAAGTTAAAGAATTACTTCCTCACTTAAACCACATGTATATCTGTTGTATAAAGCTGTGGAAGTAGTACTTTGTAATTTAATTTTAATAATGTACTTTTTCTTTAGTTTAATTTTTTTTTGTAGATTGTTAATAAATTTTGTTTAACCTCCACTGATAAATAAAATTAAAGTCAGACTATATATTTTGCCCGAATGGCCTGAAGAGGCCACCTTTATGTGCTTGAAAACATGTACATATATATATATATATAACTTACTAATATATATTGAATAAATTTATTTTACCTAGTTGCTTATTGATGTATGTTTTTATTGTTTGTGTGTTTTCAATAAAGATTTATTTATTTTATTCTTGCATTGATTATTTCCAATTATTTCTAACATTTTATTCAATGTTCTTTTCAATATTAGATAATATAATATTATAATTATTTATGTGAGTATGTATACAACAGTCTAAAATAAAATAAAAAATAAAAACTTTCGAGTGTTTTCCCGACATGTAATTTCCTGACAAGTCAGTGAAATTCCAAGTAAAATAGTAAGGCTTATAAACTCTCAAGTCTTCATTTTTATCTCCAACTATCACAAAATAACCAAATTTCTCTCCAAAATGATCAAATTATCATAAATTCTCTCCAAAATAATATTATATGAATAATATGATTTATATCCCAAGTAATAAAGCATGTACAAACTCGCTACTTTATTGGCGAGTTTGACAATTATTTTGAGCCCTTCTATAGCAAATGGTGGGAAATATCTAATTTTATCCTATGTTACAACTTACAATGTTATTTTAGAGAGATTTTATGATAATTTTATCATTTTGGAGGGAAATTTGGAGACAAATTGAGAGTTTATGAGCCGCATTACTATTTTACTTGGCAGTCTGGTGCACAGTGGTGTCACTGGTGAGCCGCTCAGCTTAGATACATAATGGATATTGGGCATTTATATTCTTTAACATTTTCTATGTGAATAATTACTATTTTCCTCTTACCTAGTCCTATTCCTATATATTATATATATATATATTAAGTATATAATCCATGTTTCAGAGGCTGGAAAATTGTAATCCAATAATTGAGCCAAAATATCACAAAAAATTTGAGCCAAGCCACTTTGGCTCATTTTTTGAAGATTTCAATCCAAAATTATCATGGGAACAGAATTAATTTAAAATTATAAGCTAATTAGACATATCTGAGCTTTGACCTTTTGAAACCTAAGCCAATTAATTGGCTCTGACTGACATACTCTGTAACATGTAATATATTTACATCATAGGGTAAACTACGAATTATCAGTCAGTTTATATCTTCGGTCAAATAAGAAACGATATTATAATTGTTTTTTTATTTTTATTTATTTACCATTTTTCAATTCTTCAAATTGCAACAAGAGATTTTGGAATGGTTTGATCTGAGGTTTTTAGATTTACAAAAATTACTCAATTCTTGATACAGCAAAACCTCGCTTTAGACCAGCCTCCTAGTAGACAAACCTCCTATTAGACCAAGAAATTTTTGAAACTGTACTGGAAAAAACTTCATACTAGACAAAACACGGTTTTTGTCACCTGACAGTTATTCTAGTGTAAATTTACAAGGAATAATAATTACAATACTGTTTTAAAGATAAATCTCTAATTTGACTTATGCATTAAATTTTTTATGCTGTTTTTAGCATAAAACATAAGGCAGAACCGGTTTCATATTTAATGGTAAAGTCTGTGCTAAAAAAAATTGATTTGAAAAGTTACATGAAACTAGATACAGTGACGACTATTATAATTTCATAAAATGATAATTTTAATGAAAAAATGAGTATATTCATTCTAATTGAAACAAAAAAATTCATACTGTTTCTAAATTTGTTTCCATATATTATAAGTTCAATACTTGCATCAGAACTTAAGGCAATAATATGCTGAATCTGAATTTGACCTAATCCATGCTGACAAACCCATGCTTCCTACTACCATTGACATTTAAAGGGGGGGGGGGGTCAGAAACCATCTAAAACATTCTTCTTTTTATTGTCTTAAACAAATCTCCATATTTTACTTAACAAGAATATGAAAACAGAATGTCGAAATATGCAGAAGATCTAATACAATTCTACCCTAAAATGTTGGCGTGCAGTGGTATTTGAATGCACTGGCTGTTATAAAGTAGAGTTTTGTGAGGAATATATTTTCGCAATAAGTAGCTACCATCGTGAAATTGTAATATCTTTGTCATATTCAGACTGACTTTGGCCAACCAAAGTAAAAATGAAGAAGAAAGTGGATACATTTTTTAGCATATGGAACTCAAAATTATTGTTTTTATAGGAAAAAATTTAAAAATTCATATTTTATATTTTTTTCAAAATTCTATAAACTAACAAAATTTCAATATATTATTATTAAAAAGAGGATCTCCGCTCGCCATTGTAAAAGCAGGTGAGCACTCAGGCCGCAGGTGAGCCCATTTGTACTGAATCCCCATTGAACTGATCTAGAGACTAGTCATTGAAATCCTCCAGCCTCCCAATTCTTTCAAGAAAGGTAGAAAGATGCGAGAAGCTGAGAGTCCTGGTAATTCTGTGAAGGTCCGTTAGAAATCCATCCAGAGTAGACTCCCTAATCCTGTGATAAAAAGGGCATTCTTCAACAATATGAGTCCTTGTCTCTGGGGCAAGATCACATCGTCGGCAAGTGTCATTGGTCCATTTTCCAGTAATCCTGATTTGGGATCATAAGTTTCCGTGCCCTGTTAAAATTTGCATGGTAAGACAAAGTTTCCTTCGGGTCTATGACAAGAGTCTCAGACAGCCTCTCCTATCTAGAGGCTGATGGAAGAGCTCCTTGGTCTGTCTACAAGAAGATAGGTTGGCCCATCTTCTTCTTGAGTTATTCGCAATCCACCGGTAAACTGAACATTTACATGCACTATATGGCACTGGAAGAAAGGGTTCAGGTCCTTCACATGAGGTCTTAGCTAGGAAATCAGCGGTTTCGTTACCAATGGTACCAGCATGAGCCTTAAACCAATGAAGAGTGACGTCAGCCAGCTACCCCAGAGAGTTCAGGGCATTTACACATCAGTTTACTGTTTGGCTCCTTGTCCTCAAACTAACCACAGCTTTGATTGTCGCTTGGCTATCTGAGTATATGATAACTCTCTCCTAAATTGCAATATAAGTGATCCATGTTCTTTTGGCTTGCATTAACAATGTTTTAGACCATAAAACAAAACATTTGATCAAAAACTTATCAAATAGCTAATTGAATTTTTAAAAAAATTGACAAAATTTCCCAAAAATTTAACATATCATCGAGAATATCAAAATTCAGTACAATGTATGCAACAAAAATGTCTTTAAAATTAATTTCTACAAATGGTTGCATAGTTTCAGGTAAAACGGAGAATAAATAACTTACTTAGAGTTGCTTGGTTTTATGGAACGTAAATGAAAGAGTAGTAATGAAGTTAAATGAACACAAAATAAATGTCTTGGATTATATTTTTTAAGTATTTAGTAATAAAATTTAACTATATTGTCTATACATCTAGAATTACTTACCTTTAAGGCGTTATCTTATTCTGGAGTTGTTTTCAACAAATTGTGCTTCGATCCTCTAATTCTCGATAAGGTCGCTCGATTTTTTTCTGATTGATGAAGAAGTAGAACAAAGGTGAACAGGTGAATCTCTGTAAAGGCTACCTCATTGATCTGAAAAGTTAAATTTTGATTTGAGAGATGAGAAAGGAATTAAATTAATGGTTTGTTGACTGCAACTCCAAGATTACACGTCAAGGGTAAATTACGCAACAACGTACTCTATTGTATTCTTTTAATTCTGCAGCTATCTCGTCAAGAAGCTTAGATTGAAGAGATAGAAAATAAAACATTAGACTTACTTAAATTTTAAAACTAAAAAAATAATAACATACTAAAAGAGGGAGAAATTTCCACCAGTATTTAAAACTAGTCACAAGTTATAAGGAGTAGATAAACTGACATTCATTCTATGATTCTAATGAGTAATCAAAAATTATTTTGCTCTAATGCTCACTGGAGAGAAATTTTCAAGTCTCTTACTTCAAGGATCGGGGTGATTGATTGTACCAGCATTATAATAGTGAAGATATAAAATAATTAGAAAGTACACTGGCAACTTTTGAGTGGTGAAATGAATTGAAAATCTTGTAAATAACAAGTAAATCACTCATAAAATAGTCTCAAGAGATGCACATGCATCAGACATCAAGTATAGAGATGTTTTCAAGTGTAAAATCTTTACTAAGAAGTCAAATTTCTTCTTAAAAGTATCTTAAATGTTGTGACCTGCATTTTCTCACTAAGCTGGGGACTTTTCTACCACAATTGGAATCATGGTGTTTCCAGGTTACACCATTCTGTATTTGGTGCACAAAATCCCACTGCCTTCTTTGAAAAGCTGAACAAATCAACCAACAATTTGGTTGATTCACATACATTTACCAAATTTAACCACCAAAAATTAATGGTAACATAGGAATGAATAGCTAAAAATCCACCAACTTTGCTAGAATACTATTATCGAACAGAAAAAATTACACCAACAATTAGGTGGAATTTACAATGAAATGCAGACTGGTCCAAGTGAGAAAGCATGTCCAAACTTGCCACTCTGAAGGCGAATTTGCGACAGCTGTTTTGAGGCTCTCCAATTGCAATTGGCAAGAAATATTTAATTTTCACCTAGTCAGCAAAATGCGTCTATGCTGCCAAAGATCTTTGGAGACAAATTCCTAAGTTTCCATGTTATTATTGATAAAACTTAGGTTAAATAAACAGTGGTTTTTACAAGTTTAAAAGTATAAGTGATTAATATAGGTGATCACTCTACAATGCACTGCAGACAACTGACAACAGATTGATTCACACAGAATTTACATTATAGGTAAACAGGAAACAATTATACAACATTAGTCATAGCTAGAACCAGGAAATGTTATCATAAAACTATTTTGCTTAGCTGTTAAATTACATTAGCTAAAGACAACATATGCAAAATATAAACAATAACTAAGTGTGACTATATTAATACAACAATTATTGGAGACAATTTTGGAGACAGATTTGAAATCTTTGAAGAGAATTTATTCTCAAAATAAAATCTTGGGAGACAAATTTGACACACTTAGCAGACTGGATTTTGTAGGAACTGGTAAAGTGTTCTTAGTCTCATAGAGATAGCTTGTTTATAGCAAAATTAATGATGAATATAAGGAGTAATTCAGAAGTGTTCTTAGCAAAATTAATATAAATGTAGGAATTAATTCAAAATTGTTCAGAGAGAATATCTCAAATATCTCCCGTATTCTGCAGACTGACAGTATCTAAAAGCTAAGTGGCACACCACTGTAATTTCTATCAATTGTCTCAACATAAATGACTGTTGTATCAGATAGTTTGTTGTACTGCATACTTCATGATTGTTAAATATCCTGGCAGGGAGGTTCCGGGCTCGGGGGGTGACATGCCCCACAATACATATAACTGATGAATTTTTATTTACACCTAAGACTGAAAGTATACAATAGTTACCCTATAAAATTATAATTATTTCTGTTCTATTTTCTATTCTAGTTCTATTCCAAATTAAACATCTCAATCAAAGAATTAAACTGTGTAGTATAAACATTGGATTCAGGTACAGTTAGACATAAATTTGATACAACAATTATCAAATTCACTCCATAAATCATCAATCTCCATTCAAATTATCTATTTGATAGAACACAAAATTCCACTGACTTATTCAAAACGCTGGAAAGAAACACCAATAATTTGGCTGGTCAACCAACATTTTCCAAATTTATCCAGTAAAATTTAATGGTAACATAGTAATAAATAGTTAAAAATCCACCAACTTTGCTAGAATATTTCAGTCTGTATTTGATGCACAAATTTCCACTGACTTTTTCAAATTGCTGAAAAAAAGCACCAATAATTTTGTGGATCCACCAACATGTTCCCAATTTATCCACCGAAGAATGGAAATTAATGGTAACATGGAAATAAATAGCTAAAAATCCATCGACTTTGCCAGAATATTATTTTCAAAGAGGGAAACATTCCACAGACATGTCAGTGGTATTTACCATGGAATACAGACTGCAGACTATTATTTTCAGAGGAGAAAAATTTTACCAACAAGTCATTGAAATTAAAAGTAAAAAAGTAAGGGTTATAAACTATAGAGTCTCCATTTCTATCTTCAACTATCCAAAAATAACCAAATTTCTCTCCAAAATGATCAAATTATCATAAATTCTCTCCAAAATAATATTATATGAATAATATGATTTATATCCCAAGTAATAAAGCGTGTCCAAACTCGCCATTTTACTGGCAAGTTAGTGACAATTATTTTGAGCCCTTCTATTGCAAATGGTGAGAAATATCTAATTTTATCCTATGTAACTTACAATGTTATTTTAGAGAGAATTTATGATAATTTGATCATTTTGGAGAGAAATTTGGTGATTTTTGGAGACAAATTGAGAGTTTATGAGCTACCATACTATATTACTTGGCAGTCTGGTGCACAGTGGTGCCACTGTTGAGCCGCTCAGTTTAGATACATATCTGATATATTGGGAATTTTATTCTTTAACATTTTCTATGTGAATAATTACTATTTTCCTCCTACCTAGTCCTATTCCTATATATTATATATATATATATATATATTAAGTATATAATCTATGTTTCAGAGGCTGGAAAATTGTAATCCAATTATTGAGCCAAAATTTCACAAAATATTTGAGCCAAGCCACTTTGGCTCATTCTTTGGAGATTTCAATCCAAAATAAACATGAGAACATAGGAATTAATTCAAAATTTTAAGCCAATTAGACATATCTTACCTTTGACCTTTTGAAATCTAAGCCAATTAATTGGCTCTGACCGACATACTCTGTAACATGTAATATATTTACATCATAGGGTAAACTACGAAATATCGGTCAGTTTACATCTTCGGTCATATAAGAATAAACAATATTATAATTATTATTTTATTGTTATTTATTTACCATATTTTATTTCTTCAAATTGCAACCAGAGATTTTGTATTGGTTTGATCTGAGGTTTTTAGATTTACAAAAATTACTCATATTTTTGATAACGAGTCTTGATATTATTTTATTGTTTTTATTTTAATCAAATCAATCTATACTAATTATTTCCTTTGTGTATTTATTTATTTGGTGTCCGCTTTCATACTATGGGTATTAAACATGAAGAATGTAACCATGATAAGCACGGTAATATATGGACTTGATATTTAAATTTCCCT
This sequence comes from Caprella mutica, assembly GCA_947561585.1. Classification (NCBI taxonomy): domain Eukaryota; kingdom Metazoa; phylum Arthropoda; class Malacostraca; order Amphipoda; family Caprellidae; genus Caprella; species Caprella mutica. The sequence goes on along the minus strand of CANNZV010001378.1, from coordinate 123,204 downwards.
GCTTTTATTCAATTTTAAATGCATTATATCTATAAAATAAATTAAATAACTATGCAGAAAATTTAATTTTAATTAAATTCATTAAAAGTAACCTAATAACGGGTAATAAATTGCTATTGATGAACTGTTATTTTTAATATGAAAATACACTCGTGTTTAACATGCAGCGTGCGGGAGTCAAAAACTGTGTTTCCACTGCATTGCGGGAGTTTAAAAGTTCCACCATATCTGTACTAGTGACACAATTGAGATGAAACTCTATGTGGTACATATTCATGGTAAGTACTACCAATTACAAAAATAAAATAGCGAGTATAACAGTGGGCATTTTGCATTGTAAAGCTCATGGTTCAACTCTATTGTTGAGTTCCCACCCCAGTGGTCACTGCTGGACATACCTAAACGGTACGTTTGAGACTCGTTTTTGCAATTATTCAAGTTATTAGATAAATGTCTATTGTTTCTCAGTGATAAGAATGAATATTTAATCATAAAATTATTAATATGTGTCAGTGTTTCAATTTAATTCTGATCGACTTCTCGAATCTTCAAAAGGATATGTCCTTCATATAATTTCGGGTTTTTATGTTTTTTTTTTCGATAATAGCTACCAATAAATTTTAACTTTTGTGTGATGTTCTGAATGATTCTATTTCAGAATAATGCATTTCTAAAGATAATCATAATATGTTAGGATATAAATTCACAAAATGAGTTGGCTAAAAAAGGTAGAAGCTCTGTGACAGTGAGAACTTTCTGTCCTGCCTGACTTGGTCTCACATACTATCATATCCTGTATTTCAATTTTAACCATAAATTATTTAATCAATTGATTCAAAAATCTAACTTGGCGATGAAACTATCAAACGAAAGTTATTTGCAGAAAGAATGCATTAGATTTGACAGCTACGTATATAAATGAACTGTTTCTCATAATTTTCATTATATATGGTCGATTCATTGGGAACTTACGATCTATTGCTTAGAAAATTGATCCCTTATAATAAAGCAATTATAAATATAGTTTTCATGGTTGTATTCAAAACAATTATTTTGATTTTCTGAATTTAAATACAAATAACCTTATTTTTTGATTGGCAAAATTTCATGATCAAAGAACATGATTACTTTCATTCACTTGTAATCTCAATACATATTAGAAGTCAAAAATATAAAATATCATCGCTCACACAATTATTTTTGAAGATAATCATTTTCCTTAAAATGACCCACCGCTGGGTCACCCGCACTGTACTCCAGATTGTATTTGGTGGTAAATTCCAATGATATCTCAGGAGATATTTAATTTAACTATTTATTCCTATATTACAATTAATTTTTGGAGAAGAAACTGGAAATATACTGGAGAATTAGACAAATTGATGAAAAATTTTGGCAGCTATTTCTAAGATTTTTGAAAAAGTCAGAGGAGTTCAGTGCACCAAATACAAACTGGATTGTACTAGAAGCTGCTGTGACCCACCGGTGGGTCACCCTGCACGCAACATGTTAATAGTTTATTTCAAATGAGGAATAATTAATTTCGAAATAATGGAAGATTACTTATTCATCAGAAATTTTTTTGAATTGTAGATACCAAGTTATGTACATATGGAATCATTTTTCAATTTGAAGATTTGAAAGAAATGGAAAATAGGGCAAATAATTGGTGAGATGAAATATGAAACAAATTATAACAATGAAATACGCAGTAGGGTAAGTTCCAAATTATCGGTCAGTTCCATATCTTTGGTTATATGAGAAAAAACAATTTAATAATAAAAAAATAGTAATATATCGTTTTTCTTATACAACCGAAGATGTGGAGCTGATCTATAATTCAGAACTTGCCCTGTATATTTCACAGATCAAAAATATCAATTGAGAACAATCATCAAATGCAGTAAAAGTGCTAACCTGAAATAAACTAGGAGATCTAACAGCTAGCTAAAGTTTTAGATGAATTAGTTCGGGTTACTGGGGTTCACAAGTCCCCTAGCAGAAAATTTCTGCCCCCTGAGTCAATATCAGAAACAATAAGGATTGATTAAAATACATATTAATATGATATAATAGCAATGATTTATTACAAGAAATCGAATTCACAGCACATGTTAAGTTAACAAATCAAAGAGTTATCTATCACAATATCTTTAATTTCAATATGTAGATATTGTGAACTCTGTTTAGCAATTATTGGGAATAGAAAAGAAAACACGAGAATAAATGGCTCACTATACACCAACTTCCACTCTGGTGAAATTGATAGAAAAATTAGATATTTCAAACTGTAATAAAAAGCAAGACAACTATTAATCAATAAATGATATCCACACTTTAACCTTCACATCAAGATTAAGTGGATCTACCTATCATTTATAGTAAATCTTCTGCCTTGGACTATACAATCACATATAGTTAGTCATGCATTTTTGGTCATAGTAATCTTATTTAATTCTAAAATATAAATTGAGTAGTTTCTTGCAAGTCATGTAGAATAGTTAAGGTGTATCTCATTGACTGATATCATGGGTACCAACTGAAACTAATAATAATATAGTTTTTTCTTATATTCTTGTGGAAAAAGTAGGAGGAGCTTAGCAAAAAGTCTGGTGGAAAGACCTTAAAAGCCCTATGTGTGTACGGCCCTTAGCAACATTTACACATTCTGAATCCATTCTACCTTTAGCCTTTGGACTCAGGAAGTACATCATTGGATGATGAGTCTTCTCAGAAGATTGGTCTCAACTGATGAACTGTTGTCTGACTACAGTAATATTTACATCATCTATATCTAAGTATGGTCCCTAAAGTTGCTGAACCTTCCACTCAAAAACTTCAGTGTTGCAGATTCTAAGAGGTTATGACAATTTTAGGAAAGAAAGATGACAATAACTCATAAAATAATTCTCTGTCTACCAATAGTACAGCCTGAAAGAATGATATCTTAGAGAATATATATTCTGAATGATTTGGTAATAAAATGTTTAACACTATAGAGTAGATTTATGAAACTGTCTGTTACATACAAGTACACTGTGAGAAAATACTCTGACAAACTTCACAAACAAATGGCTTTTCATGCATCTTTCCTAACTAAATGTTTTATTACAAATATCAGCTGAATACAGGATGTAGATATTTGTCAATTTATTTATGTCCTGTGTGAATTTTTATGGGAATTCATGTTTCTTTTATTAGTAAATGCTTGAGACAAACTTTCTTATGTGAATTCATCTGACGTTTATGAGAAAAAGTTTTATTACAAACATGACAGCTGAATGGTTTCTCACCAGTGTGAATTTTCATATGAGAATGTATAGTACTTTTACGAGAAAATTTTTTATTACAAACATCACAACTGAATGGTTTCTCACCAGTGTGAACTTTCATATGAGAATGTATATGATTTTTACGAGAAAAAGTTTTATTACAAATATCACACCTGAAGGGCTTTTCGCCAGTGTGAATTCTTTTGTGTCTGTTCAGGTTAAAGGCTGAAGACAATGTTTTATTACAAATATCGCAGCTGAACGGCTTCTCACCAGTCTGAATTTTCATATTAGAATGTACACAATTTTTTGTAGAAAAAGTTTTATTAAAAATATCACAACTGAATGGCTTTTCACCAGTGTGAATTCTTTTGTGTTTGTTCAGGTTACCTGCTAGAGAAAAAGTTTTATTACAAATATCACAACTGAATGGCTTTTCACCAGTGTGAATTCTTTTGTGTTTGTTCAGGTTACCTGCTGAATAAAAAGTTTTATTACAAATATCACAGCTGAACGGCTTCTCACCAGTGTGAATTTTCATATGAGAATGTATATTAATTTTATGAGAAAAAGTTTTATTACAAATATCACACCTGAATGGCTTCTCACCAGTGTGAATTTTCATATGAGAATGTATATTACTTTTCCAAGAAAAAGTTTTATTACAGACTTCACAAATATATGGCTTTTCACCTGTGTGAACTCTTTGATGAGTTCTTAGAACACTTTTATAACGAAAATTTCGATTACAAACATCACAGCAAAAGGATTTAACATTAGTCTTAAAACATTCACCACTATTCACTTTTCTTTTACTGGAAGACTTTCCCTTATCCAAATTTTCAGAATTTTCTAATTCAACAGAACAGCCCTCACGTGTTTTGGAGTTTGTGTATAAATTACTTTCATTTTCAGCACAAATCAACTCTGTTGGCAATGACTTTGTCGGCATCGACTCTATCGGCAATGACTTTGTCGGCATCGACTCTATCGGCAATGACTGTCCCTGATCTTCTAAACTCTCTTCTTTGATGGTAATATCATCTTCTATATTCTCAATGTCTGTGATATTAGAAATGTGTTCAATATCAGACAAACCAACATTAACATCTGTTGTTGAGATATCTGGCTTAACATCTTCCTCTTTCACCAAATAGATCACATTGCATTGATCAGCTACAGCAGCAGCCTCTGCAGATGAGTTGTGACTCTGAACTCCAGATTCCATCTGAAAAATGAAGAGAACATTTGTATTATAATGGAAAAAATTGATCATTTACTTGAACTTCATTCTGTACAGTAGGTTTAATGAATGAATTTTTTATGAAAAAATACAATGAAATTGAAGAAGAATTGTGAAATTAACTATAGAATAAAAATTCAGTTAAAACATCATATATATCTATAACAATATATATAGTTAGAAATGGACAATTGAAAGTTGATATATAATATCGTCTATTTATAAAAACTAAATGATGACGTTCATCAATACAGCATTTTTAAAAATGATTAAAAAAAACAATTTCTCTTATGATAAATATATAATAAGTTCAATACTTGCATCAAAACTTAAGGCAATAATATGCTGAATCTGAATTTGACCGAATCCATGCTGACAAGCCCATACTTCCTACTAACATCGACATTTATAGGGGGGAGGGGGGGGCTTTAGGTCAGAAACCATCTAAAACATTCTTATTTTTATTGTCTTAAACAAATCTCCATATTGTACTTTATAAGAATATGAAAACAGAATGTCGAAATATGCAGAAGAGCTAATACAATTCTACCCTAAAATGTTGGTGTGCAGTTGTATTTGAATGCACTGGCTGTTATAAAGTAGAGTTTTGTGAGGAATATATTTTCGCAATAAGTAGCTACCATCGTAAAATTGTAATATATTTGTCATATTCAGACTGATTTTGGCCAACTAAAGTAAAAATGAACAAGAAAGTGGATATATTTTTTAGCATTTGGAACTCAAAATTATTGTTTTTATAGGAAAAAATTTAAAAAATTCATATTTTATATTTTCTCAAAATTCTACAAGCAAAAGAAATTCCAATATAAGTGATCCATGAATTTTTTGGCTTGCATTAACAGTGTTTTATACCATAAACCAAAACAATTGATCGGTAACTTATAAAAATAGCTGATTAAATTTTAAAAAATTGACAATATTTCCCATAAATTTGATATACCAATAAAAATATCAAATATTCAATAAAATGTATCAAACAAAAATGTCTTAAAATTAATTTCTACATGTGATTGCATAGTTTCAGGTAAAACAGACTATAAATAACTTACTACTTACAGTAGCTTGGTTTTACGGACCATAAATGAAAGAGTGGTAATGAACACAAAATAAATGTCTCGGATTATATTTTTTGGTAAAGTATTTAGTAATAAAATCTAACTATACTGTCTACACATCTAGAATTACTTACCTTTAAGGCGTAATCTTATTCTGGAGTTGTTTTCAACAAATTGTGCTTCGATCCTATAATTCTCGATAAGGTCGCTCGTTTTTTTCTGATTGATAAAGAAGTAGAACAAAGGTGAACAGGTGAATCTCTGTAAAGGCTACCTCATTGATCTGAGAAGTTAAATTTTGATTTGAGAGATGGGAAAGGAATCAAACTAATGGTTTGTTGACTGCAACTCCAAGATTAAACGTCAAAGGGTAAGGTACTCAACAATGTACTCCATTGTATTCTTTAAATTCTTCAGCTATTTTGTCAAAAAAACATGCTTAGACTCCAGAGATAGAAATAAAACGTTTGACTTACTAAAATGTACTATTAATGCCCTAGAAGCAATCAGGCTTATTGGGCCTTACTACTCGAATATATTGTTTTTTAATGTCACGGTATTTGATACGAGTATTTCTCCCAGTACTCGTATCTAATGTATGTGAGCAGTTTGAAATAAATCTTTGAAAATTACAAAATATTAAACTAAAAGAGAAGAAATTTCCACCAGTATTTAAGAATAATCACATACAAGATTAAATAAACTTACTTTCTAGTTAAGTAATAATAAATTATTTTGCTCACTAGAGAGACATTTTCAGGTACCTTACTTCAAGGATCGGGGTGATTGATTGTACCAGCATTTTAATAGTACAGAAATAAAATAATTAGAAAGATCAATGGCAACAAAAAAAGAGTGTTAAAGAATTACTTCCTCATTTACACAACATGTATATCTGTTGTATAAAGCTGTGAATGTGGTACTTTGTAATTAATTTTAATAATGTACTTTTTCTTTAGTTTAATTTTTTTTTGTAGATTGTAAATAAAGTTTGTTTAACCTCCACTGATACATAAAATTAAAGTCAGACTATATATTTTGCCCGAATAGCCTGAAGAGGCCACCTATATGGGCTTAAAAACATGTACATATATATATAACTTACTAATATATATTGAATATATTTATTTTAACTAGTTGCTTATTGATGTATGTTTTTATTGTTTGTGTTTGTGTGTTTTCAATAAAGATTTATTCATTTTATTCTTGCATTGATTATTTCCAATTATTTCAAACATCTTATTCAATGTTCTTTTCAATATTAGAGAGTATAATATTTCAATTATGTATGTGAGTGGGTATACAACAGTCTAACAATAAAAAAATAAAAAAACTTTCGAGTGTTTTCCCGACATGTAATTTCCTGACAAGTCAGTGAAATTCCAAGTAAAATAGTAAGGCTTATAAACTCTCAAGTCTTCATTTTTATCTCCAACTATCACAAAATAATCAAATATCTCTCAAAAATGATCAAATTATCATAAACTCTCTCCAAAATAATATTATATGAATAATATGATTTATATCCCAAGTAATAAAGCATGTACAAACTCGCCATTTTAATGGCGAGTTAGTGACAATTATTTTGAGCCCTTCTATTGCAAATGGTGAGAAATATCTAATTTTATCCTATGTTACAACTTATAAGGTTATTTTGGAGAGAATTTATGATAATTTTATCATTTTGGAGGGAAATTTGGAGACAAATTGAGAGTTTATGAGCCGCAATACTATTTTACTTGGCAATCTAGTGCACAGTGGTGCCACTGGTGAGCCGCTCAGCTTAGATACATAATGGATATTGGGCATTTATATTCTTTAACATTTTCTATGTGAATAATTACTATTTTCCTCATACCTAGTCCTATTCCTATATTATATATATATATATTGAGTATATAATCCATGTCTCAGATGCTGAAAAATTGTAATCCAATGATAGAGCAAAAATTTCACAAAAAAATTGAGCCAAGCCACTTTGGCTCATTCTTTGGAAATTTCAAGCCAAAATTAACATAGGAACATAGGAATTATTTTATAATTTTTAGCCAATTAGAAATATCTGAGTTTTGACCTTTTGAAATCTAAGCCAATTAATTGGCTCTGACTGACATACTCTGTAACATGTAGTATATTCACATCATAGGGTAAATTACGAATTATCGGTCAGTTTACATCTTCAGTCATATAAGAAAAAACAATATTATAATTATTATTTAATTGTTATTTATTCACCATTTTTTATTTCTTCAAATTGCAACCAGAGATTTTGTATTGGTTTGATCTGAGGTTTTTAGATTTACAAAAATTACTCATATTTTTGATAACGAGTCTTGATATTATTTTATTGTTTTTATTTTAATCAAATCAATCTATACTAATAATTTCTCTCTGGTATTTATTTATTTGGTGTCCGCTTTTACACTATGTATATTAAACATGAAGAATGTAACCATGATAAGCACGGCAATATATTGACTTGATATTTAAATTCCCCTATCCTATTTTTAAATGTATTTTATCTAGAAAATAAATTAGACTATGCAGAAAATTTAATTTTGATTGAATTCATCAAAAGTAACCCAATAATGGGTAATAAATTGATACTGATGATCTGTAATTTTTTCCGGGAAAATACACTCGTGTTTAATAATTTATTTCGAAAATGTTGAATAATTAATTTCAAAATAATGGAAGATTACTTATGTATCAGAATTTTTTTGTATTGTAGATACAATGTTTTGTACATATTGTATCATTTATTAATTTGAAGATTAGAAAGAAATGGAAAATAGGGCAAATAATTGGTGAGATGAAATATGAAACAAATTATTACAATGAAATACACAGTAGGGCAAGTACCGAATTATCGGTCAGTTCCATATCTCCAGTTATATAAGAAAAAACAATATAATAATAAAACAATAGTAATATATCGTTTTTTCTTATACAACCGAAGATGTGGAGCTGATCTATAATTCGGAACTTGCCCTGTATATTTCACAGATAAAAAATATCAATTGAGAACAATCATCAAATGCAATAAAAGTGCTAACATGAAATAAACTAGGAGATCTAACAGCTAGCTAAAGTTTTAGAAGAATTAGTTCGGGTTACTGGGGTTCACAAGTCCCCTAGCAGAAAATTTCTGCCCCCTGAGTCAATATCAGAAACAATAAGGATTGATTAAAATACATATTAATATGATATAATAGCAATGATTTATTACAAGAAATCGAATTCACAGCACACGTTAAGTTAACAAATCAAAGAGTTATCTTTCACAATATCTTTAATTTCAATATGTAGATATTGTGAACTCTGTTTAGCAATTATTGGGAATAGAAAAGAAAACACGAGAATAAATGGCTCACTATACACCAACTGGCACTCTGGTGAAATTGATAGAAAAATTAGATATTTCAAACTGTAATAAAAAGCAAGACAACTATTAATCAATAAATGATATCCACACTTTAACCTTCACATCAAGATTAAGTGGATCTACCTATCATTTATAGGTAATCTTCTGCCTTGGACTATACAATCACATATAGTTAGTCATGCATTTTTGGTCATAGTAATCTTATTTAATTCTAAAATATATATTGAGTAGTTTCTTGCAAGTCATGCAGAATAGTTAAGGTGTATTTCATTGACTGATATCATGGGTACCAACTGAAACTAATATTAATATAGTTTTTTCTTATATTCTTGTGGAAAAAGTAAGAGGAGCTTAGCAAAAAGTCTGGTGGAAAGACCTTAAAAAACCCTATGTGTGTACAGCCCTTAGCAACATTTACAGATTCTGAACTTATTCTACCTTTAGCCTTTGGACTCAGGAAGTACATCATTGGATGATGAGTCTTCTCAGAAGATTGGTCTCAAATGATGAACTGTTGTCTAACTACAGTAATATTTACATCATCTATATCTAAGTATGGTCCCTAAAGTTGCTGAACCTTCCACTCAAAAACTACAGTGTTGCAGATTCTAAGAGGTTATGACAATTTTAGGAAAGAAAGATGACAATAACTCATCAAATAATTTTCTGTCTGCCAATAGTACAGCCTGAAAGAATGATATCTTAGAGAATATATATTCTGAATGATTTGGTAATAAAATGTTTAACACTATTGAGTAGATTTATGAAATTGTCTGTTACATACAAGTACGCTTTGAGAAAATACTCTGACAAACTTCACAAACAAATGGCTTTTCATGCATCTTTCCTAACTAAATGTTTTATTACAAATATCACAGCTGAATACAGGATGTAGATATTTGTCAATTTATTTATGTCCTGTGTGAATTTTTATTGGAATTCATGTTTCTTTTATTAGTAAATGCTTGAGACAAACTTTCTTATGTGAATTCATTTGATGTTTATGAGAAAAAGTTTTTTTACAAATATCACAGCTGAATGGTTTCTCACCAGTGTGAATTTTCATATGAGAATGTATATGAATTTTTTGTGAAAAAGTTTTTTTACAAACATCACAACTGAATGGCTTCTCACCAGTGTGAATTCTTTTGTGTGTGTTCAGGTTACCTGCAAAAGAAAATCTCTTATTACAAATATCACAACTGAACGGCTTCTCACCAGTGTGAATTCTTTTGTGTGTGTTCAGGTAACCGGCCGAAGAGAAAGTTTTATTACAAATATCACAACTGAATGGTTTCTCACCAGTGTGAATTTTCATATGAGAATGTACACGATTTTTTGTAGAAAAAGTTTTATTACAAATATCACAACTGAATGGTTTCTCACCAGTGTGAATTTTCATATGAGAATGTATATTATTTTTACGAGAAAAAGTTTTATTACAAACATCACAACTGAATGGCTTCTCACCAGTGTGAATTCTTTTGTGTGTGTTCAGGTTACCTGCTGAATAAAAAGTTTTATTACAAACATCACAACTGAATGGCTTTTCACCAGTGTGAATTCTTTTATGTTCTTTCAGGTGACCTGCTAAACAAAATTTCTTATTACAAACATCACAAATATATGGCTTTTCACCTGTGTGAACTCTTTGATGAATTCTTAGAGCACTTTTATGACGAAAGTTTCGATTACAAACATCACAGCAAAAGGATTTTACATTAGTCTTAAAACATTCACCACTATTCACTTTTCTTTTACTGGAAGACTTTCCCTTATCCAAATTTTCAGAATTTTCTAATTCAACAGAACTGCCCTCACGTGCTTTGGAGTTTGTGTATAAATTACTTTCATCTTCAGCAGAAATCAACTCTGTTGGCATTGACTCTGTCGGCAATGACTGTTCCTGATCTTCTAAACTCTCTTCTTTGATGGTAATATCATCTTCTATATTCTCAATGTCTGTGATATTAGAAATGTGTTCAATATCAGACAAACCAACATTAACATCTGTTGTTGAGATATCTGGCTTAACATCTTCCTCTTTCACCAAATGGATCAAATTGCAAGGATCAGCTACAGCAGCAGCCTCTGCAGATGAGTTGTGACTCTGAACTCCAGATTTCATCTGCAACATCTGCAACATGAAGAGAACATTTGTATTATAATGGAAAAAAATTTTCATTTACCTGAATTTCTTTCTGAACAGTAGGTTTAATGGCATGAATTTTTTATGAAAAAATACAATGAAATTGAAGAAGAATTGTGAAATTAACAATGGAATAGAAATTCAGTTTAAAGATAATATATCTATAACAATATATATATAGTTAGAAATGAAGAATTAAAAGTTGATATATAATATAGTCCATTTATAAAAACTAGATAATGACGTTCATCAATACAGCATTTGGAAAAATGATTTAAAAGAATAATTTCTCCAATGATAAATATATTATAAGTTCAATACTTGCATCAAAACTTAAGGCAATAATATGCTAAATCCGAATTTGACCGAATCCATGCTGACAAACCCATGCTTCCTACTACCATTGACATTTAAGGGGGGGGGGTCAGAAACCATCTAAAACATTCTTCTTTTTATTGTCTTAAACAAATCTCCATATTTTACTTTATAAGAATATGAAAACAGAATGTCTAAATATGCAGAAGATCTAATACAATTCTTCCCTAAAATGTTGGCGTGCAGTTGTATTTGAATGCACTGGCTGTTATAAAGTAGAGTTTTGTGAGGAATATATTTTCGCAATAAGTAGCTACCATCGTAAAATTGTAATATCTTTGTCATATTCAGACTGACTTTGGCCAACCAAAGTAAAAATGAACAAGAAAGTGGATATATTTTTTAGCATTTGGAACTCAAATTATTGTTTTTATAGGAAAAAATTTAAAATTCATATTTTATATTTTCTCAAAGTTTTACAAGCTAATGGTATTCCAATATAAGAGATGCATTAATTTTTTTGCTTGCATTAGCAATGTTTTATACCATAAACCAAAATATTTGATCAGAAACTTTATCAAATAGCTGATTAAATTTAAAAAAATTGACAAAATTTCCCATAAATTTGACATATCAATAAAAATATCAAATATTCAATAAAATTTATCAAACAAAAATGTCTTAAAATTAATTTCTACATGTGATTGCATAGTTTCAGGTAAAACAGACTATAAATAATTTACTTACAGTAGCTTGGTTTTACGGACCATAAATAAAAAAGTAGTAATGGACACAAAATAAATGTCTAGGATCATATTTTTTGGTAAGGTATTTAGTAGTATAATTTAACTATACTGTCTATACATCTAGAATTACTTACCTTTAAGGCGTAATCTTATTCTGGAGTTGTTTTCAACAAATTGTGCTTCGATCCTCTAATTCTCGATAAGGTCGCTCGTTTTTTTCTGATTGATAAAGAAGTAGAACAAAGGTGAACAGGTGAATCTCTGTAAAGGCTACCTCATTGATCTGAAAAGTTAAATTTTGATTTGAGAGATTGGAAAGGAATTAAACTAATGGTTTGTTGATTGCAACTCCAAGATTACACGTCAAAGGGTAAGTTACTCAACAACGTACTCCATTGTATTCTTTAAATTCTGCAGCTATTTCATCAAGAAAACCATGCTTTGATTCCAGAGATAGAAATAAAACGTTTGACTTACTAAAATGTACTATTAATGCCCTAGAAGCAATCAGGCATATTGGGCCTTACTACTCACGCATATTGTTTTTTAATGTTGTTAAGATGTTGTTAAAAAAAAAAAGGAATAATGATAAAATCTTATAACAATTGGCAATTAATCTATTTATTGTCCTAATTCAATAAAGACTGGAAATATTTCTATAGTACAGGAGAGAAGATTGTTAGTAGGAATATTAGCCCAGACAGTACATATTGAGTAGAAGCATAATACTACTTAATTATCTTGCTACATAGATATTTTTGAGTCTATTTAATGTGTAAAAGGGTATTTTCAGGTGCTGGTCCTTGCTGTTGCAATGGCCTCATTCAAACACCCAAGACTGACCGCTCCAACTGGAGCCAGGATACCGTTGTCAAAAGATGAGAAGAGTTATAGTATTCCAGAAGCCTCAAGTATTCCAGGAGAATCAAGTATTCCAGGAGAATCAAGTATTCCAGGAGAATCAAGCATACCAGGAGAATCAAGCATACCAGGAATCTCGTAAAGATTGGATTAACGGCTATATAATGACTGAGCTATGTACTATTGACCACGGACAAGTTGACAACTAATTGATAACAAGTGATCTGAAAAATACAAGGGTTATTGCACCTGAGGAGAAAATAATTACACTCCCTAACATACCTCCCCTCCAAGTGCACTAACGCACTTAACAACTATATACAAATGACGACAACAACAACAATAACTAGAACAATTGAACTGAACAATATGAAGCATATACACATTAGCTGAATCATCTTGACCAGCAGCTATTTATAATTATTCCTTTTTTTTTTTTTTTTTATTTTTTTTTTAACACTCGTACTTAAACATTCAACAATCATGAACAACTAACAACTACAACAACAACACCTAAAACAACCAAACACAAAATATATATACACAATAACTAATTAGTCTCTAACAGCAGCATTCAATCATATTCTTATTTTTTTTTTCTTTCTTCTTCTTTCCAACACATACTGTTGAACATTCGGCAATTCAAGAACAGTTCCTCGCGAGCGAGTGAAGGGACCCAAACTTGGACTAGCTCCCATAGATTCATCACCTCCAGGTCCAGTGTCCATCCCCACTCCAAGTCGATTCATTGCACGCACTCTGCTTCTGCGGCGTAGTTCCTCAAGCGAATTTCGGCAATCCTGCATGGCATTATGATAAGCCACAAGTTTGTTTTTCTGCCCATGAGGAGCTGACTCAACTAGTTCACCAAGACTGGCATCAGTCGATTCAAAACCTGAGAAAGATCCGGACTCTGGAAATAATTCGCAGAGATCTTCAAAAAAGTTCTCTACTGACTGATCTTTCGACTGATTGACAATCTTAGAGATACCCAGACCAGAGTTTGAACCACTTCTACATCTCTCTCCAGGTGTAGTTGCCGATTTTAGGCCCCGAGAAAGAACCCCAACAGCATGTTCCTCCACATATGATTCCATCAACTTCCCCATTTCTTCCTCCTGATGACTCATAATTTCAATCACTTCTGTCAACATATAATCTACTTCTTTAAATTCATATTCATCCCAAAAATAGTCATTTGGAGTTCCCAAGCCAACAGGAGCTAATGAAACAGGAACAGAAGGCAATAAAAACTCAGATTTCAACAGCGATGAGTTTTGATCAACAATGGAAGCAGATTCATTCTCAACTTGAAACACATTCAACCCCTCTAATTCATTTCGAACGGGAACTTCAGTATTGCATGAAGCAGTAGCCTCTTTTGAAGTGACAAAAAGAGGAGTCACCAAACCCTTGGTGGCCAAGTCACCAATTGTAACTGGGATGCAATCCACCCCTTCGTCACGCCCAAAAACTGGCTCTTCAGATTTTCGAGTTACCACACCCAATGATGAAGTAACTTGAATACAATCATTCTCAGAACTGGAACCAGACTCATTAGAATCCCTCAGCAATATTGCTGTATCTGGTTGGAATCCCACGAAGGAAGGATTAGAAAACCCTCGGAAAGATGGCTCCGAGAACCCATGAAAAGATGCTTCAGAACTATCTGAATCGGAGAATATAAAACCCTGGCAAGGTGGATCTGTGAATCCACAAAACATTGGACTGGTGAACCTTACACAAGAGGAATGAGAATCTTCTGATTCAGAATCACTTGATACTTCCCCATCAATTGGGAGTTTCAAAGAGGGTGCCTCAGTATTGTGATTGTGATCCACTATACTGGCTTCGTTATCAGGGTTGATTTCCATATTTTCTGTTGTCAATTTACCATATGATGGATGATTCCGCAAATAAGGTGGTGCCCTCACCCACTGCTTTATCTGACTGTGATGCAACCTGATTAACCCCTTCATATTATCACCATCGGCAGAAACTTCATATGTAATTCCATTGTCTCTCACCACTTGCACCGTATATGGTCCAACAAATCTTGGTTGAAACTTATTTGACACTTCGTTTCCTTGTAATTGTGACTTGCGCAGTACTTTTTCTCCCACTTTAAAAGGAGCAAAACTGGGATGACCAGGTTTCCAAGATTCCTGTGTTTCTGCACTAACCAAAGGAGAACGTCCCACTGCATGACTCTTTGACAGCAGCCACTCAGATGGTGACATATTCAATTGAGAATGCCAAGAATGGTTGTAATCTATAACAACCTTCGCAATTTTGTCATCCCAAGAAGAGAGATCATCAGAAAGACAACGCAGCCTCTCCACAATTGAGCGATTCACTCGCTCGACCGCTCCATTTGAAGAAGGCCTATAAGGCGTAGAATACACATGATGGATGTTATATTTCTCTAACATTTCATTAAAAGCAGACGAAGTAAACTCCCTTCCATTGTCCGAGAGCAATCGAATTGGTTTGAGAGGCAAGCATCCTAAGATTCTACTTTCAAAAGCAGCAGTTACAGTTCCAGCTTGTTTATTCCTGATAGGCGTACAAGAAAGCCATTTCGAGTTGTGATCTATTGCCACAAGACAACCTACATTACCCCTTGAAGTACTTGTTAATTGCAACAAATCTACAGCAAGCAAGGAAAAGGGGGCATCTGCTTCAATCTTCAACACCGGTGGAGATTTAACACGAGTAGACACCTTGAACTGTTGACATATTGGACAAGAGCTGCAAATATCTGTTATCACTGTAGAGTACGCTGGATGCCAGACTTCTTTCTGCATCATGTGAAGAAGTTTATTTCTACCCAAATGACCCATGGACAAATGAACCTGCAAGCATATCTCGACCAAAGTGTCACGTGGTACAACCATTACAAACTGATAGGGAAATCTCTCAAAGCACAACAACCCATCAACAACCTTCAGTTTAGCTGCATAAGTTTTAAACGTTAATAAGCACCTTTGTTGCCATTCTTCTGCTGGAACCCCACTCTCAAGTAACCTAATGACTTTACATATGGCATAATCCTTCTTTTGAGCCCCAGAGCACTGTCCCTTACTGATTAGTGAGGGCGACAGTATAGAATCAGACTTTCTATCGGTAATCTCACCAATCTTCTGTTGAATGCAACAAAATTCAGGAATATATGTTGTTTCATTACCTGGGGTTGAAAAGGGCACACTGTACCTTTTAGATTCATTCATATAAAGCAGTAAACAGGACTGAAAGCACATACTGACTTCATGTTTCACAATAAAATCAGCTCCCAAAATCACACAAAATGGCATTAATTGATCCTTGACAATAGCAAATATCATGCGAATGCCAGGCTCTGATTTATTAAGTTCCATAGTACACTCCACAATACCTAATGCTGACACTGTCGAGCCCAAGCCTGAAATTTCAACACCACCTGCCTTGTACGATGTCACGAGGCCACCCCTAATTAATTGTTTATAGACATTTTCTGTAATTAAACTAATCTGAGCACCCGAATCCACCAAAGTACAACACGAGACATCTGCTACGGAAGAGATTATCCTGGTTACTGAAGCTCCACCATGACCACAATACGTAACTCTCTCAATATTTTCAACTGCAACACTAATATCCGCCACAGCAGCCGAATTATCAGTGCACTGGTCATCCTTCGGTAGCCATCCATCAATTTTATCATTAGCAGAAATCTTGAACGAATGTGTCTCCTGCAGTGGATTATAGTGAATGCCAGAAATACATTGCAAATGTATCCTTGGAAGCTTTCCCATAATCATTGAATATACTATAGGTTTACCAATGCCATGATAACACCAAACTTCCAACTGAAATATTTGGCTTACAGCCATCAGAAATTGTGTTGGGATCAGTTGACCCGGAAGCTTCATGAGCTTCAGTTTTGACCTTACCAGTCTACTCAAAGTGATGCCATATCGATCAGGAAATAACAACACTTCATCAATCAACATAGTTCGTAGATGACTTGGACTTGCTGGTAAGCAAACTTTCAATACCCGTTGTTCATCCAGCAACTTTAGTACCACATACAGACTCTCTACCAGACTATCCCCTCCACCCGGGACTTGATCAAGAAGCTTTACACCATCAGGTAATTGGGATGGTTCAGAGGACAGAAATTCTCGATTTGGCATCTCAACTCTTGACAAAATATCTGCAATAACATTTTCATTACCCGGCCGATAGCGAATCTCAAAATCAAATTCACTTAACTCTGTTAGTGTTCTCATAACTCGGGTATTTTGACTAGCCATATTACCCATATATACCAGAGGTTTATGGTCAGTGAACAAGATGAAGGGTATACAGTATAAAAATCCTCTAAGCTTATGCATCGCCCACCGAATGGCAGCCAGTTCCCTCTCAATTGTACTGTAATTGCACTGAGTGGGGCTAAAGGTCATGGAAATAAAAGAAATTACTCTTGTTTCTCCATCTTGCACCTGAGAAAGAACGGCACCCGCTCCACAACCCGATGCATCAGTAGAAAGTTCCAATTTATTCTCTGAATCATAATCCGGATACGACAGTTCTATGTGAGTAGCAACCAACTCTTTTAACATGCGAAAAGCTTCCTCCATTTCTTCTGACCAAACCAGCCTATGTTTATCTGAATTGCCTGTTAAACAAGATAACGGCTTTGCAATTGAAGAACAATTCGGAATGAACTTCCTCTGGAAGTTCACCAATCCCAGGAATGAACGCAACTCACTCACGACTGTAGGTTTGGGAAACCTGTGCACAGCTTTAATATATTCTTCTGACTTCTTTAATCCTTTGCGTCCCACAATATGACCAAGAAACTTAACTTCCTGCTGGAAGAGAGAACACTTCCTAGCATTCACCTTAATTTTATTTTCCAAAAGTGTTTTCAAAACCATATCAACAAGATGCAAATGTTTCTCAAAGGATGGTGCCATAATCAATATGTCATCTATGTACACTATAACTTGATTTCTGTCAAACGCCTTCAACACACTTTGCATCTCCCTCTGAAATGCACCAGGCGCATTTTTCAATCCAAAGGGTAACCTCAAGAACTCGTAATGATTTTGTGAAGTAGAGAAAGCTGTATATTCTGTGCTGTCCTCATTCAGCTTAACTTGATAATATCCCTTCATAAGATCGATAGAAGAAAAATATTGCATGCCATGTACTCCAAAAATCAAATCATCGATATTTGGAAGAGGGAACTGCTCAGTTTTAGTTATCTTATTAAGTCCTCGATAATCGATGCACATTCGGAGGCTTCCATCAACCTTCCGAATCGGTACAATTGGAGCTGACCAAGGACTCTTGCTGTATTTAATTACATTCATTTCACGCAATTCTTCACATTGCCGTTCCAATTCCTTACTGACAGGTAATGGAAACCTTCTTGGTTTGTGCCGTACTGGTACATCAGCAGTCAGCTCTATTTTATGTCTCGTCTGCCCTGCACACCCAATATCATGATTATCCACCGAAAACACAGATGAATTTTCCTTCAGCATTTGCATAACAGTATCTCGCTGAGAAATATCCAAATCCCCCACTTCAATAGCATCAATCCCCTCTTCAGAAGCCCGATTACTTGTCAGGAACTGAAGGCTATTAACTTCTAAAGTATCAGACTCCACATCAACAATAGTAGATATGAATCCAATAATAGTTCCCTTCTTGAGATTATCCTTACATTTCTTTCCTGATATTTTATTTACCAAAACACGAGTTTCTATTTCTGAAGAAGGAAGTAATCCCTCTTCAGCAGCCATGTATTTAATCTTTTTTTCTCCCACAGGTTCAAAATGGTACATCACATCCGAACTATAAGGCTGAACAAACTCCGGATAACAAATTTCAACTTCAACTGGTTCAGAAGCAGTTATACAGGTGGACACCCTTGCATAAACAGGAACATCCCTTAATGTGGTATAAAACTCCCCATCACTATTTTGATGAAATTGCCATTCTCCCTCGAGACCCTTGCCTCTAATGCTCTTATCTTTCATACTTAAACAGGCTCCCTGCTCAAGAAAAAAATCATTGCCAATAATAGCATCATGATTAATAGCCTCATCTGGAATGACAAGAAAATTTGTTTTCAATTTTATACTTCCCAGAATGAATTCTAACTGGACCTTTCCTAAAGGCTTCACATTTCTTCTACCAAGTCCAATAACAGGTTTAAGACTTATATCAGGACTATATGTTAATGGAACCATGCTGCGTTTAATGAAGGATGTTGATGCACCGGTGTCCACCAAAGCCATAACAACTCTAGATGAGCAGACGAATTTCAATGGTATTTCCCAAAGAGTCTCAGGTGAAATATTAATCAAATTCACTGCAACAGATTGAGATGAAAACCCAGTTCCCTCTATCATTTCAACTTCCTTCTTTCCGAGAAAATCAACATCATTACGAACAAAACCTTCAACATTATCCTCAACTACTGGCACGGAGGTCTCTTCATTTTGATGCTCTGGACTGGCCTCACGTCTACCAGAGCATCCTAATTTAAAGTATTATGTTGAAACACAGAAGGAGGCTCCTCTTGAGAGAAAACTTGAGAATCATACGTAGTGGATGGATAATTATAAGGCATGCGTCTAACATCATTAGAATTATCCTGGAAACAAGGCTGAGCAAGAACTCTTTGACCACTTTGAAACAGCGCTGTGCGTTTTGGGCAGCAGTTAATGCGATGATCTGATGACCCACATGCAAGACATTGATCATTATGACGTCTACAGTCGCGTTTAAGATGACCTTTCTTTTTACAAAAGAAACAAATTACCTCACGATTAGTTGTCACATTTAAACCTTTTGAAAGAGACTGTTCAGCAGGAACCTGTTGAATAATTTCCTCATTAGATGATCTGCTAGCTCTATTTACCCGCCTCAAACTTGGATCAGGGTATACAGGGTTTTCCAGGTTACCGGAAGTGGCGGGAGATGTTCCAACCCACACAGCAGCGTCAACTGAAGGAGATATCTTATTATCACTATCCCAAGTACTAGCCAAAATCAAAATAGTTGACCAAACTATATCACGTTTGTGAATTGATAATCCAACATTACGCATTGTGGAAATCTGCTGCTGCAATGATATGGGAACAGTCTTCACAAACTTATCTCGTAGAGTTCTACTAGTTTCCACAATCTTCCTAGGATAAGCCAGCCTGAATACCTTCTCCAATCTAGCAGTAAACAATCTAGTTCCTTCTCCATTATGCATAACTGCAGTAGTGAACAAAGTCTTGGTTTCCAATGATCGGGCATCTTTACTTTCATCCAACCATCCTATCAATTTGTCCTTCACCATTTCGTACGAATCTGCTGGTGAACGAAGAGCGTGGAATGCAGTTAAAAGATCCCCACTTTAACAATCTCCCAAGTTCTCCAACCCAGAGAGAAGAGCTACCCCGGTATGTATTGGTACAATATTCCTCAAACAAAAACAAGAAGTCCCGGAAGTTATGTCCAGAACTTGCATCATAAATTTCTGGTCTTGGAACTATCCTATTATCATAACGAGCTAATATGTTAGCCATCTGATCAACAGTGATAGTACCACTTGACAAATCTGGTGCAGATGGGATATGTGCGCCACTTGTCTTCATATTTCCTTTCTTAGTAGGAAGTTTGATTGGCTCATCATCCTGAGATTCATCTTCAGATTCCTCATTACGTGCATCCTGCTCCACACTCACTTTTGGATACCCTAGTATTTCCAGGATTGTCTTGTTCATCTGTTGAATGACAAGTTGAGTACTCGGATTCACAGAAGACTTACGCCTATTGCAATTTCGAACCAGACTAACAACCAAATCACAAGTCCTCCTCAGCTCCTCCTCGTCCTCATCCCTATTTGAGAGTACTGGCTTTGTTTTCAGTGGTGAACTATACCGAAGACCAGCCCCCGATTTAGTTTTCGGAATGGCACCACCAAATGGAAACCATTCAGGAAACTTCGGGTCGTTTTCTGAAGAAAGAGATGGGATAGATGAAACTACAGTGAATACAGGTTTGACAGGAGCACCAACAGGAAATCTATAATTAAGAGTACTAGGAAGAGGAAAAGGACTGCTCGACAACCTGGTACTGGTCACTGAACCCATAGGGAATGACACAATAGGAGAAACTGGCGACAACAGTACCCCATCAGACACACCACTCACCAAACCAGTAGCCATCACACACCAACAAGGAGAAAGGTCCCTGGTCTGGGCACCAATGTTAAGATTTCAAGGATTGTTTATAGGGTTCTCACCGAGCAATTCTCCACCCCACAGTCCACCAACCAACGCCTCAACGATAGCTCGATCAGTCAACCTGAACCAAGGAAAAAGACGAATCAACTAACTGCCAATCTCAAAGTAGCTAATGTCAGGTCACTTAGGTACTCACCACAATATTGATATTGACTCTTTCTCCCCCTTCTCCCAATATCTGCCAACCTCAGGAAAATGATAAAATCTTATAACAATTGGCAATTAATCTATTTATTGTCCTAATTCAATAAAGACTGGAAATATTTCTATAGTACAGGAGAGAAGATTGTTAGTAGGAATATTAGCCCAGACAGTACATATTGAGTAGAAGCATAATACTACTTAATTATCTTGCTACATAGATATTTTTGAGTCTATTTAATGCGTAAAAGGGTATTTTCAGGTGCTGGTCCTTGCTGTTGCAATGGCCTCATTCAAACACCCAAGACTGACCGCTCCAACTGGAGCCAGGATACCGTTGTCAAAAGATGAGAAGAGTTATAGTATTCCAGAAGCCTCAAGTATTCCAGGAGAATCAAGCATACCAGGAGAATCAAGCATACCAGGAATCTCGTAAAGATTGGATTAACGGCTATATAATGACTGAGTTATGTACTATTGACCACGGACAAGTTGACAACTAATTGATAACAAGTGATCTGAAAAATACAAGGGTTATTGCACCTGAGGAGAAAATAATTACACTCCCTAACAATGTCAAGGTATTTGATACGAGTACTTCTCTCAGTACTCGTATCTAATGTATGGGAGCAGTTTGAAATAAATCTTTGAAAATACAAAATATTAAACTAAACGAGAAGAAATTTCCATCAGTATTTAAGAATAGTCACATACAAGATTAAATAAACCTACATTCTAGTAAAGTAGCTAATAATAGATTATTTTGCTCACTGCATGGAGAGACATTTTCAAGTCCCTTACTTCAAGGATCGGGGTGATTGATTGTAATAGCATTTTAATAGTACAGAAATAAAATAATTAGAAAGATCAATGAAACAAAAAAAGAAAGTTAAAGAATTACTTCCTAATTTACACAACATGTATATCTGTTCTATAAAGTTGTGAAAGTAGTACTTTGTAATTAGTTTTAATAATGTACTTTTTCTTTAGTTTAATTTTTTCTTGTAGATTGTAAAGAAAGTTTGTTTAACCTCCACTGTTGAATAAAATTAAAGTCAGACTATATATTTTACCCGAATAGCCTGAAGAGGCCACCTATATGGGCTTAAAAACATGTACATATATATATAACTTACTAATATATATTGAATAAATTTATTTTAACTAGTTGCTTATTGATATATGTTTTTATTGTTTGTGTTTGTGTGTTTTCAATAAAGATTTATTCATTTTATTCTTGCATTGATTATTTCCAATTATTTCTAACATCTTATTTAATGTTCTTTTTAATATTAGAGAGTTTAATATTTCAAATATGTATGTGAGTATGTATACAACAGTCTAACAATAAAATAAAAATAAAAAACTTTAGTGTTTTCCCGACAAGCAATTTCCTGACAAGTCAGTGAAATTCCAAGTAAAATAGTAAGGCTTATAAACTCTCAAGTCTTCATTTTTATCTTCGACTATCACAAAATAATCAAATATCTCTCAAAAATGATCAAATTATCATAAACTCTCTCCAAAATAATATTATATGAATAATATGATTTATATCCCAAGTAATAAAACATGTACAAACTCGCCATTTTAATGGCGAGTTTTAATGGCGAGTTAGTGACAATTATTTTGAGCCCTTCTATTGCAAATGGTGAGAAATATCTAATTTTATCCTATGTTACAACTTATAATGTTATTTTGGAGAGAATTTATGATAATTTGATCATTTAGGAGGGAAATTTGGAGACAAATTGAGAGTTTATGAGCCGCAATACTATTTTACTTTGCAGTCTGGTGCACAGTGGCGCCACTGGTGAGCCGCTCAGCTTAGATACATATCGGATATTGGGCATTTATATTCTTTAACATTTTCTATGTGAATAATTACTATTTTCTTCCCACCTATTCCTATATTATATATATATTAAGTATATAATCCATGATTTAGAGGCTGGAAAATTAAAATCCAATTATTGAGCCAAAATTTCACAAAAAATTGAGCCGAGCCACTTTGGCTCATTCTTTGGAAATTTCAAGCCAAAATTAACATGGGAACATAGGAATTATTTTATAATTTTAAGCCAATTAGACATATCTGAGTTTTGACCTTTTGAAATCTAAGCCAATTAATTGGCTTTAACTGACACACTCTGTAACATGTAGTATATTCACATCATAGAGTAAATTATGAATTATCGGTCAGTTTACATCTTCAGTCATAAAAGAAAAAACAATATTATAATTACTATTTTATTGTTATTTATTCACCATTTTTTATTTCTTCAAATTGCAACCAGAGATTTTGCATTGGTTTGATCGGAGGTTTTTAGATTTACAAAAATTACTCATATTTTTGATACCAAGTCTTGATATTATTTTATTGTTTATGTTTTAATCAAATCTATCTATACTAATAATTTCTCTCTTGTATTTATTTATTTGGTGTCTGCTTTTACACTAAGTATATTAAACATGAAGAATGTAACCATGATAAACACGGCAATATATTGACATGATATTTAAATTCCCCTGCTTTTATTTAATTTGTAAATGCATTTTATCTATAAAATAAATCAGACTATGCAGAAAATTTAATTTCAATTGAATTCATTAAAAAGTAACCCAATAACGGGTAATAAATTGATACTGATGATCTGTTATTTTTTCCGGGAAAATACACTCGTGTTTAATAATTTATTTCTAAAATGTTGAATAATTAATTTCAAAATAATGGAAGATTACTTATGTATCAGAATTTTTTTGTATTGTAGATACAAAGTTTTGTACATATTGTATCATTTATTAATTTGAAGATTAGAAAGAAATGGAAAATAGGGCAAATGATTGGTGAGATGAAATATGAAACAAATTATTACAATGAAATACACAGTAGGGCAAGTACCGAATTATCGGTCAGTTCCATATCTCCAGTTATATAAGAAAAAACAATATAATAATAAAACAATAGTAATATATCGTTTTTTCTTATACAACCGAAGATGTGGAGCTGATCTATAATTCGGAACTTGCCCTGTATATTTCACAGATCAAAAATATCAATTGAGAACAATCATCAAATGCAGTAAAAGTGCTAACATGAAATAAACTAGGAGATCTAACAGCTAGCTAAAGTTTTAGATGAATTAGTTCGGGTTACTGGGGTTCACAAGTCCCCTAGCAGAAAATTTCTGCCCCCTGAGTCAATATCCGAAACAATAAGGATTGATTAAAATACATATTAATATGATATAATAGCAATGATTCATTACAAGAAATCGAATTCACAGCACACATTAAGTTAACAAATCAAAGAGTTATCTTTCACAATATCTTTAATTTCAATATGTAGATATTGTGAACTCTGTTTAGCAATTATTGGGAATAGAAAAGAAAACACGAGAATAAATGGCTCACTATACACCAACTTGCACTCTGGTGAAATTGATAGTGTTACACTTGTCGCTTACTCACTTATTAGAGAGTTTCTTATTCTCTATATTGTCTTCGTAAGTTATTCCAAGTTAAGAGAAATAGACTTTCTCAAAAATAGACTAGACTTTCTCTTAATTCGTCTTACTTTATTTGGGCCGTGTTCAAGTAATGATCGAGATACTCTATTAGGTTATAAGTGACTATGGAGAGCTAACAAGGGTAATAAAACAAGTAAGTATTATTAATAATGTCTACTCCAATAATGGGTAATACACTTTGGAAAGTTCACGTAATAAGCTTTATGAATAGTCAATATTTCTAAACACTGGTAATTAATACTGGGACACTAGGAAATCTTGAGGTGACTCTAGCGGCGCCCCTAGGGCCGGCCCGTCTAGAGTAGACCACCAACGCTGACCGCAAGAGTGAGCTTCGATAACAAATTCCAAACTCAAGAGTTGTACCTTATATAGGGGACTTCAAGGAAAATCTATGAATTCAGGACTGACTTTTTGTAATAGTCTCCTTGCTAAACTGTTCACACCCAATCGCAAATATTCTGATTTAACTATTCTCAAGTTGACAATAATAATAGGCTAACTTAAAAGATTTGAACAAAACTAACATATGAAATTACTTTTAATTCTTATTCTTTAAAGAATTGTGCAACACATGCATATATTCAGTAACCTTCCAAAAGTAGCACATTGTCTCCTCAATGAAATCAGAGCCTTACATTCACAACTGTTTATATATAAAAACTTATCTTATTATTAATACAAGGTTGCATACTCCAGTCATGTATAATTAGATATAATAATCTTTATCATAAAAAATGCTACTGAAAGGTGTGGTTACTTCAACTCAACCTGTATGCAACTGTTATAAGTTATAATACCATATTAATGATATTATAACAATACAGAAGTATTGTATTAATATTAATTAGTGGTTCTATTGTATAGATAATACAATGATATTAGTGCAGTGTCAACATAACTAGAGTCATCTAAACAGATAGGAAAATTAGATATTTCAAACTGTACTAAAAAAGCAAGACAACTATTAATCAATAAATGATATCCACACTTTAACCTTCACATCAAGATTAAGTGGATCTACCTATCATTTATAGTAAATCTTCTGCCTTGGACTATACAATCACATATAGTTAGTCATGCATTTTTAGTCCAAGCAATCTCATTTAATTCTAAAATGTATATTGAGTAGTTTCTTGCAAGTCATGTAGAATAGTTAAGGTGTATCTCATTGACTGATATCATGGGTACCAACTGAAACTAATAATAATATAGTTTTTTCTTACATTCTTGTGGAAAAAGTAGGAGGAGCTTAGCAAAAAGTCTGGTGGAAAGACCTTAAAAAGCCCTATGTGTGTACAGCCCTTAGCAACATTTACACATTCTGAACCCATTCTACCTTTAGCCTTTGGACTCAGGAAGTACATCATTGGATGATGAGTCTTCTCAGAAGATTGGTCTCAACTGATGAACTGTTGTCTAACTACAGTAATATTTACATCATCTACATCTAAGTATGGTTCCTAAAGTTGCTGAACCTTCCACTCAAAAACTTCAGTGTTGCAGATTCTAAGAGGTTATGACAATTTTGGCAGACTTCTCAATTGAATAGGAAAGAAAGATGACAATATCTCATCAAATAATTCTCTGTCTACCAATAGTACAGCCTGAAAGAATGATATCTTAGAGAATATATATTCTGAATGGTTTGGTAATAAAATGTTTAACACTATTGAGTAGATTTATGAAATTGTCTGTTACATACAAGTACACTGTGAGAAAATACTCTGACAAACTTCACAAACAAATGGCTTTTCATGCATCTTTCCTAACTAAATGTTTTATTACAAATATCACAGCTGAATACAGGATGTAGATATTTGTCAATTTATTTATGTCCTGTGTGAATTTTTATGGGAATTCATGTTTCTTTTATTTGTAAATGCTTATGACAAATTTTCGTATGTGAATTCATCTGACGTTTTCGAGCAAAACTTTTATTGCAAATATCACAGATGAATGGTTTTTCACCAGTGTGAATTCTTTTGTGAGTGATCATTGTAGATTTATGAGAAAAAGTTTTATTACAAATATCACAACTGAATGGCTTTTCACCAGTGTGAATTCTTTTGTGTGTGTTAAGGTAACCGGCTAAAGAAAAAGTTTTATTACATATATCACAACTGAATGGCTTTTCACCAGTGTGAATTTTCATATGAGAATGCATATGATTTTTACGAGAAAAAGTTTTATTACAAACATCACAACTGAATGGTTTCTCACCAGTGTGAATTTTCATATGAGAATGTATATGATTTTTACGAGAAAAAGTTTTATTACAAATATCACACCTGAAGGGCTTTTCACCAGTGTGAATTCTTTTGTGTCTGTTCAGGTTAAAGGCTGAAGACAATGTTTTATTACAAATATCGCAGCTGACCGGCTTTTCACCAGTGTGAATTCTTCTGTGTTTGTTCAGGTTACCTGCTGAAGAAAATGTTTTAAAACAAATATCACAACTGAATGGCTTCTCACCAGTGTGAATTTTCATATGAGAATGTACATGATTTTTTGTAGAAATAGTTTTATTAAAAATATCACAACTGAATGGCTTTTCATCAGTGTGAATTCTTTTGTGTCTTTTCAGGCTACCTGCTAAAGAAAAAGTATTATTACAAACATCACAACTGAATGGCTTTTTACCAGTGTGAATTCTTTTATGAACATTCAAAGAACAGTTGTGAGAGAAAGTTTTATTACAAATATCACAACTGAATGGCTTTTCACCAGTGTGAATTGTTTTGTGATTCTCACCAGTGTGAATTCTTTTGTGTGTGTTCAGGTAACCTGCTGAAGAAAAAGTTTTATTACAAATATCACAACTGAATGGCTTTTCACCAGTGTGAATTTTGATATGAGAATGTATATTACTTTTTTGAGAAAAAGTTTTATTACAAACATCACAACTGAATGGCTTTTCACCAGTGTGAATTCTTTTGTGTTTGTTCAGGTAACCTGCTAAACAAAATCTCTTATTACAAACTTCACAAATATATGGCTTTTCACCTGTGTGAACTCTTTGATGAACTCTTAGAGCACTTTTATGACGAAAGTTTCGCTTACAAACATCACAGCAAAAGGATTTTACATTAGTCTTAAAACATTCACCACTATTCACTTTTCTTTTATTGGAAGACTTTCCCTTATCCAAATTTTCAGAATTTTCTAATTCAACAATACTGCTCTCACGTGCTTTGGAGTTTGTGTATAAATTACTTTCATCTTCAGCAGAAATCAACTCTGTTGGCATTGACTCTGTCGGCAATGACTGATCCTGATCTTCTAAACTCTCTTCTTTGATGGTAATATCATCTTCTATATTCTCAATGTCTGTGATATTAGAAATGTGTTCAATATCAGACAAACCAACATTAACATCTGTTGTTGAGATGTCTGGCTTAACATCTTCCTCTTTCACCAAATAGATCACATTGCATTGATCAGCTACAGCAGCAGCCTCTGCAGATGAGTTGTGACTCTGAACTCCAGATTCCATCTGCAATATGAAGAGAACATTCGTATTATAATGGAAAAAAATAGATCATTTACCTGAACTTCTTTCTGTACAGTAGATTTAATGGCATGAATTTTTTTATGAAAAATACAATGAAATTGAAGAAGAATTGAGAAATTAACGATATAATAGAAATTCAATTGAAAGATAATATATCTATAACAATATATAGCTATAGTTAGAAATGGAGAATTAAAAGTTAATATTAAATATCGTCTATTTATAAAAACTAAATAATGACGGTCATCAATACAGCATTTTTAAAAATGATTAAAAAGAACAATTTCTCTAATGATAAATATATTATAAGTTCAATACTTGCATCAAAACTTAAGGCAATAATATGCTGAATCTGAATTTGACCGAATCCATGCTGACAAACCCATACTTCCTACTACCATTGACATTTAAAGGGGGGGGGGTCAGAAACCATCTAAAACATTCTTCTTTTTATTGTCTTAAACAAATCTCCATATTTTACTTTATAAGAATATGAAAACAGAATGTCGAAATATGCAGAAGATCTAATACAAGTCTACCCTAAAATGTTGGTGTGCAGTTGTATTTGAATGCACTGGCTGTTATAAAGTAGAGTTTTGTGAGGAATATATTTTCGCAATAAGTAGCTACCATCGTAAAATTGTAATATCTTTGTCATATTCAGACTGATTTTGGCCAACTAAAGTAAAAATGAACAAGAAAGTGGATATATTTTTTAGCATTTGGAACTCAAAATTATTGTTTTTATAGGAAAAAATTTAAAAATTCATATTTTATATTTTCTCAAAATTCTACAAGCTAAAGAAATTCCAATATAAGTGATCCATGAATTTTTTGGCTTGCATTAACAATGTTTTAAACCATACACCAAAATATTTGATCAAAATCTTATCAAATAGCTGATTAAATTTTAAAAATTGACAATATTTCCTATAAATTTGACATATCAATTAAAATATCAAATATTCAATAAAATGTATCTAACAAAAATGTATTAAAATTAATTTCTACATGTGATTGCATAGTTTCAGGTAAAACAGACTATAAATAATTTACTTACAGTAGCTTGGTTTTACGGACCATAAAAAGTAGTAATGAACTCAAAATAAATGTCTCGGATCATATTTTTTGGAAAGGTATTTAGCAATAAATTTAACTATACTGTCTATACATCTAGAATTACTTACCTTTAAGGCGTAATCTTATTCTGGAGTTGTTTTCAACAAATTGTGCTTCGATCCTCTAATTCTCGATAAGGTCGCTCGTTTTTTTTCTGATTGATAAAGAAGTAGAACAAAGGTGAACAGGTGAATCTCTGTAAAGGCTACCTCATTGATCTGAAAAGTTAAATTTTGATTTGAGAGATGGGAAAGGAATTAAACTAATGGTTTGTTGACTGCAACTCCAAGATTACACGTCAAAGGGTAAGTTACTCAACAACGTACTTCATTGTATTCTTTAAATTCTGCAGCTATTTCATCAAGAAAACCATGCTTTGATTCCAGAGATAGAAATAAAACGTTTGACTCACTAAAATGTACTATTAATGCCCTAGAAGCAATCAGGCTTATTGGGCCTTACTACTCGCATATATTGTTTTTTAATGTCAAGGTATTTGATACGAGTATTTCTCCCAGTACTCGTATCTAATGTATGGGAGCAGTTTGAAATAAATCTTTGAAAATACAAAATATTAAACTAAACGAGAAGAAATTTCCATCAGTATTTAAGAATAGTCACATACAAGATTAAATAAACCTACATTCTAGTAAAGTAGCAAATAATAGATTATTTTGCTCTCTGCATGGAGAGACATTTTCAAGTCCCTTACTTCAAGGATCGGGGTGATTGATTGTAATAGCATTTTAATGGTACAGAAATAAAATAATTAGAAAGATCAATGGCAACAAAAAAAGAAAGTTAAAGAATTACTTCCTAATTTACACAACATGTATATCTGTTGTATAAAGCTGTGAATGTGGTACTTGGTAATTAATTTTAATAATTTCTTTAGTTTAATTTTTTCTTGTAGATTGTAAAGAAAGTTTGTTTAACCTCCACTGATGAATAAAATTAAAGTCAGACTATATATTTTGCCCGAATAGCCTGAAGAGGCCACCTATATGGGCTTAAAAACATGTACATATATATATATAACTTACTATTATATATTGAATAAATTTATTATAACTAGTTGCTTATTGATATATGTTTTTATTGTTTGTGTTTGTGTGTTTTCAATAAAGATTTATTCATTTTATTCTTGCATTGATTATTTCCAATTATTTCTAACATCTTATTCAATGTTCTTTTCAATATTAGAGAGTATAATATTTCAATTATGTATGTGAGTATGTATACAACAGTCTAACAATGTAATAAAAATAAACTTTCGAGTGTTTTCCCGACATGTAATTTCCTGACAAGTCAGTGAAATTCCAAGTAAAATAGTAAGGCTTATAAACTCTCAAGTCTTCATTTTTATCTTCGACTATCACAAAATAATCAAATATCTCTCAAAAATGATCAAATTATCATAAACTCTCTCCAAAATAATATTATATGAATAATATGATTTATATCCCAAGTAATAAAGCATGTACAAACTCGCCATTTTAATGGCGAGTTAGTGACAATTATTTTGAGCCCTTCTATTGCAAATGGTGAGAAATATCTAATTTTATCCTATCTTACAACTTATAAGGTTATTTTGGAGAGAATTTATGATAATTTGATCATTTAGGAGGGAAATTTGGAGACAAATTGAGAGTTTATGAGCCGAAATACTATTTTACTTTGCAGTCTGGTGCACAGTGGTGTCACTGGTGAGCCGCTCAGCTTAGATACATATCGGATATTGGGCATTTATATTCTTTAACATTTTCTATGTGAATAATTACTATTTTCTTCCCACCTATTCCTATATTATATATATATTAAGTATATAATCCATGATTCAGAGGCTGGAAAATTATAATCCAATTATTGAGCCAAAATTTCACAAAAAATTGAGCCAAGCCACTTTGGCTCATTCTTTGGAAATTTCAAGCCAAAATTAACATGGGAACATAGGAATTATTTATAATTTTAAGCCAATTAGACATATCTGAGTTTTGACCTTTTGAAATCTAAGCCAATTAATTGGCTTTAACTGACACACTCTGTAACATGTAGTATATTCACATCACAGAGTAAATTACGAATTATCGGTCAGTTTACATCTTCAGTCATAAAAGAAAAAACAATATTATAATTATTATTTTATTGTTATTTATTCACCATTTTTTATTTCTTCAAATTGCAACCAGAGATTTTGCATTGGTTTGATCTGAGGTTTTTAGATTTACAAAAATTACTCATATTTTTGATACCAAGTCTTGATATTATTTTATTGTTTTTATTTTAATCATATCAATCTATACTAATAATTTCTCTCTTGTATTTATTTATTTGGTGTCCACTTTTACACTATGTATATTAAACATGAAGAATGTAACCATGATAAACACGGCAATATATTGACATGATATTTAAATTCCCCTGCTTTTATTTAATTTGTAAATGCATTTTATCTATAACATAAATCAGACTATGCAAAAAAATTTAATTTTAATTGAATTCATTAAAAGTAACCCAATAATGGGTAATAAATTGATACTGATGATCTGTTATTTTTTCCGGAAAAATACACTCGTGTTAAATAATTTATTTCGAAAATGTGGAATAATTAATTACAAAATAATGAAAGATTACTTATGTATCAAATTTTTTTTGTATTGTAAATACAAAGTTTTGTATATATTGTATCATTTATTAATTTGAAGATTAGAAAGAAATGGAAAATAGGGCAAATAATTGGTGAGATGAAATATGAAACAAATTATTACAATGAAATACACAGTAGGGCAAGTACCGAATTATCGGTCAGTTCTATATCTCCAGTTATATAAGAAAAAACGATATAATAATATAACAATAGTAATATATCGTTTTTTCTTATACAAACGAAGATGTGGAGCTGATCTATAATTCGGAACTTGCCCTGTATATTTCACAGATCAAAAATATCAATTGAGAACAATCATCAAATGCAATAAAAGTGCTAACATGAAATAAACTAGGAGATCTAACAGCTAGCTAAAGTTTTAGATGCATTAGTTCGGGTTACTGGGGTTCACAAGTCCCCTAGCAGAAAATTTCTGCCCCCTGAGTCAATATCAGAAACAATAAGGATTGATTAAAATACATATTAATATGATATAATAGCAATGATTTATTACAAGAAATCGAATTCACAGCACACATTAAGTTAACAAATCAAAGAGTTATCTTTCACAATATCTTTAATTTCAATATGTAGATATTGTGAACTCTGTTTAGCAATTATTGGGAATAGAAAAGAAAACACGAGAATAAATGGCTCACTATGCACAAACTTCCACTCTGGTGAAATTGATAGAAAAATTAGATATTCCAAACTGTAATAAAAAGCAAGGCAACTATTAATCAATAAATGATATCCACACTTTAACCTTCACATCAAGATTAAGTGGATCTACATATCATTTATAGTTAATCTTCTGCCTTGGACTATACAATCACATATAGTTAGTCATGCATTTTTGGTCATAGCAATCTTATTTCATTCTAAAATATATATTGAGTAGTTTCTTGCAAGTCATGTAGAATAGTTAAGGAGTATTTCATTGACTGATATCATGGGTACCAACTGAAACTAATAATAATATAGTTTTTTCTTACATTCTTGTGGAAAAAGTAGGAGGAGCTTAGCAAAAAGTCTGGTTTTAAGACTTAAAAAATCCTATGTGTGTACGGCACTTAGCAATATTTACAGATTCAGAACCCATTCTACCTTTAGCCTTTGGACTTAGGAAGTACATCATTGGATGATGAGTCTTCTCAGAAGATTGGTCTCAACTGATGAACTGTTGTCTGACTACAGTAATATTTACATCATCTATATCTAAGTAAGGTTCTTAAAGTTGCTGAACCTTCCTCTCAAAAACTCCAGGGTTGCAGATTCTAAGAGGTTATGACAATTTTAGGAAAGAAAGATGACAATAACTCATCAAATAATTCTCTGTCTACCAATAGTACAGCCTGAAAGAATGATATCTTAGAGAATATATATTCTGAATGATTTGGTAATAAAATGTTTAACACTATTGAGTAGGTTTATGAAATTGTCTGTTACATACAAGTATGCTGTGAGAAAATACTCTGACAAACTTCACAAAAATATGACTTTTCATGCATCTTTCCTAACTAAATGTTTTATTACAAATATCACAGCTGAATACAGGATGTAGATATTTGTCAATTTATTTATGTCCTGTGTGAATTTTTATTGGAATTCATGTTTCTTTTATTAGTAAATGCTTGAGACAAACTTTCTTATGTGAATTCATCTGATGTTTATGAGAAAAAGTTTTTTTACAAATATCACAGCTGAATGGTTTCTCACCAGTGTGAATTTTCATATGAGAATGTATAGTACTTTTACGAGAAAAAGTTTTTTTACAAATATCACACCTGAATGGTTTCTCACCAGTGTGAACTTTCATATGAGAATGTATATGAATTTTTTGTGAAAAAGTTTTTTTACAAACATCACAACTGAATGGCTTCTCACCAGTGTGAATTCTTTTGTGTGTGTTCAGGTTACCTGCAAAAGAAAATCTCTTATTACAAATATCACAACTGAACGGCTTCTCACCAGTGTGAATTCTTTTGTGTCTGTTCAGGTTAAAGGCTGAAGACAATGTTTTATTACAAATGTCACAGCTGAACGGCTTATCACCAGTGTGAATTTTCATATGAGAATGTACATGATTCTTTGTAGAAAAAGTTTTATTAAAAATATCACAACTGAACGGCTTCTCACCAGTGTGAATTATTTTATGAACATTTATAGAACAGTATTGAGAGAAAGTTTTATTACAAACATCACAACTGAATGGCTTTTCACCAGTGTGAATTCTTTTATGTGCTTTCAGGTGACCTGCTAAACAAAATTTCTTATTACAAACATCACAAATATATGGCTTTTCACCTGTGTGAACTCTTTGATGAATTCTTAGAGCACTTTTATGACGGAAGTTTCGATTACAAACATCACAGCAAAAGGATTTAACATTAGTCTTAAAACATTCACCACTATTCATTTTTCTTTTACTGGAAGACTTTCCCTTATCCAAATTTTCAGAATTTTCTAATTCAACAGAACTGCCCTCACGTGCTTTGGAGTTTGTGTATAAATTACTTTCATCTTCAGCAGAAATCAATTCTGTCGGCAATGACTGTTCCTGATCTTCTAAACTCTCTTCTTTGATGGTAATATCATCTTCTATATTCTCAATGTCTGTGATATTAGAAATGTGTTCAATATCAGACAAACCAACATTAACATCTGTTGTTGAGATATCTGGCTTAACATCTTCCTCTTTCACCAAATGGATCAAATTGCAAGGATCAGCTACAGCAGCAGCCTCTGCAGATGAGTTGTGACTCTGAACTCCAGATTTCATCTGCAACATGAAGAGAACATTTGTATTATAATGGAAAAAATTTATCATTTACCTGAACTTCTTTCTGAACAGTAGGTTTAATGGCATGAATTTTTTATGAAAAAATACAATGAAATTGAAGAAGAATTGTGAAATTAACAATGGAATAGAAATTCAGTTTAAAGATAATATATCAATAACAATATATATATATATATATATAGTTAGAAATGGGGAATTAAAAGTTGATATATAATATAGTCCATTTATAAAAACTAAATAATGACGTTCATCAATACAGCATTTGGAAAAATGATTTAAAAGAACAATTTCTCTAATGATAAATATATTATAAGTTCAATACTTGCATCAAAACTTAAGACAATAATATGCTAAATCCGAATTTTACCGAAACCATGCTGACAAACCCATGCTTCCTACTACCATTGACATTTAAGAGGGGGGGGGGGGGGTCAGAAACTACCTAAAACATTCTTCTTTTTATTGTCTAAAACAAATCTCCATATTTTACTTAACAAGAATATGAAAACAGAATGTCTAAAAATGCAGAAGATCTAATACAATTCTACCCTAAAATGTTGGCGTGCAGTTGTATTTGAATGCACTGGCTGTTATAAAGTAGAGTTTTGTGAGGAATATATTTTCGCAATAAGTAGCTACCATCTTGAAATTGTAATATCTTTGTCATATTCAGACTGACTTTGGCCAACCAAAGTAAAAATGAACAAGAAAGTGGATACATTTTTTAGCATTTGGAACTCAAAATTATTGTTTTTATAGGAAAAAATTTAAAAATTCATATTTTATATTTTCTCAAAGTTTTACAAGCTAATGAAATTCCAATATAAGAGATGCATTAATTTTTGGCTTGCATTAACAATGTTTTATACCATAAACCAAAATATTTGATCAGAATCTTTATCAAATAGCTGATTAAATTTAAAAAATTGACAATATTTCCCATAAATTTGACATATCAATAAAAATATCAAATATTCAATAAAATGTATCAAACAAAAATGTCTTAAAATTAATTTCTACATGTGATTGCATAGTTTCAGGTAAAACAGACTATAAATAATTTACTTACAGTAGCTTGGTTTTACGGACCATAAATAAAAAAGTAGTAATGAACACAAAATAAATGTCTAGGATCATATTTTTTGGTAAGGTATCTAGTAATAAAATTTAACTATACTGTCTATACATCTAGAATTACTTACCTTTAAGGCGTAATCTTATTCTGGAGTTGTTTTCAACAAATTGTGCTTCGATCCTCTAATTCTCGATAAGGTCGCTTGTTTTTTTTCTGATTGATAAAGAAGTAGAACAAAGGTGAACAGGTGAATCTCTGTAAAGGCTACCTCATTGATCTGAAAAGTTAAATTTTCATTTGAGAGATTGGAAAGGAATTAAACTAATGGTTTGTTGACTGCAACTCCCAAGATTACACGTCAAAGGGTAAACTACTCAACAACGTACTCCATTGTATTCTTTAAATTCTTCAGCTATTTTGTCAAAAAAACATGCTTAGATTCCAGAGATAGAAATAAAACGTTTGACTTATTAAAATGTACTATTAACGCCTCAGAAGCAATCAGGCATATTGGGCCTTACTACTCGCATATATTGTTTTTTAATATCAAGGTATTTGATACGTGTATTTCTCCCAGTACTCGTATCTAATGTATGTGAGCAGTTTGAAATAAATCTTTGAAAATTACAAAATATTAAGCTAAAAGAGAAGAAATTTCCACCAGTATTTAAGAATAGTCACATACAAGATTAAATAAACCTACTTTCTAGTTAAGTAATAATAAATTATTTTGCTCACTAGAGAGACATTTTCAAGTCCCTTACTTCAAGGATCAGGGTGATTGATTGTACCAGCATTTTAATAGTACAGAAATAAAATAATTAGAAAGATCAATGGCAACAAAAAAAGAAAGTTAAAGAATTACTTCCTCACTTACACAACATGTATATCTGTTGTATAAAGCTGTGAATGTGGTACTTGGTAATTCATTTTAATAATGTACTTTTTCTTTAGTTTAATTTATTTTTTGTAGATTGTAAATAAAGTTTGTTTAACCTCCACTGATAAATAAAATTAAAGTCAGACTATATATTTTGCCCGAATAGCCTGAAGAGGCCACCTATATGGGCTTAAAAACATGTACATATATATATATATATAACTTACTAATATATATTGAATAAATTTATTATAACTAGTTGCTTATTGATATATGTTTTTATTGTTTGTGTTTGTGTGTTTTCAATAAAGATTTATTCATTTTATTCTTGCATTGATTATTTCCAATTATTTCTAACATCTTATTCAATGTTCTTTTCAATATTAGAGAGTATAATATTTCAATTATGTATGTGAGTATGTATACAACAGTCTAACAATAAAATAAAAATAAACTTTCGAGTGTTTTCCCGACATGTAATTTCCTGACAAGTCAGTGAAATTCCAAGTAAAATAGTAAGGCTTATAAACTCTCAAGTCTTCATTTTTATCTCCAACTATCACAAAATAATCAAATATCTCTCCAAAATGATCAAATTATCATAAACTCTCTCCAAAATAATATTATATGAATAATATGATTTATATCCCAAGTAATAAAGCATGTACAAACTCGCCATTTTAATGGCGAGTTAGTGACAATTATTTTGAGCCCTTCTATTGCAAATGGTGAGAAATATCTAATTTTATCCTATGTTACAACTTATAAGGTTATTTTGGAGAGAATTTATGATAATTTTATCATTTTGGAAGGAAATTTGGAGACAAATTGAGAGTTTATGAGCCGCAATACTATTTTACTTGGCAGTCTAGTGCACAGTGGTGTCACTGGTGAGCCGCTCAGCTTAGATACATATCGGATATTGGGCATTTATATTCTTTAACATTTTCTATGTGAATAATTACTATTTTCCTCCTACCTAGTCCTATTCCTATATTATATATAAATATATTGAGTATATGATCCAAGTTTCAGATGCTGAAAAATTGTAATCCAATGATAGAGCCAAAATTTCACAAAAAAATTGAGCCAAGCCACTTTGGCTCATTCTTTGGAGATTTCAAGCCAAAATTAACATGGGAACATAGGAATTAATTCAAAATTATAAGCCAATTAGACATATCTGAGCTTTGACCTTTTGGAATCTAAGCCAATTAATTGCCTCTGACTGACATACTCTGTAACATGTAGTATATTCACATCATAGAGTAAATTACGAATTATCGGTCAGTTTACATCTTCAGTCATATAAGAAAAAACAATATTATAATTATTATTTTATTGTTATTTATTTATCATATTTTATTTCCTCAAATTGCAACCAGAGATTTTGCATTGGTTTGATAAGAGGTTTTTAGATTTACAAAAATTACTCATATTTTTGATACCAAGTCTTGATATTATTTTATTGTTTATGTTTTAATCAAATCAATCTATACTAATAATTTCTCTCTTGTATTTATTTATTTGGTGTCCGCTTTTACACTATGGGTATTAAACATGAAGAATGTAACCATGATAAGCACGGCAATATATTGACTTGATATTTAAATTCCCCTATCCTATTTTTAAATGTATTTTATCTAGAAAATAAATTAGACTATGCAGAAAATTTAATTTTAATTGAATTCATTAAAAGTAACCCAATAACGGGTAATAAATTGATACTGATGATCTGTTATTTTTTCCGGGAAAATACACTAGTGTTTAATAATTTATTTCAAAAATGTTGAATAATTAATTTCAAAATAATGGAAGATTACTTATGTATCAGAATTTTTTTGTATTGTAGATACAAAGTTTTGTACATATTGTATCATTTTTCAATTTGAAGATTAGAAAGAAATGGAAAATAGGGCAAATAATTGGCGAGATGAAATATGAAACAAATTATTACAATGAAATACGCAGTAGGGCAAGTACCGAATTATTGGTCAGTTCCATGTCTCCAGTTATATAAGAAAAAACAATATAATAATAAAACAATAGTAATATATCGTTTTTTCTTATACAATCGAAGATGTGGAGCTGCTCTATAATTCGGAACTTGCCCTGTATATTTCACAGATCAAAAATATCAATTGAGAACAATCATCAAATGCAATAAAAGTGCTAACATGAAATAAACTAGGAGATCTAACAGCTAGCTAAAGTTTTAGATGAATTAGTTCGGGTTACTGGGGTTCACAAGTCCCCTAGCAGAAAATTTCTGCCCCCTGAGTCAATATCAGAAACAATAAGGATTGATTAAAATACATATTAATATGATATAATAGCAATGATTTATTACAAGAAATCGAATTCAGAGCACACGTTAAGTTAACAAATCAAAGAGTTATCTTTCACAATATCTTTAATTTCAATATGTAGATATTGTGAACTCTGTTTAGCAATTATTGGGAATAGAAAAGAAAACACAAGAATAAATGGCTCACTATGCAACAACTTGCACTCTGGTGAAATTGATAGTGTTACGCTTGTCGCTTACTCACTTATTAGAGAGTTTCTTATTCTCTATATTGTCTTCGTAAGTTATTCCAAGTTAAGAGAAATAGACTTTCTAGAAAATAGACTAGACTTTCTCTTAATTCGTCTTACTTTATTTAGGCCGTGTTCAAGTAATGATCGAGATACTTTATTAGGTTATAAGTGACTATGGAGAGCTAACAAGGGTAATAAAACAAGTAAGTATTATTAATAATGTCTACTCCAATAATGGGTAATTCACTTTGGAAAGCTCACGTAATAAGCTTTATGAATAGTCAATACTTCTAAACACTGGTAATTAATACTGGGACACCAGGAAATCTTGAGGTGACTCTAGCGGCGCATCTAGGGCCCGGCCCGTCTAGAGTAGACCACCAACGCTGACCGCAAGAGTGAGCTTCGATAACAAATTCCAAACTCAAGAGTTGTACCTTATATAGGGGACTTCAAGGAAAATCTATGAATTCAGGACTGACTTTTTGTAATAGTCTCCTTGCTAAACTGTTCACACCCAATCGTAAATATTCTGATTTAACTATTCTCAAGTTGACAATAATAATAGGCTAACTTAAGAGATTTGAACAAAACAAACATATGAAATTACTTTTAATTCTTATTCTTTAAAGAATTGTGCAACACATGCATATATTCAGTAATCTTCCAAAAGTAGCACATTGTCTCCTCAATGAAATCAGAGTCTTACATTCACAACTGTTAATATATAAAAACTTATCTCATTATTAACACAAGGTCACATACTCCAGTCATGTATAATTAGATATAATAATTTTTATCATAAAAAATGCTACTGAAAGGTGTGGTTACTTCAACTCAACCTGTATGCAACTGTTATAAGTTATAATACCATATTAATGATATTATAACAATACAGAAGTATTGTATTAATATTAATTAGTGGTTCTATTGTATAGATAATACAATGATATTAGTGCAGTGTCAACATAACTAGAGTCATCTAAACAGATAGGAAAATTAGATATTTCAAACTGTACTAAAAAAGCAAGACAACTATTAATCAATAAATGATATCCACACTTCAACCGTCACATCAAGATTAAGTGGATCTACTTATCATTTATAGGTAATCTTCTGCCTTGGACTATACAATCACATAAATTTAGTCATGCATTTTTAGTCATAGAAATCTCATTTAATTCTAAAATATAAATTGAGTAGTTTCTTGCAAGTCATGCAGAATAGTTAAGGTGTATCTCATTGACTGATATCATGGGTACCAACTGAAACAATAATAATATAGTTTTTTCTTATATTCTCGTTGAAAAAGTAGGAAGATCTTAGCAAAAAGTCTGGTGGAAAGACCTTAAAAAGCCCTATGTGTGTACAGCCCTTAGCAACATTTACACATTCTGAACCCATTCTACCTTTAGCCTTTGGACTCAGGAAGTACATCAGTCTTCTCAGAAGATTGGTCTCAACTGATGAACTGTTGTCTGACTACAGTAATATTTACATCATCTATATCTAAGTAAGGTTCCTAAAGTTGCTGAACCTTCCACTCAAAAACTGCAGTGTTGCAGATTCTAAGAGGTTATGACAATTTTAGGAAA
The DNA here is from genome assembly GCA_947561585.1 of Caprella mutica. Classification (NCBI taxonomy): domain Eukaryota; kingdom Metazoa; phylum Arthropoda; class Malacostraca; order Amphipoda; family Caprellidae; genus Caprella; species Caprella mutica. The sequence continues at coordinate 82,015 of CANNZV010001378.1, read as the reverse complement.
GAAAGATGACAATAACTCATCAAATAATTCTCTGTCTACCAATAGTACAGCCTGAAAGAATGATATCTTAGAGAATATATATTCTGAATGGTTTGGTAATAAAATGTTTAACACTATTGAGTAGATTTATGAAATTGTCTGTTACATACAAGTATGCTGTGAGAAAATACTCTGACAAACTTCACAAAAATATGACTTTTCATGCATCTTTCCTAACTAAATGTTTTATTACAAATATCACAGCTGAATACAGGATGTAGATATTTGTCAATTTATTTATGTCCTGTGTGAATTTTTATGGGAATTCATGTTTATTTTATTAGTAAATGCTTGAGACAAACTTTCTTATGTGAATTCATCTTATGTTTATGAGAAAAAGTTTTTTTACAAATATCACAGCTGAATGGCTTCTCACCAGTGTGAATTTTCATATGAGAATGTATATGAATTTTTTGTGAAAAAGTTTTTTTACAAATATCACAACTGAATGGCTTCTCACCAGTGTGAATTCTTTTGTGTTTGTTCAGGTTACCTGCAAAAGAAAATCTCTTATTACAAATATCACAACTGAACGGCTTCTCACCAGTGTGAATTCTTTTGTGTGTGTTCAGGTAACCGGCTGAAGAGAAAGTTTTATTACACATATCACAACTGAATGGTTTCTCACCAGTGTGAACTTTCATATGAGAATGTATATGATTTTTACAAGAAAAAGTTTTATTACAAATATCACACCTGAAGGGCTTTTCACCAGTGTGAATTCTTTTGTGTCTGTTCAGGTTAAAGGCTGAAGACAATGTTTTATTACAAATATCGCAGCTGAACGGCTTCTCACTAGTGTGAATTTTCGTATGAGAATGTACATGATTTTTTGTAGAAAAAGTTTTATTAAAAATATCACAACTGAATGGCTTTTCAACAGTGTAAATTCTTTTGTGTCTGTTCAGGTTACCTGCTAGAGAAAAAGTTTTATTACAAATATTACAGCTGAACGGCTTCTCACCAGTGTGAATTCTTTTATGAACATTTATAGAACAGTAGTGAGAGAAAGTTTTATTACAAATATCACAGCTGAATGGCTTCTCACCAGTGTGAATTCTTTTGTGTGTGTTCAGGTTACCTGCTGAATAAAAAGTTTTATTACAAACATCACAACTGAATGGCTTTTCACCAGTGTGAATTCTTTTATGTGCTTTCAGGTGACCTGCTAAACAAAATTTCTTATTACAAACATCACAAATATATGGCTTTTCACCTGTGTGAACTCTTTGATGAATTCTTAGAACACTTTTATAACGGAAGTTTCGATTACAAACATCACAGCAAAAGGATTTTAGATTAGTCTTAAAACATTCACCACTATTCACTTTTCTTTTACTGGAAGACTTTCCCTTATCCAAATTTTTGGAATTTTCTATTTCAACAGAACTGCCCTCACGTGCTTTGGAGTTTGTGTATAAATTACTTTCATCTTCAGCAGAAATAAACTCTGTTGGCATTGACTCTGTCGGCAATGACTGTTCCTGATCTTCTATACTCTCTTCTTTGATGGTAATATCATCTTCCATATTCTCAATGTCTGTGATATTAGAAATGTGTTCAATATCAGACAAACCAACATTAACATCTGTTGTTGAGATATCTGGCTTAACATCTTCCTCTTTCACCAAATGGATCAAATTGCAAGGATCAGCTACAGCAGCAGCCTCTGCAGATGAGTTGTGACTCTGAACTCCAAATTTCATCTGCAACATGAAGAGAACATTTGTATTATAATGGAAAAAATTGATCATTTACCTGAATTTCTTTCTGAACAGTAGGTTTAATGGCATGAATTTTTTATGAAAAAATACAATGAAATTGAAGAAGAATTGTGAAATTAACAATGGAATAGAAATTCAGTTAAAAGATAATATATCTATAACAATATATATATAGTTAGAAATGGAGAATTAAAAGTTGATATATAATATAGTCCATTTATAAAAACTAGATAATGACGTTCATCAATACAGCATTTGGAAAAATGATTTAAAAGAACAATTTCTCTAATGATGAATATATAACAAGTTCAATACTTGCATCATAACTTAAGGCAATAATATGCGGAATCTGAATTTGACCGAATCCATGCTGACAAACCCATGCTTCCTACTAACATTGACATTTATAGGGGGGAGGGGGGGGCTTTTGGTCAGAAACAAAATAAAACATTCTTCTTTTTATTGTCTTAAACAAATATCCATATTTTTCTTTACAAGAATATGAAAACAGAATGTCGAAAAATGCAGAAGATCTAATACAATTCTACCCTAAAATGTTGGCGTGCAGTTGTATTTGAATGCACTGGCTGTTATAAAGTAGAGTTTTGTGAGGAATATATTTTCGCAATAAGTAGCTACCATCGTAAAATTGTAATATCTTTGTCATATTCAGACTGACTTTGGCCAACCAAAGTAAAAATGAACAAGAAAGTGGATACATTTTTTAGCATTTGGAACTCAAAATTATTGTTTTTATAGAAAAAAATTTATAAATTCATACTTTATTTTTTCTCAAGGTTTTACAAGCTAATGAAATTCCAATATAAGTGATCCATGAATTTTTTGGCTTGCATTAACAGTGTTTTATACCATAAACCAAAACATTTGATCAAAATCTTATCAAATAGCTGATTGAATTTTGAAAAATTGACAATATTTCCCATAAATTTGACATATCAATAAAAATATCAAATATTCAATAAAATGTAACAAACAAAAATGTCTTAAATTAATTTCTAAATGTGATTGAATAGTTTCAGGTAAAACAGACTATAAATAATTTACTTACAGTAGCTTGGTTTTATGAACCATATATGAAATAGTGGTAAAGAACACAAAATAAATGTCTCGGATCATATTTTTTGGTAAGGTATTTAGTAATAAAATTTACCTATACTGTCTATACATCTAGAATTACTTACCTTTAAGGCGTAATCTTATTCTGGAGTTGTTTTCAACAAATTGTGCTTCGATCCTCTAATTCTCGATAAGGTCGCTCGTTTTTTTCTGATTGATAAAGAAGTAGAACAAAGGTGAACAGGTGAATCTCTGTAAAGGCTACCTCATTGATCTGAAAAGTTAAATTTTGATTTGAGAGATTGGAAAGGAATTAAACTAATGGTTTGTTGACTGCAACTCCAAGATTACACGTCAAGGGTAAATTACGCAACAACGTACTCCATTGTATTCTTTAAATTCTGCAGCTATTTCATCAAGAAAACCATGCTTACATTCCAGAGATAGAAGTAAAACATTTGACTTATTAAAATGTACTATTAATGCCCTAGAAGCAATCAGGCATATTGGGCCTTACTACTCACATATATTGTTTTTTAATATCAAGGTATTTGATACGAGAATTTCTCCCAGTACTCGTATCTAATGTATGGGAGCAGTTTGAAATAAATCTTTGAAAATTACAAAATAATAACCAACAAAAAGAGGAAGAAAATTTCCACCAGTATTTAAGAATAGTCACATATAAGATTAAATAAACTTACTTTCTAGTTAAGTAATAATAAATTATTTTGCTCACTAGAGAGACATTTTCAGGTCCCTTACTTTAAGGATCGGGGTGATTGATTGTACCAGCATTTTAATAGTACAGAAATAAAATAATTAGAAAGATCAATGACAACAAAAAAAGAAAGTTGAAGAATTACTTCCTCATTTACACAACATGTATATCTGTTGTATAAAGCTGTGAATGTGGTACTTTGTAATTAATTTTAATAATGTACTTTTTCTTTAATTTAATTTTTTTTTGTAGATTGTAAATAAAGTTTGTTTAACCTCCACTGATAAATAAAATTAAAGTCAGACTATATATTTTGCCCGAATAGCCTGAAGAGGCCACCTATATGGGCTTAAAAACATGTACATATATATATAACTTACTAATATATATTGAATACATTTATTTTAACTAGTTACTTATTGATGTATATTTTTATTGTTTGTGTTTGTGTGTTTTCAATAAAGATTTATTTATTTAAATCTTGCATTGATTATTTCCAATTATTTCTAACATCTTATTCAATGTTATTTTCAATATTAGAGAGTATAATATTATAAATATGTATGCGAGTATGTATACAACAGTATAACAATAAAAAAAAAAAAAAATTGAGTGGTGAAAAAGTTGAAAACGCTGTAAATAACAAGTAATATCCCGACAAGCCAGTGAAATTCCAAGCAAAATAGTAAGGCATATAAACTCTCAACTGTCGATTTTTATCTCCGACTATCACAAAATAACCAAATATCTCTCAAAAATGATCAAATTATCATAAATTCTCTCCAAAATAATATTATATGAATAATACGATTTATATCCTAAGTAATAAAGCATGTACAACCTCGCCATTTTAATGGCGAGTTTTAATGGTGAGTTAGTGTCAATTATTTTGAGCCCTTCTATTGCAAATGGTGAGAAATATCTAATTTTATCCTATGTTACAACTTATAAGGTTATTTTGGAGAGAATTTACGATAATTTTATCATTTAGGAGGGAAATTTGGAGACAAATTGAGAGTTTATGAGATGAAATACTATTTTACTTTGCAGTCTAGTGCACAGTGGTGTCACTGGTGAGCCGCTCAGCTTAGATACATATCGGATATTGGGCATTTATATTGTTTAACATTTTCTATGTGAATAATTACTATTTTCTTCCCACCTATTCCTATATTATATATATATTAAGTATATAATCCATGTTTCAGAGGCTGGAAAATTGTAATCCAATTATTGAGCCAAAATTTCGAAAAAAAAATTGAGCCAAGCCACTTTGGCTTATTCTTTGGAAATTTCAAGCCAAAATTAACATGGGAACATAAGAATTATTTTAAAATTTTAAGCCAATTAGACATATGAGTTTTGACCTTTTGAAATCTAAGCCAATTAATTGGCTCTGACTGCCATACTCTGTAACATGTAGTATATTCACATCATAGGGTAAATTACGAATTATCGGTCAGTTTACATCTTCAGTCATATAAGAAAAAATGATATTATAATTATTATTTTATTGTTATTCATTCACCATTTTTTATTTCTTCAAATTGCAACCAGAGATTTTGCATTGGTTTGATCAGAGGTTTTTAGATTTACAAAAATTACTCATATTTTTGATACCAAGTCTTGATATTATTTTATTGTTTATGTTTTAATCAAATCAATCTATACTAATAATTTCTCTCTTGTATTTATTAATTTGGTGTCCGCTTTTACACTATGGGTATTAAACATGAAGAATGTAACCATGATAAGCACGGCAATATATTGACTTTATATTTAAATTCCCCTATCCTATTTTTAAATGTATTTTATCTAGAAAATAAATTAGACTATGCAGAAAATTTAATTTTAATTGAATTCATTAAAAGTAACCCAATAACGGGTAATAAATTGATACTGATGATCTGTTATTTTTTCCGGGAAAATACACTAGTGTTTAATAATTTATTTCTAAAATGTTGAATAATTAATTTCAAAATAATGGAAGATTACTTATGTATCAGAATTTTTTTGTATTGTAGATACAAAGTTTTGTACATATTGTATCATTTTTCAATTTGAAGATTAGAAAGAAATGGAAAATAGGGCAAATAATTGGTGAGATGAAATATGAAACGAATTATTACAATGAAATACGCAGTAGGGCAAGTACCGAATTATCGGTCAGTTCCATGTCTCCAGTTATATAAGAAAAAACAATATAATAATAAAACAATAGTAATATATCGTTTTTTCTTATACAATCGAAGATGTGGAGCTGCTCTATAATTCGGAACTTGCCCTGTATATTTCACAGATCAAAAATATCAATTGAGAACAATCATCAAATGCAATAAAAGTGCTAACATGAAATAAACTAGGAGATCTAACAGCTAGCTAAAGTTTTAGATGAATTAGTTCGGGTTACTGGGGTTCACAAGTCCCCTAGCAGAAAATTTCTGCCCCCTGAGTCAATATCAGAAACAATAAGGATTGATTAAAATACATATTAATATGATATAATAGCAATGATTTATTACAAGAAATCGAATTCACAGCACATGTTAAGTTAACAAATCAAAGAGTTATCTATCACAATATCTTTAATTTCAATATGTAGATATTGTGAACTCTGTTTAGCAATTATTGGGAATAGAAAAGAAAACACAAGAATAAATGGCTCACTATGCACCAACTTGCACTCTGGTGAAATTGATAGTGTTACGCTTGTCGCTTACTCACTTATTAGAGAGTTTCTTATTCTCTATATTGTCTTCGTAAGTTATTCCAAGTTAAGAGAAATAGACTTTCTAGAAAATAGACTAGACTTTCTCTTAATTCGTCTTACTTTATTTAGGCCGTGTTCAAGTAATGATCGAGATACTTTATTAGGTTATAAGTGACTATGGAGAGCTAACAAGGGTAATAAAACAAGTAAGTATTATTAATAATGTCTACTCCAATAATGGGTAATTCACTTTGGAAAGCTCACGAATAAGCTTTATGAATAGTCAATACTTCTAAACACTGGTAATTAATACTGGGACACTAGGAAATCTTGAGGTGACTCTAGCGGCGCCCCTAGGGCCGGCCCGTCTAGAGTAGACCACCAACGCTGACCGCAAGAGTGAGCTTCGATAACAAATTCCAAACTCAAGAGTTGTACCTTATATAGGGGACTTCAAGGAAAATCTATGAATTCAGGACTGACTTTTTGTAATAGTCTCCTTGCTAAACTGTTCACACCCAATCGTAAATATTCTGATTTAACTATTCTCAAGTTGACAATAATAATAGGCTAACTTAAGAGATTTGAACAAAACAAACATATGAAATTACTTTTAATTCTTATTCTTTAAAGAATTGTGCAACACATGCATATATTCAGTAATCTTCCAAAAGTAGCACATTGTCTCCTCAATGAAATCAGAGTCTTACATTCACAACTGTTTATATATAAAAACTTATCTCATTATTAACACAAGGTCACATACTCCAGTCATGTATAATTAGATATAATAATTTTTATCATAAAAAATGCTACTGAAAGGTGTGGTTACTTCAACTCAACCTGTATGCAACTGTTATAAGTTATAATACCATATTAAATATATGATGACAATACAGAAGTATTGTATTAATATTAATTAGTGGTTCTATTGTATAGATAATACAATGATATTAGTGCAGTGTCAACATAACTAGAGTCATCTAAACAGATAGGAAAATTAGATATTTCAAACTGTACTAAAAAAGCAAGACAACTATTAATCAATGAATGATATCCACACTTTAACCTTCACATCAAGATTAAGTGGATCTACCTATCATTTATAGTTAATCTTCTGCCTTGGACTATACAATCACATATAGTTAGTCATGCATTTTTAGTCCAAGCAATCTCATTTAATTCTAAAATGTATATTGAGTAGTTTCTTGCAAGTCATGTAGAATAGTTAAGGTGTATCTCATTGACTGATATCATGGGTACCAACTGAAACTAATAATAATATAGTTTTTTCTTACATTCTTGTGGAAAAAGTAGGAGGAGCTTAGCAAAAAGTCTGGTGGAAAGACCTTAAAAAGCCCTATGTGTGTACAGCCCTTAGCAACATTTACACATTCTGAACCCATTCTACCTTTAGCCTTTGGACTCAGGAAGTACATCATTGGATGATGAGTCTTCTCAGAAGATTGGTCTCAACTGATGAACTGTTGTCTAACTACAGTAATATTTACATCATCTACATCTAAGTATGGTTCCTAAAGTTGCTGAACCTTCCACTCAAAAACTTCAGTGTTGCAGATTCTAAGAGGTTATGACAATTTTGGCAGACTTCTCAATTGAATAGGAAAGAAAGATGACAATATCTCATCAAATAATTCTCTGTCTACCAATAGTACAGCCTGAAAGAATGATATCTTAGAGAATATATATTCTGAATGGTTTGGTAATAAAATGTTTAACACTATTGAGTAGATTTATGAAATTGTCTGTTACATACAAGTACACTGTGAGAAAATACTCTGACAAACTTCACAAACAAATGGCTTTTCATGCATCTTTCCTAACTAAATGTTTTATTACAAATATCACAGCTGAATACAGGATGTAGATATTTGTCAATTTATTTATGTCCTGTGTGAATTTTTATGGGAATTCATGTTTCTTTTATTTGTAAATGCTTATGACAAATTTTCGTATGTGAATTCATCTGACGTTTTCGAGCAAAACTTTTATTGCAAATATCACAGATGAATGGTTTTTCACCAGTGTGAATTCTTTTGTGAGTGATCATTGTAGATTTATGAGAAAAAGTTTTATTACAAATATCACAACTGAATGGCTTTTCACCAGTGTGAATTCTTTTGTGTGTGTTAAGGTAACCGGCTAAAGAAAAAGTTTTATTACATATATCACAACTGAATGGCTTTTCACCAGTGTGAATTTTCATATGAGAATGCATATGATTTTTACGAGAAAAAGTTTTATTACAAACATCACAACTGAATGGTTTCTCACCAGTGTGAATTTTCATATGAGAATGTATATGATTTTTACGAGAAAAAGTTTTATTACAAATATCACACCTGAAGGGCTTTTCACCAGTGTGAATTCTTTTGTGTCTGTTCAGGTTAAAGGCTGAAGACAATGTTTTATTACAAATATCGCAGCTGACCGGCTTTTCACCAGTGTGAATTCTTCTGTGTTTGTTCAGGTTACCTGCTGAAGAAAATGTTTTAAAACAAATATCACAACTGAATGGCTTCTCACCAGTGTGAATTTTCATATGAGAATGTACATGATTTTTTGTAGAAATAGTTTTATTAAAAATATCACAACTGAATGGCTTTTCATCAGTGTGAATTCTTTTGTGTCTTTTCAGGCTACCTGCTAAAGAAAAAGTATTATTACAAACATCACAACTGAATGGCTTTTTACCAGTGTGAATTCTTTTATGAACATTCAAAGAACAGTTGTGAGAGAAAGTTTTATTACAAATATCACAACTGAATGGCTTTTCACCAGTGTGAATTGTTTTGTGTTTCTCACCAGTGTGAATTCTTTTGTGTGTGTTCAGGTAACCTGCTGAAGAAAAAGTTTTATTACAAATATCACAACTGAATGGCTTTTCACCAGTGTGAATTTTCATATGTAAATGTATAGAATCTTTACGAGAAAAAGTTTTATTACAAACATCACAACTGAACGGCTTCTCACCAGTGTGAATTTTCATATGAGAATATATATTTTTTTTATGAAGAAAAGTTTTATTACAAACATGACAACTGAATGGCTTCTCACCAGTGTGAATTTTCATATGAGAATGTATATTACTTTTTTGAGAAAAAGTTTTATTACAAACATCACAACTGAATGGCTTTTCACCAGTGTGAATTCTTTTGTGTTTGTTCAGGTAACCTGCTAAACAAAATCTCTTATTACAAACTTCACAAATATATGGCTTTTCACCTGTGTGAACTCTTTGATGAACTCTTAGAGCACTTTTATGACGAAAGTTTCGCTTACAAACATCACAGCAAAAGGATTTTAGATTAGTCTTAAAACATTCACCACTATTCACTTTTCTTTTATTGGAAGACTTTCCCTTATCCAAATTTTCAGAATTTTCTAATTCAACAAAACTGCTCTCACGTGCTTTGGAGTTTGTGTATAAATTACTTTCATCTTCAGCAGAAATCAACTCTGTTGGCATTGACTCTGTCGGCAATGACTGATCCTGATCTTCTAAACTCTCTTCTTTGATGGTAATATCATCTTCTATATTCTCAATGTCTGTGATATTAGAAATGTGTTCAATATCAGACAAACCAACATTAACATCTGTTGTTGAGATGTCTGGCTTAACATCTTCCTCTTTCACCAAATAGATCACATTGCATTGATCAGCTACAGCAGCAGCCTCTGCAGATGAGTTGTGACTCTGAACTCCAGATTCCATCTGCAATATGAAGAGAACATTCGTATTATAATGGAAAAAAATAGATCATTTACCTGAACTTCTTTCTGTACAGTAGATTTAATGGCATGAATTTTTTTATGAAAAATACAATGAAATTGAAGAAGAATTGAGAAATTAACGATATAATAGAAATTCAATTGAAAGATAATATATCTATAACAATATATAGCTATAGTTAGAAATGGAGAATTAAAAGTTAATATTAAATATCGTCTATTTATAAAAACTAAATAATGACGGTCATCAATACAGCATTTTTAAAAATGATTAAAAAGAACAATTTCTCTAATGATAAATATATTATAAGTTCAATACTTGCATCAAAACTTAAGGCAATAATATGCTGAATCTGAATTTGACCGAATCCATGCTGACAAACCCATACTTCCTACTACCATTGACATTTAAAGGGGGGGGGGTCAGAAACCATCTAAAACATTCTTCTTTTTATTGTCTTAAACAAATCTCCATATTTTACTTTATAAGAATATGAAAACAGAATGTCGAAATATGCAGAAGATCTAATACAAGTCTACCCTAAAATGTTGGTGTGCAGTTGTATTTGAATGCACTGGCTGTTATAAAGTAGAGTTTTGTGAGGAATATATTTTCGCAATAAGTAGCTACCATCGTGAAATTGTAATATCTTTGTCATATTCAGACTGACTTTGGCCAACCAAAGTAAAAATGAACAAGAAAGTGGATATATTTTTTAGCATTTGGAACTCAAAATTATTGTTTTTATAGGAAAAAATTTAAAAATTCATATTTTATATTTTCTCAAAATTCTACAAGCTAAAGAAATTCCAATATAAGTGATCCATGAATTTTTTGGCTTGCATTAACAATGTTTTATACCATACACCAAAATATTTGATCAAAATCTTATCAAATAGCTGATTAAATTTTAAAAATTGACAATATTTCCTATAAATTTGACATATCAATTAAAATATCAAATATTCAATAAAATGTATCTAACAAAAATGTATTAAAATTAATTTCTACATGTGATTGCATAGTTTCAGGTAAAACAGACTATAAATAATTTACTTACAGTAGCTTGGTTTTACGGACCATAAAAAGTAGTAATGAACTCAAAATAAATGTCTCTGATCATATTTTTTGGAAAGGTATTTAGCAATAAATTTAACTATACTGTCTATACATCTAGAATTACTTACCTTTAAGGCGTAATCTTATTCTGGAGTTGTTTTCAACAAATTGTGCTTCGATACTCTAATTCTCGATAAGGTCGCTCGTTTTTTTTCTGATTGATAAAGAAGTAGAACAAAGGTGAACAGGTGAATCTCTGTAAAGGCTACCTCATTGATCTGAAAAGTTAAATTTTGATTTGAGAGATTGGAAAGGAATTAAACTAATGGTTTGTTGACTGCAACTCCAAGATTACACGTCAAAGGGTAAGTTACTTAACAACGTACTCCATTGTATTCTTTAAATTCTGCAGCTATTTCATCAAGAAAACCATGCTTTGATTCCAGAGATAGAAATAAAACGTTTGACTTATTAAAATGTACTATTAATGCCCTAGAAGCAATCAGGCTTAATGTGCCTTACTACTCACGCATATTGTTTTTTAATATCGAGGTATTTGATACGAGTATTTCTCCCAGTATTCGTATCTAATGTATGGGAGCAGTTTGAAATAAATCTTTGAAAATTACAAAATATTAAACTAAAAGAGAAGAAATTTCCACCAGTATTTAAGAATAATCACATACAAGATTAAATAAACCTACTTTTCAGTTAAGTAATAATAAATTATTTTGCTCACTAGAGAGACATTTTCAGGTCCCTTACTTCAAGGATCGGGGTGATTGATTGTACCAGCATTTTAATAGTACAGAAATAAAATAATAAGAAAGATCAATGGCAACAAAAAAAGAAAGTTAAAGAATTACTTCCTCACTTACACAACATGTATATCTGTTGTATAAAGCTGTGAATGTGGTACTTTGTAATTAATTTTAATAATGTACTTTTTCTTTAGTTTAATTTTTTTTTGTAGATTGTAAATAAAGTTTGTTTAACCTCCACTGATAAATAAAATTAAAGTCAGACTATATATTTTACCCGAATGGCCTGAAGAGACCACCTATATGGGCTTAAAAATATGTACATATATACATATATAACTTACTAAAATATATTGAATAAATTTATTTTAACTAATTGCTTATTGATGTATGTTTTTATTGTTTGTGTTTGTGTGTTTTCAATAAAGATTTATTTATTTTATTCTTGCATTGATTATTTCCAATTATTTCTAACATCTTATTCAATGTTCTTTTCAATATTAGAGAGTATAATATTTCAATTATGTATGTGAGTATGTATACAACAGTCTAACAATGAAATAAAAAAAACTTTTGAGCATTTTCCCAACATGTAATTTCCTGACAAGTCAGTGAAATTCCAAGTAAAATAGTAAGGCTTATAAACCCTAAAGTCTTCATTTTTATCTTCGACTATCACAAAATAACCAAATATCTCTCCAAAACGATCAAATTATCATATATTCTCTCCAAAATAATATTATATGAATAATATGATTTATATCCCGAGTAATAAAACATGTACAAACTCGCTATTTTAATGGCGAGTTAGTGACAATTATTTTGAGCCCTTCTATTGCAAATGGTGAGAAATATCTAATTTTATCCTATGTTACAACTTATAAGGTTATTTTGGAGAGAATTTACGATAATTTTATTATTTAGGAATGAAATTTGGAGACAAATTGAGAGTTTATGAGATGAAATACTATTTTACTTTGCAGTCTGGTGCACAGTGGTGTCACTGGTGAGCCGCTCAGCTTAGATACATATCGGATATTGGGCATTTATATTCTTTAACATTTTCTTTGTGAATAATTACTATTTTCCTCCTACCTGAGATTTTGCATTGGTTTGATCTGAGGTTTTTAGATTTACAAAAATTACTCATATTTTTGATACCAAGTCTTGATATTATTTTATTGTTTTCATTTTAATCAAATCAATCTATACTAATAATTTCTCTCTTGTATTTATTTATTTGGTGTCCGCTTTTACACTATGTATATTAAACATGAAAAAAGTAATCATGATAAGCACGGCAATATATTGACTTGATATTTAAATTCCTCTATCCTATTTTTAAATGTATTTTATCTAGAAAATAAATTAGACTATGCAGAAAATTTAATTTTAATTTAATTCATTAAAAGTAACCCAATAACGGGTAATAAATTGATACTGATGATCTGTTATTTTTTCCGGGAAAATACACTAGTGTTTAATAATTTATTTCAAAAATGTGGAATAATTAATTTCAAAATAATGGAAGATTACTTATGTATCAAAAATTTTTCATATTGTAGATACAAAGTTTTGTACATATTGTATCATTTATTAATTTGAAGATTAGAAAGAAATGGAAAATAGGGCAAATAATTGGTGAGATGAAATATGAAACTAATTATTACAATGAAATACACAGTAGGGCAAGTACCGAATTATCGGTCAGTTCCATATCTCCAGTTATATAAGAAAAAACTATATAATAATAAAACAATAGTAATATATCGTTTTTTCTTATACAACCGAAGATGTGGAGCTGACCTATAATTCGGAACTTGCCCTGTATATTTCACAGATCAAAAAAATCAATTGATAACAATCATTAAATGCAATAAAAGTGCTAACATGAAATAAACTAGGAGATCTAACAGCTAGCTAAAGTTTTAGATGAATTAGTTCGGGTAACTGGGGTTCACAAGTCCCCTAGCAGAAAATTTCTGCCCCCTGAGTCAATATCAGAAACAATAATGATTGATTAAAATACATATTAATATGATATAATAGCAATGATTTATTACAAGAAATCGAATTCACAGCACACATTAAGTTAACAAATCAAAGAGTTATCTATCACAATATAAACATCAAATATAGAAAACTGTTTTTTTTTGCAACACTGCCTACAGGTATCATGGATACCAACTGAAATAAATAATATAGTTTTTTCTTATATTCTCGTTGAAAAAGTAGGAAGATCTTAGCCAAAAGTCTGGTGGAAAGACTTAAAAAACCCTATGTGTGTACAGCCCTTAGCAACATTTACAGATTCTGAACCCATTCTACCTTTAGCCTTTGGACTCAGGAAGTACATCATTGGATGATGAGTCTTCTCAGAAGAGAGTCTCAACTGATGAACTGTTGTCTGACTACAGTAATATTTACATCATCTACATCTAAGTACGGTTCCTAAAGTTGCTGAACCTTCCACTCAAAAACTTCAGTGATGCAGATACTAAAAAAGTATGACAATTTTGGCATACTTCTCAATTGCATAGGAAAGAAAGATGACAATAACTCATCGAAAAATTCTCTGTCTACCAATAGTACAGCCTGAAAGAATGATATCTTGGAGAATATATATTCTCAATGATATGTAATAAAATGTTTAACACTATAGAGTAGTTTTATGAAATTGTCTGTTACATACAAGTACGCTGTGAGAAAATACTCTGACAAACTTCACAAACAAATGGCTTTTCATGCATCTTTCCTAACTAAATGTTTTATTACAAATATCAGCTGAATACAGGATGTAGATATTTGTCAATTTATTTATGTCCCGTGTGAATTTTTATGGGAATTCATGTTTCTTTTATTAGTAAATGCTTATGGCAAATTTTCGTATGTGGATTCATCTGACGTTTTCGAGCAAAACTTTTATTGCAAATATCACAAATGTATGGTTTTTCACCAGTGTGAATTCTTTTGTGAGTGATCATTGTAGATTTATGAGAAAAAGTTTTATTACAAATATCACAAATGAATGGCTTTTCACCAGTGTGAATTTTCATATGAGCATGTATATGATTTTTTTGAGAAAAAGTTTTATTACAAATATCACAACTGAAAGGCTTTTCACCAGTGTGAATTCTTTTGTGTGTGTTCAAGTTACCTACTGATGAAAAAGTTTTATTACAAATATCACAGCTGAATGGCTTCTCACCAGTGTGAATCCTTTTGTGTTTGTTCAGGTCACCTGATGAAGAAAATGTTTTATTACAAACATCACAACTGAATGGCCTCTCACCAGTGTGAATTTTCATATGAGTATCTATATGAGGTTTTTGAGAAAAAGTTTTATTACAAACATCACAACTGAATGGCTTTTCACCAGTGTGAATTTTCATATGAGTATTTAAAGTACTTTTATGAGAAAAAGTTTTATTACAAACATCACAACTGAATGGCTTTTCACCAGTGTGAATTTTCATATGAGAATTTACACTACTTTTATGAGAAAAAGTTTTATTACAAACATGACAACTGAATGGCTTTTCACCAGTGTGAATTTTCATATGAGAATGTATATTACTTTTATGAGAAAAAGTTTTATTACAAATATCACAACTGAATGGCTTTTCACCAGTGTGAATTTTCATATGAAAATTTATAGTACTTTTAAGAGAAAAAGTTTTATTACAAACATCACAACTGAATGGCTTTTCACCAGTGTGAATTTTCATATGAGAATGCATATTACTTTTATGAGAAAAAGTTTTATTACAAACATCACAACTGAATGGCTTTTCACCAGTGTGAATTTTCATATGAGAATGTATATTACTTTTATGATAAAAAGTTTTATTACAAATATCACAACTGAACGGCTTCTCATCAGTGTGAATTTTTTTGTGTATGTTCAAGTTGCTTGCTAAACAAAATCTCTTATTACAAACTTCACAAATATATGGCTTTTCACCTGTGTGAACTCTTTGATGAATTCTTAGAGCACTTTTATAACGAAAGTTTCGATTACAAACATCACAGCAAAAGGATTTTACATTAGTCTTAAAACATTCACCACTATTCACTTTTCTTTTACTGGAAGACTTTCCCTTATCCAAATTTTCAGAATTTTCTAATTCAACAGAACTGCCCTCACGTG
Source organism: Caprella mutica (assembly GCA_947561585.1). NCBI lineage: Eukaryota > Metazoa > Arthropoda > Malacostraca > Amphipoda > Caprellidae > Caprella > Caprella mutica. Next base: position 66,020 of record CANNZV010001378.1, on the reverse strand, counting down.
CTTTGGAGTTTGTGTATAAATTACTTTCATCTTCAGCAGAAATCAACTCTGTTGGCATCGCCTCTGTTGGCATCGCCTCTGTCTGCATCGCCTCTGTCTGCATCGCCTCTGTCGGCATCGCCTCTGTCGGCATCGCCTCTGTCGGCATCGCCTCTGTCGGCATCGCCTCTGTCGGCATCGCCTCTGTCGGCATCGCCTCTGTCGGCATCGCCTCTGTCGGCATCGCCTCTGTCGGCATCGCCTCTGTCGGCATCGCCTCTGTCGGCATCGCCTCTGTCGGCATCGCCTCTGTCGGCATCGCCTCTGTCGGCATCGCCTCTGTCGGCATCGCCTCTGTCGGCATCGCCTCTGTCGGCATCACCTCTGTCGGCATCGACTCTGTTGGCATCGCCTCTGTCGGCATAGACTCTGTTGGCATTGACTTTGTCGGCATCGACTTTATCGGCAATGACTGTTCATGATCTTCTAAACTCTCTTCTTTGATGGTAATTTCATCTTCTATATTCTCAATGTCTGTGATATTAGAAATGTGTTCAAAATCAGACAAACCAACATTAACATCTGTTGTTGAAATATCTGGCTTAACATCTTCCTCTTTCACCAAATAGATCACATTGCAAGGATCAGCTACAGCTGCAGCCTCTGCAGATGAGTTGTGACTCTGAACTCCAGATTTCATCTGCAACATGAAGAGAACATTTGTATTATAATGGAAAAAATAGATCATTTACATAAACTTCTTTCTGTGCAGTAGATTTGATGGCATGATTTTTTTATGAAAAAATACAATGAAATTGAAGAATAATTGTGAAGTTAACTATAGAATAGAATACAATTAAAAGATAACATATCTATAACAATATATATATAGTTAGAAATGGTTGATATATAATCAGAGGTGGGCACAGCAACGCTACTTGTAGCGCGCGCTAATAGCAGCGCTTCTTTTTGCGTAGCGGCAGCGCCACTACTTCTGTGCTAATGTAGCAGTAGCGGCAGCGCCAATGCTTTTTTCAGAAGCACTAGAGGTTTCTCGCGCTACAACGCTGCCGCTTCTTTCAAAATAAAAAATGTTAATGTTATCTGAGGAAACTAGATAAAAGTCTATAGAAGTTCACGACCCAAGATAGCTAATTAGTTGTAAGTGATATTGAGACAAATCCGCGTAGAACGACCAACTGAAATTCAAACAATGATTCATAGATAGGTACGACCATGATAATGATATGCAATGTGAAAATTTGATATTAATAGGCTAAAGACAGAACTGCCTAATACGATCACCTTACACATCGTATTACATTTATATGCAGATGTGTTTATTGCATTGAAATTGGTTTAACTCAATGATTTTTATTAAATGTTCTGGAAATGTGCATCTACATTGCGAGTTACTTTAAAAAAATTAAAGTAATTCAAATATTATTTCGGATGCTACAATCATTTTACTTTAAGTTACTCATTTTCAGCATGGTAATCATAACACTAAAAATGCATAAATAAACTTTTTAAATAATTCTATAGCTATCTATTTTGGTATGGTCTTCTAGAGTCGGAGTCTAGACTCAGCGTTGAAAATATTTTATTTAACTCAAGCTTTCAAATAGATTATCAAATTCATCATCTGGAGAGGTACATAAATTAAAAAGAAAAACCAATGCCTAATATGATCACCTAAAGTAAATATGATACCGACCTACTATACAGTGAGTCGGCAAAAAATTTCCAATGGTCCCAGCCTAAATATATGTATAACACCTCCACTTCCATGTTGACGTCAAATTCGTTGGAGATGTGGTGAGGCATGCTTTCAGTCCATCAGTCAGGGCCGTCAAGAGTCTTCACGCATTTTGTTTTTGTAGAGTACAGTTTGGTAATCAGTTTTAAGATATACTTCTCCACCCATAGTAACCAATTGAAAGAAGAAGGCCTAGTTACAGGTGAAACATAAGAGGCAATTAGTTTCAGTATACTAGAGTGGGTGGTTTTTCCACACAGACTCTCTTAAAAACTGCATCACTAGTTTCCAATGGTTTCCTCTTGAATTCTCTCTTGAACATGTCTCGTAGCTATTTTGTATTTGCCCCTATACCTGCGTGGCATGTAATCTTTTTTCATGGGATCAACATTTAATTTCTAAACTGTACGTGGCCGTAAAAATAATAAATTTCATTGTTGCAGCTTATATGATAGTTTATGGAAAATAGCGCTGTAGCGCTGTCGCTACTTTCTGCTGTAACGGAAGAGGCAGCGCCGCTGCTTTTCTTAAAGTGTAGCGGTAACGGCAGTGCCGCTACATTATCATTAGAGCCTGGATTTCTATGCCCTTTCAATCTAGGCAAAATAGCACTAAAAACTAGGCAAAATATGCTCTTAAAAATATGCTTTATAGCCCAAATCTAAGCTAAATAGGCCATTATAAATTGAGTAGTTATACCTCAAATAACGTTTTCTTCATTCAGAAAACATTAAAAACATGCCGTATGAGTCAAACGGTAGACTTAATTACGTATACTCTTCTTTAATTTTGAGGTTGTAAGGTATACGAGGTTGAATAATGTTTCCCGTTTCAGATGGAAAATTATCGAAGTACATTTATTGTAATTATTAAAAATGGAATTGGAAATCGAACCACTTTTTGTGCATCACATTTTTATTAATATATTACAATTAAATAATATAGCAACAAATAACCATAAACGATAATTTCTCAGATTCTCAGTTCTACTAAGAGACAGCTTAAGTTTCATTAATATCTAACAAAATATTAGAACAAGAAAAATAAGTCTCTATATAACGATATATGGTAAATAATGTGATTTAAATATTTATTCATCTAGCTAGATAAAAATAATAGTAGCTATATTTAAAATATAAATAATTTAACAATAAACAATTTTAAGTTTTGAAAAGCTTCTTTTTACTTGAAATACATTGCATTTTGTATTATATTCCTTTCAATCTGCACCTCTTTCACTCCAGCGATAATGCTTCGTATTTATTCTATGAGTTGCAATCCAGGATCATTTGCTACAATATGGTTGGTATCTTGTTGGCATCATCCTCATTCAAATCTACCAAATTTACACTCTTTTACACATATGTTTTGCTGTTTTAAACTGTGATACAGCATTAGATTTCTTGTAGCTACTCAGCTTCACATTGCATGGCTTGCATTTCAAAACAACGTTTTCATTGCATAACACCCAAATTCATCAACTAAATTTTGTATCATGACGTTATCAGACCGCTTAACTTGGGGTCTTATTAATTAATGAGTTGTTAAGACTACGAGGACTTGGATTTAAATGACTTGCTAAAATATTACAACAAAAAACTGTAAATAGAAAATGGAGCAACTGTAGCATAAACTTTAATATCTCTTAAATAGAGTTTTGCATGTTGTAGCATAGACAAAAATATCATTAAATAGAATTTTATATGCTCTGTATGCAAAATAGGTTAATGCCTATAAACTGCATCCATCGCTTTATTGCAGATCACTATTTTGTGAATAATTTGGATAATATTAATCGTACAGTAGTGAAACTTTGGTCACTGGAAGATTGCTTCTATGTTAGTATCTTGCTAAAATATTTTTTGAATCCATGAGAAAATTGGAAAGTTATGAACGTTTATGTATTTTGAAGGCATTTCAACTGTCCATCGCTTTATTGCAGCTCTTTGAAAAGGCCAAAAAATGGGCGATTAACTTCTACCGAGAGGGTAAAAATTGTAACAGGTCCTGCAGAAGGTATGACTCTTCTATATTTAGCTAATGAATTTGGGAGGGATAAGAGAAACATAGTTTCTATTGTGGAAGATCCCGACACCAACCCAAAGAGAGATGAGGGTACGAGGAGAAACTTTTTCCCCTCGAAATATGCGAAAACTACCCAGGCAGGTTATAAGGCAGCCAAATAACACTAGTGCCTCTATTTTCGACAAGGTTGTCATTGGTTATTCGTCCAAACAGTGTCTTAAATGAGACTACAAGGAACGTGGATTCCATTTCCAGGCCTCCTAAGGACAAGACCCAAAAGGAAAAAGGCATTAGATGTACACAGAATTACATGAAAACAAACTTCCTGCTTGTTCTTTTAACAGATGAGAAAAGAGCCACCCTTGATGTCAGGATGGATGGGTTAAAATTTGGATCCTACTGGAGCTGTTTATCCACACTGGTTTCATCGTTAACAAGGAGGCTGTGGCTTTATGTTTTAAGCAGGCATCGTTGGTGAAACGTTAATCGGCCCTTTCCGAGTACCAGAGGGTGTAAACCTAACAATCCAATCCTATGTACATTGCCTCTTTTGTTGAGTACTTGTTCCCTTGGCCTAATAGTTTGCAATTATCTCGTTCGCAAAAGATGATTTTCTTGCATTACTTCGCACAATCTCATGGTTGAAGGGTTACAACTTCATTCCTCATATCTCTGGGCATCAAGTAAGAGACTCTTATGACTTGATTGCCTTATTCTCTGGTCTAAAGCCCCATTGAGCATTTCAGATTGTTTCATTTGAGACATTGCATCAGGACTGTTCTGACATAAAACTTATGGCAGCCTTGTCAAAAATGGATCAGTGTAAATTCATTGCGGGTAAATTCATCGCAGTAAATTCATCGCATGGTAAATTCATCGCAGGTAAATTCATCGCATAATAAATCATCGATGAACTATAAAAGGGAGGTAAATAATACAAAAAATAGAGAGGTAAATAGAAGATGATTTTTTTTATATAAAGACATTGAAAAGTTACAAACAATATGGCGCACCGACGATTGGGCCCAGGACAATTGAGCCCCAGGAAAATTGGTCCCAATGACAATTGTGCTCACGACAATTGGGCTCCAAAACAATTGAACCCAGAAAAAGTTGGGAAGAAGACACAATAAAGAAGTGTTACTTTGTTATTATTAGGGTAGTGACAATATTATATTTGAAATATGTTTTATATTCTCAAAAATATGTTTGTAGTTTTTAAATTAATTTGATATACTTGGTGTATATTAACAAAACTTTAAAACAAATTTGTATACTAATCTCATGTTTCGGTGTAATGAAAATCTTTGAAGTATTTAAATAATTTTTATTAACTTGAATCATGTCATGTGAATTTTAAAGATTTTCGTTACATTAAACTAAGAAAAATTGAAGAGTTGTAGGGATAAAATGAGATTGTGAAAATACATTTTGTAATACTAATTTATGAAACTCTTCTATATTGAAAACTGAACAGTGAACAGGTTTCAACAAATTTACTTTAACTTTAATTTGATTTGTATGTTCCAATAATTTCAGCATGTCTTGGAAGGACACGGCTTTCTTTATAAATACCCACATTCTTATTTTCTATTGTCTCTTCATCTTAAAAGCTACATTCTTATTTTCTATTGGCTACATCCTAACTCATTCACTATACAGGAGTTAACTATAGAGGTACTGTAACTAGGAAATATGTTGCTTACATGACCGATCTCAGAACAGAAAATTATAAATTTAAAAGAATAAAACCATTATACAGGAGTTCACTATAGAGGTACTGTAACTAGGATATGAATATGTTCTATTGAAAGATATATGTGTTTCATAACAATAAAGTTTTTTTCATATTAGGAATATTCTATATTTTAATTATGCTCAGGACTACATTTTTATATCAAACGCATATTGTCACATCCCTATAGTTATTACGGTAGCAATGGTCTTCAATTAAATTGATACTGTAGACTCTGAAAAAATGGGCAAATAATATATTGGTCCTTAGGCCCAATTGTCGTAGGCTTAATTGTCCGGGGTCCAATTGTCGTGGGGCCTAATTGTCCTGGACCCAATTATCATGTGCCCAATTGTCGGTCAACGAAATAATATATGGATATGTTGCTAGAGCAAACCATTAATATTAAAGAATAAATTCTATTGTTACAACTTCACAAAAAATATATCTAAATTACTTTTAAAAAGATAAATTGTAATCAGTACCTCTTAAATAATTAAAAAACCGGGTTCCCATTTACGGAGGCAATTATGCTTTGGTGATCATATTTTCAAAGAGGTGTATCATTTACAGTTATGTTCTTCAAACTATGAGTAGCTACCCAAATACGTAATTTGAGAAATATTATAAATTTGAATTAAAGAAAAATATGCATAACTATAAAATAATAAATTAATGCAAGCATACTCACATAATAAATATTTTATAAATTAAATATTAATTGAATGATATACATGCGAAATTATATGACATTCTATTACTAAGATCCAATCATTTAAAATATACTATCAGCACAGATTCGTACAAACAAGTTACCCTAATCCAGCGAAAAAGAAAGCAAGGTCGGCGCGATAATTTGCAAAAAGTATATTTAAGTTTATCAATTTAATTTTATAATGTACCATGCGATGAATTTACCATGCAATGAATTTATCATGCGATGAATTTATCATGCGATGAATTTACTATGCGATGAATTTACTATGCGATGAATTTACCACGCGATGAATTTACCACGCGATGAATTTACCATGCGATGAATTTACCACGCGATGAATTTACCACGCGATGAATTTACCACGCGATGAATTTACCGGCGATGAATTTACCGGATACCGTCAAAAATGGAGGCACTAGTGTCATTTAGCTGCCTTGTGACCTGCCTGCGTATTTTTCGCATATTTCGAGGGGAAATTATTTTTCTCGTACCCTCATCTCTCCTTGGGTCTGTATATGGATTTTCCACAAAAGAAACCATTGTTCTCTTAACCCTTCCAAGTTATAAAGCTAAATATAGAAGAGTCCTCCCTACTGCCGGACCTGCTACAATTTTTACCCTCTAGGTAGAAGTTAATCGCCCATCTTTTTGGCCTTCTTACAGAGCTGCAATAAAGCGATGGACAGTTAAAATGCCTTCAAAATACATAAACGTTCATAATTTTCCAATTTTCACATGGATTCAAAAAATATTCTAGCAAGATACTAACATAGAAGCAATCTTCCAGTGACCAAAGTTTCACTACTGTATGATCAATATTATTGAAATTATTCACAAAATAGTGATCTGCAATAGAGTGATGGACGCAGTTTAAAGCATAGATCATCTATGCTTTTATAGCTTTCTATGCTGTTATTCTGTTAGAGCATAGAAATCCGGGCTCTAATTATCATGCATGCAGCAGCAGCGCCGATGCCTGTATATAATATAGTCTATTTATAAAAACTAGATAATGACGTTCATCAATACAGCATTTTGAAAAATGATTAAAAAGAAACAATTTCTCTTATGATAAATATATTATAAGTTCAATACTTGAGGCAATAATATGCTGAAACTGAATTTGACCGAATCCATGCTGACAAACCCATGCTTCCTACTAACATTGACATTTATAGGGGGGAGGGGGGGCTTTAGGTCAGAAACAAAATAAAACATTCTTCTTTTTATTGTCTTAAACAAATATCCATATTTTTCTTTACAAGAATATGAAAACAGAATGTCGAAAAATGCAGAAGAGCTAATACAATTCTACCCTAAAATGTTGGCGTGCAGTTGTAGCTATTTGAATGCACTGGCTGTTATAAAGTAGAGTTTTGTGAGGAATATATTTTCGCAATAAGTAGCTACCATCGTAAAATTGTAATATCTTTGTCATATTCAGACTGACTTTGGCCAACTAAAGTAAAAATGAAGAAGAAAGTGGATACATTTTTTAGCATTTGGAACTCAAAATTATTGTTTTTATAGGAAAAAATTCAAAAATTCATATTTTATATTTTCTCAAAATTCTAAAAGCTAATGAAATTCCAATATAAGTGATCCTTGAATTCTTTGGCTTGCGTTAACAATGTTTTATACCATAAACCAAAACAATTGATCGGTAACTTATAAAAATAGCTGATTAAATTTTTAAAATTTGACAATATTTCCCATAAATTTGATATACCAGTAAAAATATCAAATATTCAATAAAATGTATCAAACAAAAATGTCTTAAGATTAATTTCTACATGTGATTGCATAGTTTCAGGTAAAACGGACCATAAATAACTTACTTACAGTAGCTTGGTTTTATGGACCGTAAATAAAAGAGTGGTAATGAACACAAAATAAATGTCTCGGATCATATTGTTTGGTAAGGTATTTAGTAATAAAATTTAACTATACTGTCTATACATCTAGAATTACTTACCTTTAAAGCGAAATCTTATTTTGGAGTTGATTTCAACGAACTGTGCTTCGATCCTCTAATTCTCGATAAGGTCACTCGTTTTTTTCTGATTGATAAAGAAGTAGAACAAAGGTGAACAGGTGAATCTCTGTAAAGGCTACCTCATTGATCTGAAAAGTTAAATTTTGATTTGAGAGATTGGAAAGGAATCAAACTAATGGTTTGTTGACTGCAACTCCAAGATTACACATCAAAGGGTAAGTTACTCAACAATGTACTCCATTGTATTCTTTAAATTCTGCAGCTATCTCGTCAAGAAAACCATGCTTTGATTCCAGAGATAGAAATAAAACATTTGACTTACTAAAATGTACTATTAACGGCCTAGAAGCAATCAGGCTTATTGGGCCTTACTACTCACGTACATTGTTTTTTAATGTCAAGGTATTTGATACGAGTATTTCTCCCAGTACTCGTATCTAATGTATGGGAGCAGTTTGAAATAAATTTTTGAAAATACAAATTAATAACATAGTAAAAGAGGAAGAAATTTCCACCAGTATTTAAGAATAGTCACATATAAGATTAAATAAACTTACATTCCAGTAAAGTAATAATAAATTATTTTGCTCACTAGAGAGACATTTTCAGGTCCCTTACTTCAAGGATCGGGGTGATTGATTGTACCAGCATTTTAATAGTACAGAAATAAAATGATTATAAAGTACACTGGCAACTTTTGAGTGGTTAATCAAGTTGAAAATTCTGTAAATAACAAGTAAATCACTAATAAAATATTCTCAAGAGATGCACATGCATCAGACATGAAGCCTAAAGATGTTTTCAAGTGTAAAGTCTTCACTTTTAACTGGCTATGTAAAAATTGAATTCTGCATGCTATAGCTACATCATAATACATGCAGATATGATTCACTAATACTACTGAGCAGGGATAATCATTAATAAACTCTGCGGTTGAGTATTCACGAGTAACTCAGTCAGAATTTGAGTTATCCACTCTGGTATTTGATATTTTGATACTTGATATAGGTAAAAGGAGCCATTTGTTTTTTCAAGAATATTATTAAAACTGTTAGTGGTCACAGGGTTCACCTTCTTTAATCCAGAGAGGGATTCTATTAACCTGTAGGTACCTAGATAACTTAAATGGAGAGCAATTGAAACAACAACAACGGAAGACAAACAACCTATTTATTTAGAAAACGACAAACTTATTCACAACCTTTCAAAATACAAACATGAACAAATGAATGGAATGATGGCCTAATAAAGTGATACTGAAACATGGTTATGATTACTAGCTACCTATAAAGTAGACTTCAATTTATCTAATGATCCTGAAATGTTATGAGTACTAATTTATAATGATCATAAATTAAGGAAAAATCCCAAGAACAAAACAGTACTACATCCGAAACCAGGCTACATGAAAAGGAATACAAGGGCATCTGACATCAAGCTAATAAAGTTTTGAGTTTCCCAATTCTAGCACTAGAGATTGGCAAAGAGTTAAGTAGCGTCAAAATATCCAATAGGGTATGCAGTAGCAGATATTCTAAATAGCGGTAGGCCATAGCCAAAAGAGGTAAGTAGTCTGCACTTGACTGAAGTCGACAGAATGGAACCAAAATATAGACCTGCCCAAGATTTAGAGTTCCTGTGGGAAAAACCCCACTTTCAGAATATTGATATAAATACCATTCTAATAAATATATGCTTCTAAAATTCCCTTTATCTAACCAAGCTTCAGAATAATAATACGATTTGATTTTAAATAGATGATTTGATTTTAAATAGATTATATGATTTTTAACTACGTAATTTTAAATACTTCACCATGCTAAATTACAATTTCATACCTATATAAAATTTCCCAATAAAAAGCAATTAAAAACTCACCACTAAATAGTGAAGCTCTATAAACAGCAGCAGCAACAGATCATCAGCAAGAGACAACAGTCTAACGAGTTCCAGATTAGATAGACTCTAGGCTGAACTTATTCCAATTTACCAATCCCAAAACTTAATATCTACTTCAAAACTGATTAGATACTAATAATAGGAATCTGAACAAAAAAGAGAATTAAACAAAGAAACACAAATGAAATAAGAAAACACAAAAGTAAACAAAGAAAAAGGTAAACAAACACAGAGCACTTAAGGGAGACCTGTTGACACTATGGAGGCTGAGAGAGAACTGAGATAAAAGTAAACTGAGTGCCAGTTTACAACTCTGATGTTGCTGAGAGGAGTGTTTCAGAGAAAAGCAATTTGTAACAAGAGTTCAGTCAACAATATTAATGCAGCCCTGTACATTCCCCCCTCCCCCAAGTGTTAATAAATTTTAACACTAAAAAATTAAGAGAAGAAAAATATCAAAACATCACAAAACTTTGTGATGGAAACGCTTCGTTTTCGAGATATAGCGCAATTAATTTTCCGATAGGTTAGGTAAGTTTGGGGGTCTGGAAAATAAGTTTATTTCAGATATAACGTCACAAATATGTATATTGGGGGGTGTGCCGTCTCCTGACCCCCCTGACCCCCTGCCAGCTAGACTGGAGGAACTGGTTAGGTGTTCCAAAGACAATAAAAGATAGACGCTCAACTCCATTTTATAAAATACAGAGCATGTTTGCACTGACGTTAGCACCCAGACGCAACTTCTAGACAATCAGAGGTAATGTATACCTACAACTTGGTGTCGTTAAAGACAATATGGTCCATACATAGATTTATACTGGCTTGGTATACCTTGTTATGACAATTCTTCAATAAAAGAGGGTAAATTATATTTAGAATACTAAATTGAACCACACATGCGATCTTGTAGACTTAATTAATAATAAAGTAATTAGTTATCTAATCCTTAATAGGTAGAGGATATTTATATTTCTAACGACTTCACAAGTGAAGACTTAAAGATTATCCCTTTGTGAATTTAAAGAGGGGGGGGATCGAACGTTGGTTATTGTTTGGTGTGATATATGCTACTGATCGCATAGATTGCTTCATATCGGTTGTTATTATTCTTGCATGCATATTATATTGTCTTTGGGTGATCTCCAAGAAATCCCCTATTATGACTTCTGTACTCACTTCTCAGTAAAATACATACAGACTGCAGGAACTGGTAAACAGTTCTCTAAGAAATCCTCCAGGTAATAAAGCATGTCCAAACTCACCATTTTTTGGAGTTTGTGATAATTATTTTTAGCCCTCCAATTGCAAATGGTGAGAAGTATTTATTTTTCTCCTATGCTGCAATGTTATTTTGGAGAGAATTTATGTTAATTTGATCATTTGAAGAGAGTCTGAGAGCTGGAGAGGCAAATGGAGAGTTTATGAGCCAGTCCAGTATCTTGTTGGGCATCGGCTTCTCAACGCCATCCAGGACTAACGGCATAGAGGCTTCAACCCCACCGTCAGCCCCCCACACCTATATTCCACCACCCTGTGATATTCCTCTCACAGCCCAGGCCTCCTCCAAGTAGGCCTTCATCCCATCTCCTCAAAGCCTGCACCAAACTCTCCACCCCATATCTCACTCTCAAGTCCCTCAGACCTTCACACTCAACCAAAAAATGCTCAAACATCTCCTCCCCCAACTTACACACCACAAGCTATCTCACCTATAACAAACCTCCTCCTCCAATTCAACCTGAAACAGTCCGCCCTTGCTCTGAACAGAAACACCAATCCCCACCCAATATCACAGCAACTCTCCCTCCTATCCTCTCCTTCATCTCATAGTATGACTCCCTCTCACCTCCTCTCGCCATCTTCCATGTTCCCATTCATTTATCCTCTCCACAATCTGCTGCCTGTACATGTCTCTCACCTGCTGCCTATCAAGTCCCATCTCATCCATGTACACACCAACCACCTTAAACCAACCACCACTTCCTCCTCTCACCTACCAAGATCAACTATCCGCCTCAGCAACACATTCTCACTCTCCATCATATGCTTCACAAACAAAATCTCCCCCTTCATGTCTCTAGGAGTCACTCTAGAGCACCCTACTTCTCCCTGTAGAGCCGCTGAAGCGGCAAATCCAGGTGCTCCCAGAATTTTCTTCCAGACTCTATTTTCCACCCGCTGCAATCTCTCTCCTTCCTCCACACCATCACATCTCATTGACTCAAAATTTCCGGCAACACCACACTCTTCCAAAACACCTTCCCTATTGTCATCCTCTCGCATGTCCTGGACATCACCGAAAATGTAAGGTTACTCATTCTCTCCGCCAGCTTCAACTTCTTCTCTCTAAACTATTTTACTTATGAAATCAACTACTTTAGCTTCTGTTCTAAGTAAAATACATGTAAATATAGGAGGAAATTGAAGATCGTTTCATTTTTGCACAGAAAATGTTAAAAATGTCCCATATTCTGCAATCTGCTGATTGGAAATACATAGATATGACACACGCGTTTGAGTGATCTTCAATATCAACTGATTTCGCTAAGCAATCTCTTGATCAATAGTTTGCGCAACCATCGATCAATTCCTGCGTGTTCGAATGATATGATTTTTTTAGTTTGTAAATCAAATTGACAAATTTGATCGCGTATATCAATCGATAGCGTAACCATCTATCGATTTTTGTGCATTCGAATGATATGATTTTTTTAGTGTGTAGCGTCAGACCAGGTGGCTTTGCGCATTTTCCGCATACTTTGATTTTACAAAAAAACTGGAGAAGTCAACGATCTGATTTTTTTGTGTGCAGATAGATGAAGGGTAGACCTAGGTGCACACCAAATTTAAGCTCTGTAAGTTCAATAGAAAAAAAAGTCATCATCAAAAAACTGTGCGCAAAGATCGTGGGAAAACCGGGCGCAACTTCACCTGGAATTTTGAGGTGCGCAAGGCCACCTGGTCTGACGCTACATCAAATTGGCACATTTTATAACGTATATCAATTGATAACGCAACCATAGATTGATTTCTGCACGTTCGAATGATACAGGTTTTTCTTTGTTTATGCATTTAATATATTGTTTTGTTTTTATTGGAAAAATACTTTTAAATACTTTTTTTATATTTGATAAATCAACCATCAGTCAATTGTTGTGCGTTTGAATGATATTGATTTTGTTAGTTTATGCAAATAATTATATTTAATAGAGCAACCATCAGTCGATTGTTGTGCGTTTGAATGATATGGATTTTGTTAGTTTATGCATCTAATTGTTAAATTTAATAGAGCAACCATCAGTCAATTGTTGCGCGTTCAGATGATATGATTTTTTTAGTTTGTACATCAAATTGGCACATTTTATAGCGTATATCAATCGATATACACGTTATAAGTCGTTATAAAATGTGCCAATTTGATGTACAAACTAAAAAGTCATATCATTCCAATGCGCAAAAATCTAACGATGGTTGCACTATCGATGATACATGCGATCAAATGTGCGAATTTGATGTACAAACTAAGAAAAAATCATATCATTCGAACGTGCAAGAATTGATTGATGGTTGTGCTATCGATCGATGGCAGCACAAACTATTGATCAACAGATTTTGCAGCAAAATCGGTCGATATTGCTGATCACTCAAACGTGCGTGACAAATATATGAAGAAATTAAGGATTGTTTGCACAGAAAATGTCCCAATCCCACATTCTGCACAATGGCCTGCCAGGTCTTGATGTGTGCAGTACAACAAACTAGTGGATACAGTGAACTACATTAACGGTTTCATGGCACCCACTCTGAAAAATTCCATGGGCTAACTGCTGCTAACAGATGAATTTTAGAGGGTAAATGCTGCGGATTGTACAGTTTCCATTAATTTATTGCTGTATTTTAAGGTTTGCTAAACTCCCAACAGAGTAATTAATCCATCAGAAAAGGCCACTTTTTCCAGAGTGGCATGGCACCAAGATTTCATGTCACAGAAGTCTAAATGGCAGAAAAGCCTTTTGTTTTCTACAACCTTAATGTTATTCCTAATTTAATGCCGCAAAATTGATTGCGCTAATTTGAGAGAAATTGGAAAATCTTTGGAGAGAAATTGCCCCAAAAATTAATTATCTGGAGACTGATTGCGCATGCTTTGCAGACTGGGAAAAAGTGGCAATTTCTGATGGATTAATCACTGTCTTTGAAATCAGCAAACCTTAAAATACAGTAATAAATTGATGGGAACTGTATAATCAGTAATCCGCAGCATTTAGACTCTAAAATTCATCTGTTAGCCTAAGGTATTTTCCAGAGTGGTTTCAAGGCCTCAACAGTTGCCAGATAAACTTGACAGCTTCGTGCATTTTTTGCAGACTGGGAAACTGGTAAAGTGTTCATAGAGATGATAGATCTCTTATTCTGTTACTGTTCGTAGCAAAATTAATGTAAATATTATAATATAGGGATTAATTCAGAAGTGTTCGTCACAAAATTAACATAAATATAGGAATTCCGAATTAATTCAAAATTGTTGCAGACTGGTTAAAATGGCTCCTTTAACCTAGCTTACTAGCCACTAGGTATATTATGTATTAAAATATCAAAAATCGTTGGGGACCTAAAGCACCAATTTACCGATCAATGATACCAATTAAAATGAAATAATAACAATTATAATACAGTTTTCTCTTATATCACCGAAGAAGAAGATGAGAAACTGACCGATAATTTGTAATTTACTCTAGGTAGGGTCACACAGGTATAATGCGGCCCTTTAATTTCCAATTGCGGCCATCACAAGAATTTCTCTAAAACCTGCTGAAGTTCAGGGTGGAAAAATAACTCGCTTCTGATTGACTAGTATTAGTCTAGTAACTCTGTTAGCGATTCATCCTTAAGACAACTCTTCAGAAACTACACATTATTTCTTTTAACTTCTAATAATTAGTTCTATATAGTATATATATATTTCATAATATTTGAAAAAATTGAACTCTGCATGCTATACATTCTTTACTAATACAAAACACTAGTAAACAGGGTTAATCATTAATAAACTCCATGGTTGAGTATTCATGATGACTCCAGTCCTGGCTCCATGGGACCATGAGTAACTCTAGTTAGAATTTGAGTTTTCCACTCTGGTGGTGAACCCAATTCATATTGAAATGTTGCATATAAAAAGAACCTAAATACTTCTATAAATGCTATAGATTTATTTGTATGTGTATTAACTATTAACTTTGTAGCTACTATTTTTGTTAGTGTTTTAGGGTTAAAGCCGGCAGTTACTAGTTAGCTACCAGACAAAGTTGGTGGATTTTTAGCTATTTATTCTTATGTTACCATTAATTTTCGGTGGAAAATTGGGTATAATGTTGGTGGATCAGCCAAATTACTGGAAATTTATGGTGGATTTTTTCAGCCTTTTCAAAAAGTCAGTGGAATTTTGTGCACCAAATACAGACTGGCTTATCTACAGGGCCGCAATTTACCTGCTTCACCCGTATTTTACAGAGAACAGAAAGTAAAATAGAGGGATTCTTGGAGAAAACTTTACCAGTTTATCTGTTGTTTACATATAATTATTGGAGAGTTTTTGAGAATTTAGGTCACTTTGGAGAAAAATTACTTGAATTTACTCCAGTCTCCGATGATTTTTTATGTTTCAAAGTATGCACAAAGTCGCCAATATAATGGCAACTTTAGAAGGGTAAAAAAAATCACTGAAATAAGTTGAAAAAAAACTGTAATAAACTGTCAAGTCACAAATAAAATAGGCATAAACTAACAGATTACTGAAAAATGTAGAACAGCAGGTTACAGGTTATTGGTCCCCTGGTATTGCTTCAATATCAGCACTGAATTTCCATTAAAATATCTTCATTAAATGACTCTAAAATCAAAACATAAAACTCATAATTTACAATATTTACACATTCATTCATCCATTCTCAATTTTCTTCTTCTCCACATACACTCATAAGTATCTTCTACACTCCCTTGACCACACTAAACTACTTGAAAGTCAGAAAGTCAGGATTTCTTGAATGTGCCTTTCCATCGGCTTCATCTGCATCACTCGTCCTCTTCATGAGCTTCAGTCATCTCCTCTTCTCTCAATTTGTCTTCTCTCCCTCCACATCTTCGCTTTTCTCTCTTCTCTCCGAACAGAAACTCTCCCAACACAGTCTGTCTCTGCTCCACCCATGGTCTCTGCTGATCCAATGCCTCCATTCTCTCCTCTTCCAGCTCAACACAGTCCAACACAAAGTGCATCAGGTCTTCTGTCCCACTCTCTCCACATATCAATCACCTCTCCTCATCCCCATCTCTTCTCCTGTCTCCCAGCCACAAGCAGTTTGTTCTAGCTCTGAACCATAACCTGTCCCACTCACCTCTCTCATAGTCCTCCTCTTTCATCTCCTTCTTGTACTCTCTGTACAGCCACAGCGTGCTCTTCTCGCTAATCTCCTCCATCCATTCTCTCTCCACCCTCTCCACTACTCTTCTCCTCACCTCATGCCCACTCATCTTCTCCAGGTCCTCCACCTCTACTCCAGCCCATTCCATATATTTCCTGGTCCTCTTCCACCATCCCACTCCATTCCTCCTCATGCTATTCATCACCCCCTTCACCAGTCTATTCTCTCCTTTCAACTTCCTCCTCATATACTGCAATCTGCCTCTCACCAACCTGCTCTTCATCGTTCCTATGCCAATCTCTCCTCTCATTGCTGCCACAGATGCATATCTCGGTGCTGCCAAGATCCTCCTCATCGCTACATTTTCTTGCCTCTGCATCTTCTCCACGTCTTCCTCCCTCACATCCACCACTTCTGCTCCGTACAGCACACTCGCTAGCACCACCAACTTCCAGTATGCCTTTCCCACCACCACTCTATGACAACTTTTTTCTATGACTGAGTAAGTCAGGTTACTCATCCTCTTTCCATTCTCAATCATCCTCCTCCTTTGC
The DNA here is from genome assembly GCA_947561585.1 of Caprella mutica. NCBI lineage: Eukaryota > Metazoa > Arthropoda > Malacostraca > Amphipoda > Caprellidae > Caprella > Caprella mutica. Next base: position 48,933 of record CANNZV010001378.1, on the reverse strand, counting down.
CTCTCATACATATTACATTTATTCTCCATCATTACTCCCAAATATTTTACTTCCTTAACTACCTCCATGCCCTCTATCTCCTGTACCTCCTCTCCCCCTCTCATATTGAAAACCATACATTTGCTTTTCACCATATTCATGTTTAAACAGTACCTTCCTGCCGCCTCCATCAAAATCCTCACAGCCCTTCCCGCCTCTTCCGTTTCTCTCGCCAACAGCATTCCATCATCTGAAAAAAACAACGAGCTCACCTTCATTCCCCCCACCATCACCCCTCCTGTTCTTCTCTTCAGTTCTTCAATGATTTTGTATGTGATTACCTTGAAGATCAGTGGTGATACCGTGCATCCCTGCCTGATTCCCCCATCTATTTCCATCATCAAATCTCTTCCACCTATCTCCATCCTTGTTCTATCTCCCACATATCCTTTCTTAATCATACCTATCACTTTCACAGGCACCTTCATATCCTTCAACACCCCCACCACCTTCTCTCTCCTTATTGAGTCATATTGTACTCATGCCACTTTTTTTAGAGTTCTTTTGGATGGATCAGTGATAAGATGTTTGCAGAAGGAGAGTTTATTAGTTAAAACTTAAGAGTATATATTAAGAGGCATGCACAGTGGTAGACAAACTGAAATAATAAATTAACAAATAATAAGTTACTTAAATTAAACCACATGCATCCAAAAGATGAGAGTAAGATGCTCAAAATAAATGAAAAGAATCAAAGAATAATAAATCATGAACATAAAGAAAATTAACTAAATCATTGAGTGAAATTATAATTTAAATCATAATTAAGCAAACAAATTGATAAATTTAATGAACAAAATAATTAATTAATGAAATCAAAATAATAAAGCAAAACAAAATAAAACACATAATGAAACTTACCAAGAATGAATGAAGTAAATATTTAATGAAGATGACAGATTGGGAAGGACAGGCACTTTATACTTATTAATAACTTAATAGTACATTAATAATACTTAAGAACTAGTTAAATTTAGTTACCTGAAGAAAAGAACAATGATATAAATAAATATGACACAAAAATAAAATACATGAATATAATTAAATAATGAATATCAAAGAATAAATAAATGAGGATAACTTGGGCTGAATAAAAGTTAAATGAAATATAAAGTTAATCTGAAAGGGAAGAAGGTTATGTCACACGGCAACATACCCCCTAACAGCACAAGCCATCCACATTTCAACAGCTTTTACGTAAGTGCAACATACTAATAGAATTTTCTTATTATTTCAATACAACCCTTTTTTTTTACAGAAAAAAAATTTTAACATTACAAATAATACAAAAAAACAATCAATGCATAAACAACATACAGTATAATAATATGGTATGGAGGCATATATAATTCAATTAATTGAAAACAAAAAAGTAATTTGTAGCTTTTAAAAATATATAGAGTGTGGACATTAAATAAAGAAACATGAAATAACCCTTCTTTCTCTTCCCCCAGTACTATCAAATTGTCCAAGATCTCTCCACCGCTCTTGTATCCTGCCTGTTCCCATTTCACAATTTTGTTCTCTTCCACATGCTTCTCTATTCCCTCCTTCACCACTACCTTATAGGACATATCTGTTAGCGCTATCGGCCTCATATCAGCTACAGTTGGTTTCTCTTCTTGGGTATCTTAACTGTTCTTGACTCCTTTCATCTTTCCGGTTCTCCTCCTTCTTCCAGCATTCTCTCTATTCCTTCACTCAGCATTCATACAACCATTTCGCTTCACTGCAACACCTTACACAGTTCTGGTTTCAAGCCATCCAATCCGCCTGCCTTCCCACTTCTAAGTTCCATCAGTACCTTTCGGATGCTTTCCTCACTCACTTCAAACTTCATTGTTTTTACATTCCAGAAAGGGTCTCCAATTCGGGGTAACCACATCTCAGTTGGGTCCTCTTAACTACTTCTTGTTCCTTCCAGAGACTCTTCATATTCCTCAATCTTTTCTTCTACCCACTTCTCCTCTATTTCATTTCCATGCATTTGGTATATTCTCTGCCAAAACACCCTCACTTGTTCCTCATACCTCTGCTCCTCCAACTCTTCTCCCTCATCTGTGTAGCTATAACTTCAATTTTTTTTCTTTCCGAGCTTCTTCTCCTTTCAGCTTCTTAATCATCTTCCACATCTGCTTTCCTTTGCCCATATTTTTGATCTATTCTGCTATCCTTTCCTCATATGTTCTCATTTCCTCACAGATCATTCTGCTTACTTATTCTTTTTGTTCTCTATATTCTATCCACCTCTGTTCCCTGTTATCCTCCGCTCCTCCATTCCTAACTCTCTTATTTAATCTTCTTTTCTTAGCAATTTCTCTTCTCATTTCTCCATTCATCCATGGTGGCTCTTCTTTTTCAGTTTGGTCCATCCTCTTCTTCTATTTCACCTTCAAACATTCATCTGCCACCTTCTTTATCACATCATTTATCTTGTTCATTGTTACATTTTCAATCTGCTCAGAGAGAATGACAGGATATTGAGACAGCAACTAAGAGAGAAAAGAAGTCAAGGAGGAGCAAGGTTTGTGATCAGGAGGGGAAGAGTTTGGCATCCTCATCTCTCAGCTTCACTAGCAGTGGACTAATTCTTTCATTCTTTTTCCCAAGCCTAATCAGTTTTTCAATTTTTATCTCTTCCACACCCACATCCTCCAAAAGCAACATTCCCAGAATTTCTTCATCTTCTCTGTATCTGTCTGCTGCCTCACCTTCCTCAGACTCTCGTAAGATGGACTTCCAAAATCTATCTTCCTATTAAACACAAGCACATTACATTTACTCTTGTTCACAGACATTCCTATCTTTGCAGTCTTACTCACAAGCACATTAATCATTCTTTCAACCTCTCTCACATTGTTCCCAAAAAACACACCATCATCTGCAAAGAACAAAGCTGGCACATACACACACTCATTCTTAAAACCTAAACCACTCCATTGCAAACCACTTATTATATCATTCACTGCCATTATAAATAACTGGGGTGAGGCTGTGAGCAAGTACACTCCTGCCTAATACCATTCCACACATCCATTCTTCCCATTTTCTCCCATTCACACTAAACTCAGTACTATCATTCTCATTATCTCATACACTCTTGCAAACACATCAATCATTCTAGGATCACACTTACACCTTTTCATACATTCAATCAGACTTCCTCTCCTAATACTATCAAACGCCTTAGCAAAATCCACAAGCAAAGCAATCAATTCCTTCCTACCCCTCCTACACAATTCTATCACATAACTCAGCATCCAGTCTGCAGAAACTGGTAATGAGTTCATAGAGATTTCTAATTCAGTTCTAGCAAAATTAATGTACAAATAGGAATTAATTCAAAATTGTCCGGAGAGAATACCCCAAATATCTCCCATATTCTGCAGACTGGCTCAGCATTAGTAAATTATCTTCTATCCTTCTCCCACTCGTAAAACCAATCTGTTACTCATTCACCAGTCTCGGTCTGCAGAATGTGTCTTTTCTCCCGCAGAGATTTTAATTTGAGAGAAAGCTACTCTCTGACTCTCAGCAGCAGATTAAGAATCTCCTGCAGCTAAATTAATGGTAACATAGGAATTAATTCAAAATCTCCCACAGGTAAATTAATGGCAACATAGGAATTAATTGAAGATCTCCCACAGAGATCTCCAATTTCCAAAATTCAATCAAAAACTCCCGCAGAGAGTCTTAGAAAAATGTTCCATATTCTGCAGACTGGCATCAGCCCATTCAACTCTCACATGCTCAATCAACTTCTCTTTCATTACACTCATAAAAATCTTATACTCAACATTCAACAAGGCAATTGGTCTCAAATCTTTCACACTAGGTTTATTTATTTTCGGAATCATACAGGTCTCTGACACAGGCACTAACTAAAATGCGGGAAAAAAACGTGAGTGTGACGTGTGCGTGCACGCTCACATCACATAGTATTGACTAAAACACGAAAAATGGAATTTGCGTTCACGCACACGCAACCAAGTTGACTAAAACATGGAAAAGTGGAATTTTATAGAATTTCTTGGCGTGCATGCTCACGCAACTGTCTAAAACGCGGAAAATGTAAAAAATTGGTGTGCACGTTCACACAGCTGTATAAATTGCAAAAATGAGGAATTTGAGTGCACGCTCACTCAAATATTTTGATGCAAATATATTGACTCAAATATTTTGACTCAAATATCAATATCGGATGGATATGTGGTGGCATGATTGAAACGTGCGGCACGCTGCTTAGTGAAAATATAACAGAAAATTTTAATTGGCGTGACGATTTCAGACGATCCAAGTAATAAAGCATGTCCAAACTCGCCATTTTAATGGCGAGTTTGTGACAGTTATTTTGAGCCCTTCAATTGCAAATGGCGAGTTTTATCTATTTTTTTCCTATGCTACAATATTATTTTGGAGAGAATTTATGAAAATTTGATCATTTTGGAGAGAATTTGTTGAATTTTGGAGAGAGCTGGAGAGACAAATGGCAAGTTTATGAGACATACTATTTTACTTGGGTGACGATATCAATTGTATAGTTTAATATCGGATGGAATTATGTGTTGGCGTGATAGAAACGTGCGGCACGCTGCTTAGTGAAAAGATAACAGAAAATATAAATTAGCGTGAAGATATTAATTGCATAGTTTGTTATAGGAAGGAATTATGTGTTGGCGTGGCCGTGATAGAAACGTGCAGCACGTTAGTTAATGAATCGTATAATATCGATCAATTGTATAATATCAATATTATACAATTGATCAATTGTATAATAATTAATATCGGATGGTACCTATTATATGCTGCCATACCTCTATCACAATCACCCTAGTTTCAGAGAATGTTCATTGAGTCGCGGTCGCCAATATCTCTTTTTTTTCAAAAATAAGTCAACAAAAATTAGTAATGCAGTCGCCAGTCGTCATAATTTAATTTCAATTTTGAAAGTCGACAGTCGTCAATATACCTATATACTATATTATTATAACTACCTAAATTAATACAGAGCGTATCAGCCCAGTTGTTTTAAACATTACTGTTAGTTTAATTAGGTATTTTGAGTAAATATATTAAACTGAAAGAATGTACATAGCGTATCAGCCCAGACCAGAGTGGAATAATAACTCATTTCAGATTGACTAGTAACTCTGTTAGGAATTTAAAATGAACAAAAATTAATCATTTTAACCCTAAAAATCATAAAATGCAGAAATCAGTAAATTATTTCATAGAATGATAGATTTCAACTCCGCAGTGAAAACTTATGTAAAATAAGTCACTTAAGCTTCACAATTGGGCTTGTTGTGATGATAAACATCACTAATGGGAATGCATGAAGTTAGGAGTAACTCTGTTAGAATTTATGTTTTCCAGTCTGGAGCCCAGACGTCATCTTCATCACGGGAACAGTTGGTTCTCGTAGAACTGAGGGACGTCCTTCGAGTTCTTCACCACGGGAACGCACCAAAAGCTACAGGTTACAGGTTGTTGGTCCCCCAGTATCGCTTTAATATCAGCACTAAGTTTCCATTAAAATATCTTTATTAAAAAGACTCTAAAATCAAAAAAATCAAAACTCATTATTTACAAGCTAATTAGTTTAATGGGCAAATTTTTCTGAAAGGCGGATGAGCGTAGTTTGAATTATTTTACTATTTACTGAAAGTCAAAAAGTTTGGCACTCCCAAATATGAATCACTGCAGCCACTTATTATTCCTGTGATTTATATTAGAAGTAGAACCTTGGTAAGTAGTCTCACTTTAACAGCTACAAGATATTACCATTTTATATGTAAAATAGTTTCACGGTACAACAGCACTAGCCACAAAGTAATTTGTAAAAAAGATAATAATTTATGCTGCGTAAAGGCTAATACCAAAGATATTATACTACAATAAGATACACTACTCTGGACAATTTCAATTTTATGTACCATCTGGTTTCGAAAGCGGGAACTAGAATTGAAATATAGTAAGAATTAACAATCGATGCATATGTTGTTTGCGTGACGTCATAACAGCAACACTCTAAAATCATGTTTCAGAAAGTTGAAGAACGCATCAATATGAAAACTGTATATTTATTTTCATTATAAGGAACAGTGATGAATCCATTCATGTTATTCACTCTGCTTAACCCTAATTTTCTATTTATGTGTGTTAGTTGCCTTGTTCACTTCACGGTCGCAAATTACTCGATTTGTGACAACAGCTCACAAAGCTACTAGAAATTTCAATATTGGTAGGTTTCGACAATAATTTGAGTGATTTAGCCATTTTTATGGTATCCGAATCATCCTCACAGCTCGTTCGAAATCTCCCTCTAAGAAGGAACTCACGGATACTTGAATCCCTCTTACATTTTGTTTTATAACTTTCGAATGAAGGTTTTAACTGTAAAACAGTTTCAATAAAAATTAAAGGTCCCCTCCAAGCAAATATTTTTATTGCTTTATATAACAAGGCTAATGTTCCTTATCATTTTGCTGCAAACCGCATCGAATTTGGTAGCGTATTTTACATTTTATATGCTTTTAAAGATTTTTAAAATCAAAACTCTACAAAACCTATTTTACTTCCGACTTACTAATTTAAGAAATTTTCAGCCTGAAGAAAAATAATGTACACCATTTGTTTTGATTGTCAACTAGGTATTAGATTTATTAAATCCATTTAATATTCGTGTAAAGGTATACAATTGAATGAACTTATAATAGAAACATTTATATACTTTAGGAAACAATTAATATCTGAAATAATTTAAATAAAGGCTTATAACGCATGGTTTGTTTATAAAATTAAAATTTGTAATCAAATCAAAGAGTGTACAATCTTCTTCTTGAGCATCAGATTAGTGATTCGCTCAATTGTTGCTCACAGAGTACTAAAAAACTTTAAAAACAAATTATTAAATATATACTGAACCGAATTGTATGCGGTTTGCAGAATAATGATCGTAGACTTTAGTTCTATAATATTATGTTATAAACTCAATTTTTTCCCGGAGCCTGGAGAGGACCTTTAAAGTAAATGCTTTATCTACCCACATAAATCTTTGAATAGTAAAATTATAATTGGTTTACTAATTATTAAAGGTCCTCTCCAGGCTCCGGGAAAAAAATGACTTTATTACATAATATTATAGAACTAAGGTCTACGATCATTATTCTGCAAACCGCATACAATTCTGTTCAGTAAATATTTTATTATTTGTTTTTAAAGTTTTTGAATACTCTGTGAGCAACAGTTGAGCGAATCACTAATCTGATGCTCAAGAAGAAGATTGTACACTCTTTGTTTTGATTACAAATTTGAATTTTATAAACAAACTATGCGTTTTCGGCCTCTATTCTAGATATAAATTGTTTCCTAAAGTATATAAACGTTTATATTATAAATTCATTCAATTTTATACCTTTTCTCGAATATTAAATGGATTTATTAAACCTAATACCTAGTTGACAATCAAAACAAATGGTGTACATTCATTTTCTTCAGGCGGAAAATTTCTTAAATTAGTAAGTCGGATGGAAAATAAGTTTTGTAGAGTTTTGAATATAAAAATCTTTAAAAGCATATAAAATTAAAAATATGGTACTAAATTCGATGCGGTTTGCAGCAAAATGATAAGAAGCATTAGCTTAGTTGAATAAGGCAATAAAAATATTTGCTTGGAGGGGACCTTTAAGCTTTTAACCAAAACTGCCCGAATGGTCCCGGTTCTCTCCTATAAGGAGAAAATTATGAGTTTAGCAATTTGCATGTAAAATAATTTATTTATTATGCAATTTAATAACTATTTTTTACAATTTTACCTTCTTTAATAATTTTTTTAAATATGATTTTAGAGTGTTGCTGTTATAACGGCACACGCACAACTTACCTCGATTGTCCTTAAAATATTTCAATTCTTGTTCCCGCTTTTGAAACAAGAAAGTGTATCTTATTGTAGTTAGTATATTATCTTTGATACCACTATCTATGGCTATGCTATTACTGCACATTTTATTTTCACGTTATTTAGTAATTAGATATACAGGGTGCGGAGTAAGTCCCCGATCATATAAAAATGTTAATTCAATGAGTTGTGATGGATGAAATAAAACAAAACTTATCACACAATATCTCAATAAACCTATTTAACAGTTCTACCAATTATTTTTCAATATGACCACCATTGGCGGCGATTACTCTCTTGAGTCTACCTCTGAAGTTCTTTGCTGCGGCAAGGAACGTTTCTTGGGGAATTTTGACCCATTGTCGCTCGATGGACTTCTTCAGAGTTTCCGTTCTAACATGATCTTTTGCGCACGTTTCCTTCTCCAAAATGGACCGCACACAAAATTCCAGAGAGTTCAGGTCCAGCGATGAAGGAGGCCAAAATTCCTTCCTCCAAAACGCAAGAAAATTACGCTCACACCAATCCTCAGTTTTGTACGCTGTGTGTGAGGGCGCACCGTCCTGTTGAAAAGTAAAAGGCCTGTACTTGGAGTGCTTCTTCAACTCAACTTGTCTTGGAGTCAAAATATCCTAAATAACTTTAGCGCCTTCTTTGACGAAAATGAGAGGAGATCTCCAACTCTCAGAGATGGCAGCCCAAGCCATCACAGAGGCAGGATTTTGGCAACGGAAAACAGTCTTTACAAATGGAGGGATACTGTCAGCACTTTTTGCCAAAATTATGTCATTCTGGAAGTTGAATTTGGCCTCCACAGTGAACATTTTCTCATACGAAAACACAATCTCACCAGCCTGCGTGCCATCTTTCAATGCATTCAAAAGAATCTTTGATCTGTCCAGCCTCTTTTGTTTCTGCAAGTCCGTGAGCCGTTGCATGTTGGTCATTTTGAAGGGGGATAACTTGAGGTCTTCTTTCACGATGGTTCGCACACTTTTTTCGTCTATATCCATACTCTTAGCCATCTTTCTCATGCTTCGCTTGGGGTTCCTCCTTATCCGCTCCCTAATGGGTTTGATTTTGGTAGCTGAATAATAGCCTCAACTTGACTCATTTTTACTAAAGACAATGTAAATTTATAAAAAAATTAGACCTGGAACATTAAAGTATATGATTATAGGAAGAGAATGAGATATAAATGAATAAATTTAGTAAATAAATAACATCTTTGATTAAAAAATAAAATTTGATCGGGCACTTTCTCCGCACCCTGTAGGTTAGTATGAAAGTACTTCAATCGACAATTCATTTTACAAAGCAAATTGTTAGAGAAAATTAATAGAATGGTTGTTTCATTATTTAGTAATATATTTGGTCTCTTTTTGGATAAAATGTTCATTTATTTCAGCAGTTATAACAGTGCTATTCTTTGTTTGTTTATAATGGTGGGGAAATTTTAAATTATATCAGTATGTACATATACCTACTATACCATTTGTCCAAAAAAAGTACACTATTCTAAAATTAAATAAGCTTGCTGTAAGTAGAAATATATTCATGGAGTAATCCGTACCTTTAATAGAAGGTTTTTTTATTATTTATCAATTATTATTACTGCAAATTTTATGAATTTTTTCACAAAATTTTTAAGCAGTAATGAATAAATAATATAAAATCTTGTATTAAAGGTACGGACTACAACATGAATATGTTTCTACTCATATCAATCTTATTTTATTTAAAAAATAGTGTACTTTTTATAGGATATCTGGTATAGACTTTATGGCTCAATCATATACAAAAACTATTAACTTTTTATTCGATTTTGTACCCATGATAACCTTGAATACAAATTACCATAACTAGTTATTTAATTATATACTATATATAGTTTTTTCATATGATGGAAGATTTGATATGCCCAATAACTCGTAACTTACTCTAGCAATCTTTGTTGCTCATTTGGTTAACTAAAAAAATCCAGACTAACGTTTCCATACTTTAAATTAATTCAGGCGAAATATTTTTAACCCTCTAAATGAAATCACGTAAAATTATCCATATTACAAAACTCATTTTTAATTGAATTTATCAGCAGGCTGTAGCAAACTTGTCATGGACATGTTAAGTATAACCCCTACTATATGCAATCATTCTCTAATTTTCTTCAGGTTATAGGATTTGGCAGCATTAATTTCATAACCTTAAATTTCTGGCATCCTTGCAAAACTTTTACGGTAAGATAGGTAGTTATAAATTCATCTACCAGAATTTACGTGGATTATTTAATGCGAATGTAGGAAATGAAGGATTAGTCTTCACAATTACAAATATTTGTATTACTGCAATTTGAAATTTGCGTGATCATGTGAATCACAACCGTTTATTCTGCAACTAATCTGTGAATGAACATACAAACTATTTTTTCATGCTTTCAACCTCTTTAAAAATAACTCAAAAAATTTCATCAAAATTGGAGACCTAAAATTTCATCTCGTCATTAAAGAGTTAAAAAGAATAGGCAAAAAATATTCCTTGGTATTTTAACTCAATAAAATTAAGACATTTAGTAGATGATCACAAATGCATTGAAATAAAAAACCGAGAATAGTTATGATGAAAAATTTAAAATTCTTTGCAAACATTCATATTGGTAAAACTACTAGATAAATTATTCAGCAGTTTATCGTTTTACTGAGGTTAGTAACAAATTTTACAACCTAGTTTTCAACAACGTTTTCCTTCACAATTTAGCTTATAATATTATTTCAATGATTAAATATCATTTCTTTCTAAAAATAGGCAGTGATTATTTATATTTTATTGTTTTTAAATAAGCCGTTGTATTATTTATAAGGAATTTACTTCAATGAATCAACATGAATTTCAATATCACATTTTTACTAAAATTATTTCATTGAATTATCTATATTAGTTTGCAATTAGGAATTGGGATATTCTATATACATCAGCGGACAAGTTTCACCAAACACATCAATCTAAATTTTGCCAGTTGCCTCCTGAGAGCAGTAGTCTGTAATTACTTCTCAGCGTCATTCTTGTAGTCTGGCGCAGGACACTCGTAAGTACTCCAGTCGATGTGTTGGTTACGCAACTGCGGAGAAAAAACTTTTTAGATTTTTAACAGAGTGGTGGAGTGACATTAGTTTACACTATTGAAGGGCCAGGCCGTATACTGCACACGCAGGCTTTTTTAAGTCTTTCTGCCAGACTTTTTGCTAAGCTCCTCTTACATTTTCCACAATATTTTGAATAGTATAAGAAAAAACGACACAATTATTATTTATTATAGTTGGCATCCATGATACCTGCAGGTATCATGGATACCAACTGAAATAAATAATAATTATATCATTTTTTCTTATAGCTATGATTCAAAAATCTCGTGAAAAATGTAAGAGGAGCTTAGCAAAAAGTCTGGTGGAGACTTAAAAAAAGCCTGCGTGTGTACGGCCCTTTACACTAGTGAAATTATACACCAAAAAAAATTGAATGGAGCTATGAGAGATTTATTCTAGAGTTTCGTAACTCCATTGAATATATTACAGGTGTGATGAAACAAAGTTCACCACACAGCAAAGTTGGGCAAGTTCGAATTGCCCGACTGTTCTAATTTTCGATCATGTAGAAAAAAGTAAACAATTTTTATAATTAAACCATTTTTTGAAATAGAAATAAAAGTTGAATAGATAGCCTAGTAATATTTTATCCTTATAAGATCGAATTTGTGAAGCAGTCCGATAACTCAGAACTTACGTTAAAAATAAAATCTAGAGCATCATACTAATAGGAAGAATTCTGCCGTTTGTCAGGAGACCCAATTTGAAATATTTACTTCACACCTCCAGAATTACCTAAGCATATTGGCAATTTAATTGCAGATAATAAAATGGGGAGGGAGGGGAGAGGGAGTGGAGAATTGAAAATTAGTTTTGATATGGAAGAATGGAGGGTAAAAACCTTCAGAAATATTTAATTATCTGCTTTAGAGATTTTTTGCAATTGAATACTGGCTACAAAAATAATTCACTCTTATTTTTGCATTTTTACTCAATCTGGGAAATTTTTTATAGAATTTGTTTCAGAAAATATGCTAATTTACTTTTGAAATCAGTTATTAGGTTCAAAATATTTTTCAACAGGGAGAAATACAGACAGACACTCAACATGTGACGTATTTGTTCATCAAATTCTAAACTCTAGCTTTCATTAGAGGGATTTAAACACTAACTTACATTTAAATTACATTAGCACTCACTTTTCCATGAACTTACGAAGCACATTTCTCTGTAGTCAAATATTCTGTAATTAATAAACCTCCTTCCTAATATTCATCTACTCAAACCAACTCGCAAAGAGAGTTACTCGCATACCGACCATGCATCAGATTTAGTTACTCCAAGTAACTTATGAGTTGCTAAGAGTAATTTCCGATTTACTAAAAGTTACTGAAGAGGTTCACTAACAAATCGAATACAACCTGGCTACTTCAGTTAAATAATATTTATGCAGAGGTAAAGCAAACAATTAGTAAATAAATCTTTTTCACTATATGCAATTTAATGTGATACTCTGAATAATGTACATTTAATAATTTTGCCGATATATTTGCCAATAAAATTCACCCAAGATGAGAAGGATCACATTATATTTGTAAAATATTTATATATCTATACAGAGGAGACTGGTCTAGTCTTTATATTCAGGAGCAGGGCACTGGTAAGTATTCCAGTCGATGCCTCTGTGGTTGATATACTGAAAGAAAATGAAAGACACATTGACACAACATTGAGAATTAGAAGAAGCACAACATCTACCAGAACAAACCAGCCGAGATAAATTAATTCAATTTAGAGTTTACTATAAGACACGTCCAGTGGAGAAATTGTCTAGGGTAAGTTCTTAATTATTGGTCAGGTCCCCATTTTCGAACAAGAAGAAAAAACTAAACAATAACAATACTTTACTTTTATATCGTTTTTTCTTACGTGTCCGAAAATGGGAACCTGACCGATAATTAAGAACTTACCCTATGCCACATTTTGAAATTGTTCCAAGAGAACCATCCTAATTTTGTGAATAGATTTTTAGAGGTTTACCGAGATATATAACTGACGATTAAGGTACTTTTAACTATATTTGCATAAAATAGTGATGGAACTATGAAAATACTGAGAATTTTATTTTACTTTTCCATGAAAAACTTCATTTGGAAGTAGTGGTTTAGACCCTACCTTACTCCACCGAAGAGTCATAATAACAAATTGAAATCTAGATAGTCTAAAACTCCAAAGGTTTGTTCTGGTTTTCAGCAAAGGCTAGAGATGTTACTACTATGCTACTTGACATGCCAGAAACATCTAATAAGAGAGTGATGCAATGGTAGACAGAAACAATGCAGTAAATCTAAAGAGACGTACACACACAGAGTTTTTTAAAGTCTTTCCTCAAGACTTGAATTTTGCTGAGCTCCTCCTACTTTTTCCACAAGAATATAAGAATAATAGATATAGATTTATATCTATTTTATATTCCTGTGGAAAAAGTAGGAGGAGCTTAGCAAAAAGTCTGGTGGAAAGACTTAAAACACCCTGCATGAGTAAAAAAGATCTTTGATCTACAGACATTTTTTCTGCCAACTTTTTAGAATCACTTAGTGATCAAAGACAGTACAACACTTAAAGCTAATATTTCAATAAAAATTGACAACACTAAATTAAAATAAAATATGCAAAATCACACTCATAATATTTGAAATAATTTATCTGAATAAAGTTATTTATATAAGAGAAAAGAACTTCTGAATGAGATTGCCAATAAAAATCATTTTTCTTTATAATAATACTATTTAACTTAATAAGGAAGGTTTTATTTGAAGATAAGATTTGCAGGAATTTAAAATAAGATGAAAACAATATTCTCAAAAGTGAATGATTAAAAAAAGATTATAGCATTGAATGATTAAATAAAATATTATAGCATTGAATGATTAAATAAAAGATTATAGCATTGAATGATTAAATATTAATTCACCAACAGATTGAAATTCATTCAATAAATTCTGATTTTTTTAGCAAGATAGAAATGTGTAGCCTTTTTGTGTTATCATTGTAAATACCTAAACTCATTCTTCTGTTCTCTTTCCAACAAATGAATAACCACCAACTCCTGAAACTCAAATGATTTAGCCGATAGTCTGTCACAAGAAGCATCAAATCATCAATCACTAAAGTAGAACTAGTGAAGATCACATGCCCCAAGCAAATGATGAGGGTTTTACCTTGTACTGCTTGGTCTTGTAATACTCATTGGAGTTCTTGTCCTTTCCCCACGCAACATCAGGGTTGCGAGTGGCAAGACGGATGGTGTAGTAAGTTGCAAGCAGGGTGCCTGCGCCCAAACACACGTAGAGTGGAATCAACTGAAACATAAAGAAAACTGATATTAAAATAAAGTTATTATGTTATAGACACTAATAATTGAGTATTACTGCAAATAAATATGGATAAATAATAAATACAAATTAGTAATCAAAGATGATTTTCAATATTGTACCAAATAGATAAATAATGAAAATATCAACCAAATTTATTGCCCAGTCTGCATTTGATACACAAAAACCCACCGACTTTTTCAAAAAGCTGAAAAAATCCACCAACATTTTCCCAATTTTACCACCAAAAATTAATGATAACATAGGAATAAATAGCTAAAAATCCCCTGAATTTGCTAAAAAAATATTATTTTCAAAGGGGAAGAGCGAGTCCATGTTGCAAAAGATCTTTGAAGACTTTTTTGAGGGAGATCTAGATTTGAATGATCTTTCAGACTATTTACCAAAAAATTAAAATGTTTACATCATTTACCATTATATGTAATTATAAGTCATTAGGAGAATTCTGGTCACTTTGAGACATATTTGAAAAACTCTGGAAACAAATTTTCATCAAAATGCAAATTGGGATGGAATTTACCATGAAATAGCTACCCCAGTTTGTATTTTGTGCACTGAACTCCTCTGACTTTTTCTCAAAAATCTAAGAAATAGCTGTCAACATTTTTCATCTATTTGTCTAGTCCTCCAACTTTTTTCCAGTTTCCCCTCCAAAAATTAATGGTAATATAGGAATTGATAGTTAAATACCCTCTGACATCGCAGGAATTTTTTTATTAGAGAAATTGAATATCTCCAGACATATCATTGGAATTTACCACCAAATACAATCTGGCCAGACTGCAGGAACTGGTAAAGTGTTCTCCAAGAAATTCTCTATATTGCCATTTGTTCACATTAAAATTAATGTAAATATAGGAGGAAATTAAAGATTGTTCGCACAGAAAATGTTAAGAATGTCCATATTATGCAGACTGGCAATCTGGTAGCTATCTGACCAGGTGACCCAGACTGCAGGAACTGCCCAGTGCCTGGTAATAAAGCTTATCCAAACTCACCATTTTAATGGAGAGTTTGTGAATTATTTTGAGACCTTCAATTACAAATGGAGAGAAATATCTAATTTTCTCCTATGCTACAATGTTATTTTTGGAGAGAATTTATGATAATTTGATCATCTAGGAGAAATATGGTTATTTTTGGAGAGACCTGGAGAGAAAAATGGAGTTTATGAGCCATAATATTTTACTTGGGAGCCAGTCTGCAAAGCATGCACATTCAGTCTCCAGATATTAAATTTTAGGGAAAATTTTTCTCCAAGGATTTTCAAATTTCACTCCAAAATGGCCATAAATCTCAAAATACTCTCCAATAATTACATGTAAACATACCTAGGAATTAATTAGGAAATTATCGCTGGATAATTCAGGAGACTAATTTCTAAGCTTCAATAGTCTGCTAGTTCACGGATAAACTTCACAGCTTCATGCATCTTTTGCAGGGACACAATTGTGGGACACAAATTGTCCTAAAATAGAATCTTGGAGCCAGACTGCAGGAACTGGTAAACTGTTCTCCAAGAAATCCTCTAATTTTGCCTTATATTCACATTAAAATTAAAGTAAATATAGGAGGAAATTAAGGTTTGTTCGCACAGAAAATGTTAAAAATGTCCCCTATGCTGCAGACTGGTCTTGGAGGAGACAGATCAGACACACTTTACAGAATGGCCAGTCTGTATTTGGTGCACAAAATTACACTGATTTTTGGAAAAAGCTAAAAAATCCACCATAAATTTCCACCAATTTGGCTGATCCACCAACATTTTGCCCATTTTTCCACCAAAAATTAATGGTAACATAGGAATAAATAGTTAAAAATCCACCGACTTTGCCAGAATACTATTTACAATGGAGAAAAATTCCATCGACATGTCGGTGGAATTTACCACAAAATACAGACTGGCAAGTGGCAGAATGGTGGAATTGTCTCAATTGAAGTACAGTCTGGTTCATTTATTCTTATATTATGATTATTATCTAGGTACCATTAATAAATAGGGTCACGCAGGTAAAATACGGCCCACTCACCCCCATCTGCGACTCTGCAGAATATGGAACATTTTTCCAAGACTCTACAGGAGTTTTTGATTGAATTTTAGTAATTTGAAGATCTCTGCAGGAGATCATGAATTAATTCCTATGTTACCATTTATTTATCTGCAGGAGATTCTGAATCTGCTGCTGAGAGTAAGCCTAGTTTCAGAGAATGTTCAGTGAGTCGCCAATACATCTTTTTTTTTCAAATAAGTCAACAAAAATTAGTAATGCAGTCGCCAGTCGTCAAACTTTAATTCCAATTTTGAAAGTAGACAGTCGTCAATATACCTATATTATTATAACTACCTAAATTAATTGAGAGCGTATCAGCCAATCAGAGAGAGAGGCATACCACAAATGATACCAGCCAATCACAGAGAGCCTGAGAGAGCCAGAGAGGCATACTTTCTTTGATAGTTATTCATTTTTTTTCTGATAATTAGTCAGAGAGCATCAAATTAAAATGACAAGTAGTGACCACATCATTCATAACAAAAGAACACCGAAAACAGAAAACGGACATACAATTTAAATTTTACATCGTGCAAGTTGAGCGCCATATCAAAACAAAATGGCTGCTTTGTTTACATTTCAACAGAGATGTGCATTGCTCGGTTACGCCGATTATGATTATGAGTCACCAATTTTAATTTTAAATCTTATTTAAGTGCTTATTAGTCGTCTATATATGTGAAAGATACTTATTTTCATAAATTTTAAGTCGACAATTAATCGGCAACTTGGTACATACTCTTGAACTAGGAGAGTGAGTAGCTCTCTCAAAATAAAATCTCTGCGGGAGAAGAGACACATTCTGCAGACTGGTCTCACAAACTGCGGCCTCTCCAGCCAAGTAATAAAGCATGTCCAAACTCGCCATTTTAATGGCGAGTTTGTGACAGTTATTTTGAGCCCTTCAATTGCAAATGGCGAGTTTTATCTATTTTTCTCCTATGCTACAATGTTATTTTGGAGAGAATTTATGAAAATTTGATCATTTTGGAGAGAATTTGTTGAATTTTGGAGAGAGCTGGAGAGACAAATGGCAAGTTTGTGAGACATACTATTTTACTTGGCTCTCCAGACTGTAGGAACTGGTAAACTGTTCTCCAAGAAATATTCTATTTTGGCTTCTGTTCTCAGTAAAATACATGTAAATATAGGAGGAAATTAAGGATTGTTCGCACAGAAAATGTTAAAAATGTCCCATGTTCTGCAGACTGGCGGCCTCTAATAACTGAAACATCATAGCTTCAAAACAGGCGTCTAAAGTCAAAACTTAAATTAATAAGTTATAGCATGCGCTGTAGCTGATGTGCTTCTTTCGATAGCTATGCAACATTTCAATTCAGAATATTTTTAGAGACTCTCTAAGTCTCTCTTGAGAGGGCCGCAATTAAAAATTAAAGGGCCGCAATTTACCTGCGTGACACAGTGACGGAGTGACCCAAATAATAGAAGGGGAAATTAGATAAGTAAAATTTGAAAAGCAAAAGGAAAATGTTGGGAGATTTTTTACAGAGTTTATTTAGGTAACAACCGTTTTTACTAGTTTCTGCCATCTGGCACAGTGTAAGTGCCACTGGCCCTTCGGCTGAAATAATCCATCAGAATATTGATTTGCAAATCAAAACTGAATTATAGCCTTTATATAACTAGATACCTCTTTGTAAATGGATTAATTTAATTAATAAACACTGGAGTCTTAACTTCTTAAGACTGCCCCGGAATCAATAATAATAACAATTCCTGGACTGTATTAAACTTTAAATTCACTACCTATAATCAATTAATTTTAAACTTACAGAAGGATGTTTTTTGATGCTTGCCATGCTCATTCCCTGCATCTTGAAATATAGTAATTTATTTTCACTTTATAGGAAAGATAAAACAGCAGATTAATAAATACTGGCTTCTTTAATAAACCAAAACACAGGTCTGAAGAAAATATTCGATTGGAAATGCCATTTACGGTTGATGAATTATGGTACGGAAAATAACACTTTTGCTAAATTTAGCTTTTTCGCAATTTGTCTACTCAAAATTAGGTCATGCGTCTTATTAATAACATATTCTTAATTGAAATTTCATTTGTGTAAATATTGTCACTCATTATTTAAAAATTCTTAATAATTATCCAATAAATTCTGTCTTACAGTATTCATTTATTGAAATAATCATTGTCGGAAAATAGGCCTAGATATATATGTTCAACTTCAACCTAGTTGTTTTGAAAGCTTAGGTATTCATAATTTTCTATCATCAATAAAATTATTAGAGCCTATTCATAACTTTCTATCATCAATAAAATTGTCATTCAATAATAATTGCTAGAATTAGGCTATTAATTTGGTTTCTGTACATATTGTATTTGAGAAAATATATCGTATACAAATTATATAAAAATAAAACATTTTATTTTCTATTATATTATCCATGCATTATTTTCTGCTATTTATTTTTTTTATTTTTTTTCTTAGTTCATTCTGCGGAGCTGATAGGCAAACAATGATCTTCAAATTGAAAACTAATGGACCAGAAAATATTTCTGGTCAATCTCTCTAGGCTCCTGATAGAAATTGAGTTTATTACATCATATTGTAGAACTCCGGCCTAACCTCATTAATATGGGAATATTTTTTTCAATTTATGAAGGAGTTTAACGTATGCTTCGAACCAAAGACCATATCGCTGACGTCGAGAAGAATTATAAATACAAGGGACTTGAAGAAGCAGTCAGAGAGGAATGTGGCTCCATGAACAAAAGTCACTTACCACAGTCGGTGACAATGCTCATGGATGCAGAAAAGCTACTCCGATAATGCAGTCACTTATCAAGGAATGTGACAAAACAGGACACAAGCACCGGTCGCTGCACTCACGGATGGAAGAGGAAAATGAAGAGGTGATAGTAAATGAAACCTACGAGTCTACCTAACCCATAAATCTAAGACCTCGTAGTTGAAGAGCATAAATAGCGCTATCCTCTAGAACTGCAAGTAGCGTTAAAAAAATGATAAACATGGTAAAAAAGACAATACAAAAAATTACAACAGTTCGGGGCCCAAGGGATGCCACCCCCTTCTCTTCCATTCACCACAGACAGCTTCAGGATAGAGCACCTGGGGGCACAAGATTTTAATAGTATAAGAAAGACAGATATAATAATTATTTATTTTAGTTGGTATCCATGATACCTGCAGTTATCATGGATACCAACTATAATTAACAACAGCTATATCGTTTTTTCTTATATTCTCGTGGAAAAAGGAGGAGGAGCTTAGCAAAAAGTCTGGTGGAAAGACTTGAGAAACCCTACGAGTGTACGGGCCTTTAAGTGAAAAAATTCTATGGGGTAAAATTGAAATAAAATGTTATAATTGAATATTTATTAGGAAAAAAACACTTCAAACTAATATCACAGTTTACTAATCGAAAAAAGTTAGATATTCTTGTATCATGTTGGTAAAACAACTAAAATAGGGCTGATAAAAACAGCCGTGATCCATTATCTTAAACTGAACTAA
Organism: Caprella mutica; assembly: GCA_947561585.1. Taxonomy (NCBI): domain Eukaryota; kingdom Metazoa; phylum Arthropoda; class Malacostraca; order Amphipoda; family Caprellidae; genus Caprella; species Caprella mutica. The sequence continues at coordinate 28,953 of CANNZV010001378.1, read as the reverse complement.
AAATTACAAAAAAAAAGCTAATTCAATAAGGATTGATTGAAATGATTAAATTGTACCTAGTTGTTCTTAATATAAGGTAAGTTCTGAGTTATTGAACAGTTCCACATTTTGGGACACGAATGAAATAAAACCTATTTTCTACAATTTTTCTTAGCTACATGTCCGATAACTCTAAACCGCCATTACAATATTACTCATATGGCCATTTTGAAGCGAGGACTCTATTAATTTTTAGGTTCTTTTGCTCCTTTGCCTTTATTCATGAGGCCTGAAAATAACTGCGCGTTTTTCATGATGCTCTTTTTCTTGGTCGCACTGGGGAGATTTGACGAGTTTGCGGACGCGCTGGGAAGACTCGGAAACTGCGACGCGTCAAATGGCGACGGATTGTCTCTAGCGATAGACCTCCACTGTCCAGCAACTGGGGCATTGCCCCTACTACCTGGGACATTGACCCTACCACTTGAGGCGTTTCCCCTATCATCTAGGGCGTTTCTGTTATCAACCAGGGCGTTTCTGTTATCAACCAGGGCGTTTCCCCTATCAACTAGGGTGTTTCCCCTACCACTTGGGGCGTTTTCCCTATCATTTTCAGGGGTCTGGACACCCAATGAGGCTCTAAGTGCACTGACCCTCGATTTAGGGCGTGCCCCAACCATCACAGTGGGTTCCCTCATCACAGGCGGGGCCACAACGTTTCTCTCGACAGGTTCTGGCTGAAAAGGAAGTCGGTGAATTGAAGAAATTGATTCAAAAATAATCAGATACTCCAATTATTATAATATATATCTCGATAGTTCAAAGATTGAATGGTTTTTCAATATGGAAAGAGAATTTTTGTCTCTACCGCATAAGTTTCTATCGATACAATGCTGAAAGAATAGTGTTCTTACGGATGTTTTTCAGGTTAACTCTACTCCGATTGGTTGGCAAGGAGGAGGAGCCAACAGGGGGTGGAGGAATATATCGTTAGTGCTCCGTCCCCTGTTTGGTCATCCTCCTTCCATATACGTAGTTAGTAGTTACGATGTCCTGACAGGGGGGGGTCTTCGGGGGAGGCGGCACGCCCCCTGATAGACCTATTGCTCAATCTTCATAGCCAATTAATGTGTTAATAACCTTAAAGAAACTATCATAAAAAAACTTATTCTCAAGGAAATATCTTTTGAAATATTATATGGAAAGAGAATTTTTCCTAGCAACTAAGAGTTTGCCTTAAATAGTAAACAGCGCATGAGTTTTTTGAGATACGTTCTCTACCGCAGAAGTTCCTATCGATACAGTGCTGCAAGCATAATGTTCTTACGGATGTTTTTCAGGTTAACTCTACTCCGATTGGTTGGCAAGGAGGAGGAGCCAACAGGGGGCGGAGCAATATATCGTTAATGCTCCGCCCCCTGTTTAGTCTTCCTCCTTGCATATACGTAGTTACAAGTTGAATTGAATTACATTTCAAATAGTTGAAATTTTGAAACTCTTCAACATAGATGGCATTGATGTAGTTTGTTGCACTGCACACTTCGTGTTGCACTTATTTAATGACCTGACAGGGGTCTTCAGGGGGCGGCACGCCCCCTGATAGACCTATTGCTCAATCTTCATGGCCAATCAATGAGTTAGTAACCTTAAAAAACTATCCTAAAAACTTATTCTCAAGGAACAATCTTTTTGAAATTATATTCCTAGTGGTAGCTAGTAAGAAGTAACCTTTTAATTTCTAACGTTAGAGGTGTCACCCGCTTTAAATCAGTTTAAGGGATAATTAATTAGCAAAGAAATCACAATACCTGTCTGTACAGATTCTGGAAGTGGCCAATGTCGTTGTTTCTGGGCCAGTGACGACCTGAAAGAAAAATATTCCTATAATTCTAATACTTTATTGCTAAATTAAAGGGGCAGTAAACTTTATTTTACATGACATTGTAAGTTTTATCACTTGCATACGGTGGTCAACATATACCACGTTGGTAAGTTACATACAGTCATACACAATTCACCTTAAGGATAGGTTAGCGGTCGGCTTGGGGAACCTTGCAACCCTTGTCTTCATTAGTAAAAAAATGTATACTTAGCTACCTGAATTGGAATATAGTTCTTAATGATCGGTCAGTTCCACATTTTCGGTCACTTAAAAAAAAAAAATTTAATAAATACTTTTATTTGGTATCCATGATACCGATACCTGCAGGTATCATGGATACCAAAAATAAAAAGTAACAATTATTACATATTTTTTTCTTACACGTGTCCGAAAATGTGGAACTGACCACTAATCAAGAACTTACCTTACTTCCCGAGAATGAATTTACCTGATGAATGAATTTTTTTTTTTAAATCTCATTTTAATTCATAACATCTTAGTAAATTACCACCACTAAAAAACTGTGACTAGCTAATTAATTCAATAGGCTAAGATAACTAAAAATCATAGTGAAAGTTTAGGACTGAAGAACGATTATTATAGAGCACCATATAAACTAATCAAAAACAAAATAAGTAATATATTGAGTTGTGACAATATGCTCTTAAAATCATATATCAAAAAAATATTATAGACGGAGAGAATGAACGACTATTGAATGGTTCTACACCAGCGGTATATAGTATTCGATACCATTTCATATCAGTTCGTCTATGACATTCTTGGGATCTATGATTTTAAACGCATATTGTCACAACCCTGGTAATATATGTAATTGTGAAGGTATTAATTACTAGGATTAGCTCACCCTCGATGACTTGTATTTTGAATTTGTTGGTCAAGTTGAGGAACATCAGGAGATGGTGAGAGTAACGCCTTGCTTTGCTGAGAGAGCAGTGGTTGATCTGGTCACCTGCATTTACCTGGTGCCACTGGTGAATAAATAAAGGTGAACGTAGTGAAGGCGAATAAATGAAGGTGAACGTAGTGAAGGTAAATAAATGAAGGTGAACGTAGTGAAGGCAAATAAATGAAGGTGAACGTAGTGAAGGCAAATAAAGGGGAAGGTAGTGAAGGCAAATAAAGGGGAAGGTAGTGAAGGCAAATAAAGGTGAAGGTGAATAAGAAGCAGTGGTTCACTGTGGTGAAATTGACCATGCGCCAACAACTAACTACACTGAAGTAACTAAAACACTTTGTGGTGAAACTGACACTAGACCTATCTACCTACACGCCAATAAATTATATCAAATTTCTTCTCTTTTCAAAATCTACTTCAATAACCGCTATAAAGTTAGGACTTACTTTGCAGACAATAGAGAGGTTGAAGTCCAAGCACTCCTTAGGATCTTTGATGTCAGTGGTGGCGTTCTGAAGGGTGAACCTCTCTCTCACTCCGTAGATATCGTTCATGAACTTCAGGAGTCTTTCCAGTGACCAGATCTTCAGCGTAGCGGGAGCTGCGGAAACAAATAAATGCTGACTAAGCAATTCTAATGGAATAACTATTATGCAGTGAAGTAGGATAATTTACGATTTATCGGTCAGTTTCACATCTTCGGTCCTATAAGAAAAATGATATAACTGTTATTTTATTTATTGGTATCCATGATACCTGTAGGTATCATGGATACCAATAAAAAACAAAATAACAATTAGCTATAATAATGTTTTTTCTTATATGACCGATTACAAAAGATGTGAAACTAACCGATAATTCGTAATTTACCCTAAAAGTCACACCTGATCTTCTAATTTCCATCACTCACATTTATCAAATCTGTCGTAGAAAAGTGATCTTGTTTTCTTGAGGTCATCATTGAGAGTGTAGAGAACTTGGTAGTTAGAGTTAGGGTCATAGGGCGAGGGAGTGATCTGTGGGGAGATGTTATAGTGAGGCTATAGTAATCATAGTGAGGCTATAGTAATCATAGTGAGGCTATAGTAATCATAGTGAGGCTATAGTAATCATAGTGAGGCTATAGTAATCATAGTGAGGCTATAGTAATCATAGTGAGGCTACAGTAATCATAGTGAGGCTACAGTAATCATAGTGAGGCTACAGTAATCATAGTGAGGCTACAGTAATCATAGTGAGGCTACAGTAATCATAGTGAGGCTATAGTAATCATAGTGAGGCTACAATAAATACCTTTACACGTTGACTACGATTGCTCATAATGCAGTCTAGCCTAACTGACTTTTCCAAAATTACAAGTTTACACGATTGCTTCTGTATGACATGTCTTACAATAGCGAGAGGAGCTGAGTATCCCTGTGTGTACCAATTGATCATATAGTTATGATAAACTATATCTAGAGAGAGGAAGTGTTGCAGCAATTGCAGGACGCTAAGGAAGACGGTGTAAAACCTTATTTAGTTTCAGTTATATCATTTCTCCCTTAAACTGACACTAGATTGCCAGTCATTTGACCCAAAATAGGATTTGAGCGTGCCGCAAGATGCGATTTTATTTTGGCTGTAGTGATTTGTAATCACTAGCTTTAATAAATATTCTCGAAATATTTGAAATATATTGTATTGAATAGCTTAATTAATTATTCTCACAATAATATGAAATTAATACTTTGTATGGATGTTATATTAATTCAATCTATATTCAATCTAAAATATAATTGAACAGTTACCCGAGGCTTACCTGTAAGGTGAAGGGTGACTTCAATTACTTCGGAAGCCATTCTTGTTCATTTTTCTGGAGTGTTCCAGAGGTGCCAACTTATGAGATGTCCACCTGCATCGGCCGTTAACTTAAGCATTCAGTATTCAAAGATCGAATCTTTTGTTGTGTATTTCTGGAGTGTTCGGGCGGGAGCGCTCCGGGCGGGAAAGAACACTCCAGAAAAATGAACAAGAATGGCTTCCGAAGTAATTGAAGTCACCCTTCACCTTACAGGTAAGCCTCGGGTAACTGTTCAATTACTTATCGCCATTCTTGTTCATTCTGGAGTGTTCCAGAGGTGCCAACTTATGAGATTTTAAAGAACGCAGCAAAAGATGAGACCAACCAATTTTCAAGTATGAATTTAAAATAAGAGCATCAGAAAATTGTAACGTTGGCCCAGCCTGCGACCTTGAATATCGTCAATGGTAATATTATGGTTCAAGAAAGAACAGGCAGCTGCTGCACAAGTGCAGAGATTAAAATTAGCGATGTCGATTCCTGCCTCTTCCATAATTGCTTCAATCCGTCTACCTATTTTTGAAATAGATAGGTACTGTTTGTATGATTTTCGGAAACTTACAGAGTTGATTAGACTCTCCACGAAATCTAATCCATGTACTCTTTGAAGGTTAAATATAGACAGAATTTGAATTGACATTAAAATACCTCATTTAATCAGGAATTCATTATTTCCCACACGTGGTGTAAAAAGTAATTGAAACAGTCTCATGATACAAAATCTTTATACATCCATAACTTTGAAAGTTGGAACTTGATGTATAGATCATTGAGCTTGTACCATATCTCATTAATTAATAGGTTGGAATTCTAAAAGCAATACTTTCCAGAGGGAAATAATTTTTCAAAATTCAAAACAGAAGAAACTTCCAAGATCATTTGTACATGGGAGTGGTTAGTCTTATTTAATTTTTATTTTAATTGGTATCCCGGATACCAGCACTAATTCAATAACTAACACTCTTTACTGCAAGCGATTTCACTGTACATAATCCAGTATTATAAGAAAACTTTATATCAATAATTTACATCATTAAATTGCATGGGATCAATTTTCTGTCTACTCAAGAAATATACCACTTGTGATCTAGCTATGTTGTTTATAGAGGTTTGGCGGAAATTCTGCACTAAAAACACATGATACTGATTTTGTACCGCAAAAGGGGTAATGAACACTGTTGCACTTGCTCTTCCTAAATTTTATAAAGCCTCATGATACTTAAACGTTAGATATCAGCTACTATTCGGTAATCCCATCAAAATACCAACTTACTTTATCAGCATGAATGTTTTGATAAAAGTATATTTTTTCACAGAAAAATAAGTCTTCTAACAGACGTTGTCAAAATCTTTAACTAATACGAGAGCATGACTGAATATTTGTAGTCTTGACAGTAAATATTTTGATGTGGACAAACTAAATGTCATTTGAAAAGGCCCTGCCAACCGGATAAAAATGGCCTTCAGTTCTAGTACATTAATGTGAGAGGTTGAGTCTTAGCATACATAATCCCATCTATTTTAAATAAAATTTAATACATTTATAAGAAATGTATATTCTTCAAGTTTATGCATCAGTGGTAGCTAATTACAATACTTTGAGAATTATGGTTTATGCTTACTAAACTGATTGAAAAGATTCATATTCAACTGGAAATATATATTATCAGAGGTTATATAAACTCAGAGTTGAAGGCCACGTTTTCCACACTTCTCCTGATGATGAATAGAAATCTTTTCAATCGAAAGCTTGAAACCAAAAATACCTTCAACGCTTACGAAACTAAAGTAATGAAAGGGTGTCTAAATACTTTAAGCTGGATAATCATCATCAATTTCTATTCTTTTGTAAGTTACTATTGACAATTTTGAGAGCATTAATTTTAAGACGTTCTAAAATTATAAAGAATAAACCTCCCCCTTAAACTGCTGGAAGGCAGAGAGTCAACAGTTTGATAAAAAATAAAAACGTCACAATTAATAGAATTTTGCTCAAATTTGTTGCATCAATTAAAAATCATTCCTTTCTAATGATTAGGAATAAACAAAATAAAATTTCTTTCATAACTAATAACAACAGTGCTCTCTCTCTCTCTCTCTGCAACAGTCCATTCATATACGAATTCATCTATCAATTAAGTAAATTAAATAGTACGTAGACAAGTAACTTTCAGTTCTTAATTTTGCCAATATAGAATACATGACTTAAGTTGCATGATTCACAAGTAGAGCCTTTAGCTACAAACTTACCTGAGTTAGAAATGTTTTCCAATTTCTAATATCTACGGTATTATTCTCTATATGGACAGAAAAGTAATCATCTTCAAAATCAATAGAGGCCACGAGACAAATTTATTCCATTGAACCAACTACAGTTCTTCAATGTTCTAATTAATAACGTTAATAATGGATATGCAGATTCAATGGCTTAGATAAATTTATAAATAAATGAAGTCCTCCGCGTCTTATATGAACGAGAAAACTGAACCGAAAATTATTATTCTTCTCTATGACCAATCTTCATACCTATAGACACTAATTTTTGAATTTCCAAAATAAGAAATAATTTTGAAATACAGGTTTTATGTAACTATGTGTACCAAATTTCCAGTTGAACTAATTGTTGCTCTAGTGCAACAACGTATTGAACAGTCTTCAACTCTTCGTCAATTCCCGAGTCGCAGAAGAATTTATCGGGGAATATATGTAATTAGGGTTTAGGGTTAAGTAGGTATATTACGACACATAGTACACTGGCCTACTAGAAAAACTATGAACAGTCTTGAATCCTAGCAGGAGGTTATCGAAATTCCCCTGTTAATTCTCTGAATCAGAGAAAAACTTAACATTGCAAATTCATTTGGGAAGAGACTGTAGGCATAAGCATATAACTAGTAAGTTAACTGGCTTCCAGCAAAATTTTTACTGAAGAACTAGACTTGGATATGCAATTGCAAAACATATCTGTAGTGGTATTAACAGTCTGTATTTGTTAAGAAATTAATATTGGTACTTGAGACTAAAGTTCAAGTTACACGATATGTCTAGTGTTCCTTAGATGTAGCCAGTACAAGCTCGGGTCACAAATTCCCGGCTAAAATAGCTAACTAGTTGCCCTAGCTGAAAATTCATAGAGACTGTTTTCAATCATAGTAGTGAATATCGAAATCCCCTCTCAAATTGTTCTGAAACAGAAAATTTTCATAATGTGAGTTTATATGGAAGGAGACTCAATAGGCCTGTAGCTAGTTAGTAGTCAATAGGCCTCAATAGGCCTGTAGCTAGTTAGTAGTCACCATGAATTTGCGACGAAATTTTTATAAAGAGTTGAAAAATTATACCCAATATAGCGTAGCGTATATTTGATATTTCCAGTGAAAGCACGGTCTCAAAATACCGGCTTCAAACTAACTAACTAGATTTACCTTAGTCACAAATTTTTAGGATTTCTCTTCAAAATTCCCCTGTCTATATTAAATTTCACGATGTGAAGTTATTGTTAAGAGACTATAGGCATATAACCTATAACTAGTTAGTAGTTAACTGGATTATTATTATTAATTGTATCCATAAATTCATGGTGCTTCTTGAATGGAATACATAGCACTAGTAGCAATATCAATCTTTAAGTAGCTACCAATTATAAGCTAGATAGGGTAAAGCAGGTAAATTGCGGTACACTAACTAACTGTGTCCTCTAACCACAGAAATATCATAGCTTCAAACAATAATAAAATATAGAATGCAATTCCGCTACTTCAGATACCTGAACAAATTTCAATAAAAATTCGAATCAAAAAGTTTAGAAAAGTTCTTGCAAAGACTGCAATTGGACCGCAATTTACCTGTGGGACCCTAGGCAATGATTACAAACAAGTATTATTTACAATTTACGCCACTTTGTACCCGTTAAAATTTTTCATTTTGAGTATTATTGCACATATGTAAAGTTACCATATAATATAATAAGGAAGTTCAAGAAAGTTATAGTATTATACGATATATAGTGTATATTTGTTCAATCCAGTAAAGCACGGTCACGAATTTCCGGCTTGAACTAGCTAACTAGTACCCTAGTCACGAATTCTTAGGGTTTTAGTCATCAAACCTAGCAGGGGGTTATCGAAATTCCCCTGTCTATAATTTCTCTTAGTAGAGAAGAATTTCACTGAGTGAAATTTGGAAAGAGACTCTATAGGCATAGCTAAGCCTATAGCTAGTTAGTAGTAAACTGGTAGTCACCAATTTGTGACGAAAATTTTAAGAGAGTTGAATAGTTACTAGATATAGGGTCAAGCAGGTAAATTGCGGCACGCTAACTAACTGCGGCCTCTAACAAAAGAAACATCATGGTTTCAAAACACACGTTAAAAAATAATATTAATAAATTATATTATTCACCGCGCTTCTTTTGATATCAATGCAACATTTCTATGTAATTTGGGAGCCGCAATTTACCTATGTGACCCTATCGTATTTTTGAGATATCCAGTTTAAGCACGGTCACGAATTTCCGGCTTTATCTATTCTAACTAGTAACTCTAGTCACGAATTCTTAGAGTTTTAGTCATCAATCCTAGCAGGGGGTTATCGAAATTCCCCTGTCTATAATTTTTCTCTTACTAGAGAAGAATTTCACAATGTGAAATTTGGAAAGAGACTCTATAGGCATAGCTAAGCCTATAGCTAGTTAGTAGTTAACTGGTTAGTAGTCACCGTAAATTTGGGACGAAAATATTAAGTGAGTTAGTTATACACGATATAGCGTATATTTGCAGTGTAAGCACGGTCTCGAATTACCGGCTTCGAACTAACTAACTAGATTTACCCTAGTCACGAATTTCTAGGGTTTGTCTTCGGTCCAGCAGGGGGTTATCGAAATTCCCCTGTCTGTAAAATTATTGGAAGGAGACTATAGGCATACAACCTATAACTAGTTAGTAGTTAACTGGCTCACTTAAAAACTATCAGCAAGGCCTGTTTTCAAGTACCACGCAAGATAGGTAATTTTTTAAAATTTATAATAACGAGCAAAAGTGGCTAAAATTGTATATCCTATAGAACTAAAAGAAAAGCTATATTAAAAACACTTATCTGTATACGAGAACATCTAGGCTTGTGCACGCACAATTAGACTTTAAGCCTAGGGGAGCAGGAAAAAACACACACATGTTAACGCGCCGAATGCAAATGGCGAACTGAATGCTTAAGTTAACGGCCGATGCAGGTGGACATCTCATAAGTTGGCACCTCTGGAACACTCCAGAATGAACAAGAATGGCGATAAGTAATTATATTTTCACTGTTAGATTAAGTTCCCATGTTCTTATAAATCTAATGATTTGCTTATCTTTGTTGGTGTTAGAAGTATAAACATTAGCTAGGCAGTCAAATCGATAGAGTCTCATCAGATATGTTTTGTATTTATGTTTCTTAATCGCTACCATTCGAAATACAGTCAGAGTATTGGGATGGTACTGCAGTTTAATAACCATATAATGTTAGCTTCTTGAATTAATATGTTACGAACATCTATCAAGTTGTTTTCAAAATAAGTAGAAGCTATCTTGGAGCCTTATGTCATCAACTTTTGATTATAAACATTTTATGCACTCGAATGTTTCAATATTTCTAACACGAGTCATAGAATGTTTGGTCACTATATAAGAGACCGTTTCTAGGCTTCTGATCTCATTTCAAATTATCTATTACACGTGTAACAACTAACCTAGTCAATTATATTGGTAAGTTTCAGTGAATAATATCTGATTATAAGTGTTTGATATTTTCTGTGTTATATAGAACTTATAAAGTTATCATATCATCTATTATAATGTTTTACAGTGTAGATAAATGATATCAGACTCTGTAATATTAAGAGTTGAGATTGAAATTTAATATTGTAATACTTTTTATTGAAATATATTATGTCTGCTATTTTCATAAAATTCCCATTGTAATAATTTTTATTATGTTTTGCCTAGCTATGTTATATCTACTTTTTGTAAATTAATTTCCAATTTTCACTGTGTTCTACAGGCTTTGACTCTACCACTATACATACACAGTTTTACTCTTTGTAAACAATTATTCTCGTGAATATATTACTTTTGTGTTGGTTTAAACTTTATTTCCAACCTCCAGGTTACCTCCTACCAACCAATTTTAATATCAAATCAAATGAACAATTATAGCAAACAACCATTTAGCTAGCAACTACACCAAACGCTGTTTAAAATATTGACAGTGTACCACTAAGTGTACCAATATGTAGTCAATGGGTCAATTGAGAGTAGACCAGACAAATTTAAATTATTACTAATGATTATTTGTAGCTAGACATTTTATGACACTAGAATAATAAAAACACACCTTTTGCAAGAAATCATCGACTTCATCTTTGACGGTGATCCTATTTCTGCAAGTTGCATCGTGCTGCGGTTCAGAGTTTGGTTCACAGTACTTTGCCTTAGTGTCGGTCTCGTCGTGGTCTCTCTCGCACAGAGGAATGTAGTGAATATCCTGAGACGTCTTGCGGACATCTGCATAAAAACCTTGCGGCCATTTCTCCGCTAGAAAAGACAGCATGGGGTAAATTACCAATGATAGAAAGTTCTGCATTTTACATCAGAAAATATATGCAACTAGATGACATGGACTTGTAAAGCGCATACCTTTGCCACCACTTTTAAATGACCTTGACCTTTAACCTGTTCGTTCCTAAATTATAATAAATTGGTTCCTGGATAATGACTAATCGTCTAACCAAATTTTAGGCAATTTGGTAGATTATTTTTTGAGTTATGCGAATAACATAACAATATGATGAATAAATAAATGACACATAGAACATTTAATATTTAGTAGGTATCCATGATACCTGCAAGTGTCATGGGCACCTACCTACTGAAATAAAAATAATTATCATAGTTTCTTATACGACAGAAAATGTGAAAATGACCACAATTGACAACTTACTCTAATTTTAATCTATACAATTTAAGAGTCACATTTGTCTGTCTGTGTGTCACACTTGTATTAAGAAATACATATTAAAAGGAAAAACAAATTATTTGTGGCAGTAACATGACTTACAAGCTACAATAATATTGACACTAATTTTTTTGTTTAATCAGAATATGTTTATCCATAATACATTACTCACGCAGAACAATAGAATGGTAATGATCTGGATCAACACCTTCACCAAGAGAGGTCTTAACCAGACTGATCTCTGCGGGGAAAACTTTATAGCCACTCTCTTCCTTGACTAGGTACTCTGATACACACACTGTGGTGAAAGAGAGAAGCCTCACACCTGCAACAAGAAAATAACACATCAGCAAAATGTTAATAATTACAAATTATCGGTCAGTTTCACATCTTCAGTCATAAGATATGAAATTGACCAATAATTCGTAATTTACTCTATAGAAGAAGTGTTTTCAGCATTTTAAAATGGTTAATTTAGAATCTACCCTACCTTTTTTTACCGTGCCTAAAACCTAAATATTAGAGCAATGCTCACATTTTGGAGAATTGTGTGCTCTGACAAAATCATTGATGCCGTCATCCATCTCGTCTATAACCTCTTGCTCCTCCCGTGCCCTGGCCTCGTGATGTGCTAGGGGCACGCCATACGAGTCCATAGGACAGGTGTTTCTGTTATTAACTTTGTACTCCTTTTTCTCCTCCGGCCCCATGCTCTGAAAAATGACTTAGTGTGATGTCTGCTTCAGAACCAAAGGCCAGGGCGTCAAAAGAAAATTAGGTACAAGGGACTGGAAGAAGCAGTCAGAAAGGAAAATGGCTTCATTGAAATTGTCATCTAATTTCAGTCAGCAACAATGCTCATGGATGCAGAAAAGCTAATCAATGAAGCAGACGCTTACTAAGAAACATGACAAAATAGCACACAAGCACCGGTGGATGCACTTATGGATAGGAGAGGAAAATGAAGAGGTGATAGTTAATTAAGCCTATGAGCCTACCTAAAACTAAGACCTCATAGTTGAAGAGCACAACCCTAGACTATCCTCTAGAACTGTAAGTAATGTTTAAAAATTATAAATATGGTAAAAAATAAGAAAACAAGATACATAATCCAAATTACAACAATTCGAATTCCAATGACCTTCTCTTTCATCCACCACAGACAGCTTCAAGATAGGGCCCCTGGGGGCCTTTGAAGGATACAATAGATATATTGAGAAAAAGATACTCTGTAAGGTCAGAAAATAAACTATGAAGAGTTAAAATAATGAAGCAATGGAGAAGAAACATGCTGCTCAGATTTAAATTATGCAGATAATATTAGAAAAGATTCATGCAGATGATTAGTAGTTTAGATTTGTTAACACGTTCTCCACGTATTGACCTGACTAGTGGGTCAATTCGCTTTTTAAACATGCAATTAATAAATAGTTCAGGAATGATTCAACAAAACATCAGCATTTTAATTGCATTGCAAGTCTAGATAGAGATCACCAGAGCTTCCAAAACGATGTATCACACAGCAATGTTCAAATATACCAGAAAATTCATCCGCAGTGAAAGTGTTGAAGGATTACTAATTTGATACATACCGTCCACTCCTTAGCAACCATCTGAGATATTTCATCAAATGACAGTTTACGTCCAAGCCTGGCTTCTAGCGCAGGTCGGCGGCTGTTAATAAATTCAGAATAGGGGTTTCTCTTGTTTTTAACCATGTTGTCTTTATATGTAGCAGCAATATTAGGTTTTAGCTTAGTTTAAACTGAAAAAATGTTAGTACATTTGAATATAATTCTAAAAATCATTGGCTCAATCAATAGAAGTCAAAAGTAAAACATATTCTCACTCAAATGTCAAATATAGAATAATAACTTGATGCCAAAGCAATATTTGACTCTACTAAATTTCCCCATTCTATATTCCCTAGAATTATTTAAAAATTACTCAATAACTTAAGCTAAATATTGTAGAGATATGATCTAAATAATTTAATAATAATAGATTCCTATCAAGTGAATAAGTTTTCAACAAGCTACTTTTGTGAATAGGTCTACAGTTCTCAAAAAATACTATAATGCTTTCAGTCCTCAACAAAATACATGTATACATATGAAGAAAAAGGACTCATTAAAAATATCCCATACTCTGCAAACTGGCTTAAATTGAAAATCACAGTAGCTACTCACTACCTAGAATGAAAGAATTCTACATTTACTCTTTCAATCAGCATAAGAGAAAAAATTAGTAGAAAATAAATATATGAGAAATAAATAGGGTTTCAAATAGAAATTTCATATTTTTAAGTGATAGCCAGTTGAAATAAATTGTAATATAAAGTAGCTTCCTGTTGAGCATTTGAGATTCATTCAATTGATTTATTAAGAAACAATTGCACATTTTTTAGGGAAATAAAGGTTGCAGAGATCACACAACTCTACTATCAGTTCATTTGCATCATAAAGAGATTCATAGTTTTACTGCCCAATGAGTATCAATAATTTGAAAAACCATTTGAAATTCATAAAATAATGTATACTGAACCAAGTTTCATGTTAAATTCATGCCATTTTCTGATTAGCTAATGGTTCTAGACCTTGGTTCTACAATATTAAATGAAATATATTTACCAGATATCCTAGTTTATAAATAACTAATTTTCAAGATAAGCGTGTTTAATAAGGTCAAAAAATATAATAAAGTAGCACTATGTTACCTATTGTTCATAGTGTGGCAAACACTTTTCTATGCACAAAGAATTCAAAACCATACTTTTAGACTTATTACATGGCTAAATTAACTTTGAAACATAGGAATTAATTAGACAATTTATCCCAAAGAGAAACATCCAAGATTTAGAATTTTAAAATAATAAATAAAATCCAATTGATTAGTTGTAACTGATACCATTATTTCAAAATAAAAATAAAAACATGGAAACAAATCAAACCATATAAAAAAACTTCATGCATTGTGGCTAATTCCAGATTTAAATTCTAACCTAACTTGGGAGTCTTCAACCAAAATGGCCCAATACAGTTTTCCCTAATTATTTACATTCATTCTACTACCTAGAAACAATTAGACTAGGCATAAAACTTTATAAACTCTATCTCCACTCTAGGTATTCCCAGTGGGTCAGTGACCAGTTATAAAGACCAATAGTAGGAAAGTCACCAAGGTATAGAGAAAATGAATTGGTTCCAACGCATGCTAAAAACAGGTCGCCAATCGCCACACTTTGAAGATATTTAAGCTTTTAGCTTACAGATATTTTTGTTTTTTTCTATAAAAATTAGCTTGATGATACTGATGATGATACCTGCAGGTATCATGGACAGCAAGTAAAATAAAATAACAATTACAATATTGTTTTTTCTTATATGACCGCCAGATTGTATTTGGTGGTAAATTCCAATGATATGTCGGCAGATATTCAATTTCTCTAATAAATAAATTCCTGCAATGTCGGAGGATATTTAGCTATTAATTACTATATTGCCATTAATTTTTGGAGGGGAAACTGGAAAAATGTTGGGGAGGACTAGACAAATTGATGAAAAATGTTGGCAGCTATTTCTCAAATTTTTGAAAAAATCAGGAGTTCAGTGCACCAAATACAAACTGGTATGACCGAAGATGTGAAACTGACCGCTAATTCATAATTTACCTTACCTATTTAATTCCTATGTTTAACTAGCTACATGTATTTATTGGAGATATTTTGGAGAATTCTGATCATTTAGGAGACAGATTTGAAATTTTTAGAGACAAATTGTCCTCAAAATGAAATCTTAAGCTTGGAGACAGATTTGACACACTTTGCAGACTGGCCTACACAAAACATTTTTATTGAGTATTTGCAATTGAATTATTAGAGTTAATCTATGCAGCGTAATTATGATAGGGTCACGCATGACGCAGGTAAATTTGAGCCTTTAAATTTTAAATTGCGGCCCTCTCAAGAGAGTCTCTAAAACAATCTGACCAAATGTTTCATAGCTATCATAAGAAGTGCATTGCATCCTATAAATTATTAATTTTGTTATTATCATGTGTTTTGCAGCTATGATGGTTCTGTTGTAAGATGCCGTAGGCCAGTCTGCAAAAGATGCATGAAATTGTTAAGTTTATCCGGCGACTCTTTAGGCCTTGAAATTAGTCCGGCAACAATTTAGTAACTTATTCCTATGTTTACATGCCAGTCTGTATATGGTGCACAAAACTCTACTGACTTCTTGAATTAGCTAAAAAAAATCCACCATAAATTTCCAGTAATTTTGCTGATCCACCAACATTTTACCCGTTTTTCCACCGAAAATCAACGGTAACATAGGAATAAATAGATAAAGATACACTGACTTTGCCAGAATATTATTTTCAGGATAAAAATTCCACCAACAAGTTGGTGGAATTTACCATGAAATACAATCTGGTTTACATGTTATTAGAGGAGAGATTTTTGGCTATTTTGGAGAGAAATTTGAAAATCTTTAGAGAAAATTGCACCAAAAATTAAATATCTGGAGACTAATTGTGCATGCTTTGCAGACTGGGCCATAGGCACGCAGTTAGTGTGTCGCAATTTACATGCTTGAAAGTTGACCCTACTTAAATAATCTATCATCTATGGAATAGCCTACCTACCGCTACCTACCACTACCAGACTACTGGCTAGCTAGTACTTTGAGTTTGAAAGTTTGAAACTAGGACAGTACCTAGTTAGTATGGCCACATTCCCACATGGTAGTATGGTAGGGTCAAACAGGTAAATTGTGGTACAGTAACCCCAGTCTGCAAATTCAAAATATGGAACATTTTTCCAAGACTCTCTGCAGGAGTTTTTGACGAATTTTAGAAATTGGAGATCTCTGCAGGAGATCTTGAATTAATTCCTATGCTACCATTAATTTAGCTGCGGGAGATTTTGAATTAATTCCTATGTTACCATTAATTTAGCTGCGGAAGATTCTGAATCTGCTGCTGAAACTGAGAGTAGCTCTCTCTCAAGACTCAAATTAAAGTCTCACCAGGACTCCAGGAGAAGAGACACATTCTGCAGACAGCAGACTGGCGGTACACTAACTAACTGCGGCCTCTAACAACAGAAACATCATAGCTTTAAAACGCTTTTCAAAAAATTTATTAATGAATTATAATGCACTGCATTTCTTTTGATAGCTAGCAACATTTAAATGTATTAATGTAATTTCAGTTCACAATGTTTTAGACTCTCTGGCCGCAATTTACCCGCATGACCCTAGCCCGGTAGCCTGTAGAGAGGTACCTACTACCTACACTACCAGGCTACCTACCTACCTAGAGGAAATTCTAAGATATGTTACTATTTATATAATCTGTTATATAACTTCAAAGTAACTAACTAGTAAGCTTTTCCAACTAAATAGGAAATCACAGATAGGTACAGTCAATGAAAAGTGTGTCCGTCACGATTTTTTAACGGTTTACTACTTTAAATATTTACAAAAAGAAACTTTACTAATTATAATGCTTGTAGGTACGGTACCTAGATCCTAGTTAGATATTTAATAATTGTTTTGGGTAAACGAAAACAAATTTGTAACATTTGAAAATACCTAACTATAGTACCTACCAAATAGGATATTAGAAAACTGTGATTTGAGAAATTAACCTAATGTGGATAGGTACCTACTCTTTTCTCTGATAGTAGCTAAGTACATAAATTGCAGAGCATTGGGAAATACCCAATTACATACCTGAATACCTAGCCATACCAACTGTGACACCGAATTGTTCTTATTCCAACCTCAGTTCCCAAAATGCCTTGCAAAATGACGAGCGAAAAATGACATGATTTTTACCCAATTACATTTTGCACTCACTTGTTTTGCAAAATAGCGATATTTGGCAGCTATTTCACCTCACTTCATGTGATTGGCTACATTTTGTTGTCATAAATCACGCTACTCAATCACAGAACTTTTCCTTGGCAGGCAGTGATGACGTAACTCTACAGATGCCCCATCTCGCCATAGTCCGTATATTTGCAAAAGTATTTCATTATTACAACACACCAGGTCTGTTGGTTCAAAACAACCCTTAAAATTATTAGGAAAAACATATTATTGCTCGTAAGTTCTATATATCAACAAAAGTTATCAATTTTTTATGATTTCTGAATAACTATACGTACTTACATTTTATTTATTTATCTAGGTAGATATGTATTGTAACTTGTAATAAGTTGTATCCTACTATTGTATCATCAAAGATATTCTGCTATCTTTGGTATCATCACAAATGGTATGTAAGTTGTATAGTACACCTATAATAAATGAAACCTAATGATAGGATCTTAAAAACAGCTTATGACATTATATATAAACTAATGTAGTGATCCTATAAACAACGTATATCGATTCTATTTCTTTTCAATTGCCTGGAATATCGAATCGATGATTGTTCAATCGAATCGACCGACCGTTGTTTGCAGGGGACTTTTCTAGCGACTAGCGATATTCAAGTGTACAAATAATAATTACCTAGGTAGTTACCTACCTAATCTAACTTTATAAAAAAAATATGATACCTACCTAATCTCTAATTTAGATGAAGAAGAGCTGCAAGGTCTTTCACTTTATATTTTTCCAAAATGTTTTGACGTTTTTAGGGTAAAAATCCAATTACCAGATGTTACATGTTAGTGTTACCGAATGAAAAAATATAACCTTCCACAATTTTGCGAAGATAATAAATATTTTCTATCATAAAAGAAAATACTATATAATTTAATATTTTAACTCTATATTATAATTCTCAATATTATTTTCTAATATGATCTAAAATTTTCGGTAATTGGGGTAAAAAAGTTTAAATTAACAGGAGAAGAAATTAATACATATTTATATTTGTAGTATCTACTCATTTCAAATTTTCAGAATTATGGTTTATATACATACTTAAATGAAATAATTGAGGGTAATTAAAGACAAACAATTTTCATTGAATTCATTGCGTGGAACAGGACGCATCACTGCCCAAATGGGTGGAGTCTAATATAACATGAATGTAGTCCTGAGTAAGGAAGTAGCCTCTATAGTGCATGCAGTTCCTTCTCTATTTACTGTGGAAGTGCTATTTGGATTCGATTGGTCAGTTTACTAATAAAATGGGTTGTGACAATATGCGTTTAAAATCATAGATCCCGTAAATATTATAGACGGAGGAGAGAATTAAAGAGTATTGAATCGTTCTAAACCAGCAGTATATAGTATTTAATAGCATTTACTTTCGTTTCGTCTATGATATTCTTAAGATCTAGGATTGTAAATGCATAGTGTCACAACCCTACTAATAAGAAAGGCTCCTAAGATACGAGATTATTTCTTTATACAGTAAAACTCTTCTTGTATAATGAAATCCTCTATAGTGAATGTAGAATCCTGAGTAAGGAAGTATCCTCTATAGTGCCATGACTATAGGTTGTGAATGTACACTATAATCCTGCATAGTGCACATTCACTATACAGGATTTCATTATAGAGGAGTTGTACTGTTTTACATACCTAACTGGGAAATATAACGGGTTATATTGTGCATAATGCATATTAATTAGATTTTTTCCAAAGCATATAGAAAAACATATAAGCTTTTAAATTTAATAGAGTTTGCTGTAAATGATGAAGAAAAACAATACGAAAATTGCTTGAGGGGGAACGTACCTACCATAAAAATAATATTTTCGTTCATAATTTATAGAAACAAATTTACTCATCAAATTTATCTAATTAAAACTATACATAGGCTACAAGATAATTTCTTATTAGGGTAAAATCTTAATTATCGGTCAGTACCACATCTTCGGACATATAAGAAAAACAGATTTTTTTTTCAGATGCATTAGATATAGCACTGTGTAATAATAATTTTTATATTGTTTTTTCTTATATGTATGACCAAAGATGTAGTACTGACCGATAATTAAGAACTTGCCCTAAAACGGATTAAAGTTGCTGAAAATTGAGTATAAAATATTTAATCTTCATTATCATTAATCTCATCCAGCAAAATTATTAAATAGCATTTATATCATAGAATAAGTTTTGGACGGACTTAATTCTAACGCTATCTAGTTAATAAGTTTTATCAGTTAAATTACAATAAAAGTTATCATCTTCGATATTATAGATGTGAAGGGCCGTACACACGTAGGGTTTTTAAAAGTCTTTCCACCAGACTTTTTGCTAAGCTCCTCCTACTTTTTCCACGAGAATATAAGAAAGCAATTATTATTTATTTTAGTTTGTATCCGTGATACCTGCAGGTATCACGGATACAAACTAAAATAAATAATAATTGCTTTCTTATATTCTCGTGGAAAAAGTAGGAGGAGCTTAGCAAAAAGTCTGGTGGAAAGACTTTTAAAAACCCTACGTGTGTACGGCCCTTTAAAGCCATTAGCTACAGTATATTAAAAACGAAAATTGGTATCATTTTATAATTCAGTGAATAAATTAAGCTAGAGGTGGGCAAGTAAACTAGATGTTTGAGGGTAACATTCATTTGTGATCTACAGTGTAGAAATATAAATTAAAATTTACTGAACATATCCACGGTGCTAAGTAATTACTATGGAAATAAAACAAGAAACCCATTTTTTTAAATAGTTTAGCGATATTAGAAATCCTGTCGAAAATCTTGTTGAAGTAGCCAACCTTCGTTGTAGAAAATAATAATGATTATTACTTATTATTACTAAATTGGTAGAATCTTCAATTAGAGCATTTCCATCAAATATGGGCAGAGTGGTCAAAAGAATAGGTCAGAATTTCGAATAACTGGATTAGTCAGAATTTCGAGCAGTACCTAAATTATTGAAATTTTAGGTAATTAGATGGTCAGAATTTGAAATAGGAACTGGATGGTCAGAAGTAACCGGATGGTCAGAAGAAGGAACTGGTTGGTCAGAATTTGAAGTAGGAACTGGATGGTCAGAATTTGAAGTAGGAACTGGATGGTCAGAATTTGAAGTAGGAAATGGATGGTCAGAATTTGAAGTAGGAACTGGTTGATCAGAATTTGAAGTAGGAACTGGTTGGTCAGAATTTTAAGTAGGAACTGGTTGGTCAGAATTTGAAGTAGGAACTGGATGGTCAGAATTTAAAGTAGGAACTGGATGGTCAGAATTTAAAGTAGGAACTGGATGGTCAGAATTTAAAGTAGGAACTGGATGGTCAGAATTTGAAGTAGGAACTGGATGGTCAGAATTTGAAGTAGGAAATGGATGGTCAGAATTTGAAGTAGGAACTGGTTGATCAGAATTTGAAGTAGGAACTGGTTGGTCAGAATTTGAAGTAGGAACTTGTTGGTCAGAATTTGAAGTAGGAACTGGATGATCAGAATTTGAAGTGGGAACTGGTTGGTCAGAATTTGAAGTAGGAACTGGTTGGTCAGAATTTGAAGTAGGAACTGGTTGGTCAGAATTTGAAGTAGGAACTGGATGGTCAGAATTTAAAGTAGGAACTGGATGGTCAGAATTTGAAGTAGGAACTGGATGGTCAGAATTTGAAGTAGGAACTGGATGGTCAGAATTTGAAGTAGGAACTGGATGGTCAGAATTTTAAGTAGGAACTGGTTGGTCAGAATTTTAAGTAGGAACTGGTTGGTCAGAATTTGAAGTAGGAACTGTATGGTCAGAATTTAAAGTAGGAACTGGATGGTCAGAATTTAAAGTAGGAACTGGATGGTCAGAACTTAAAGTAACCGGATGGTCAGAATTTGATGTAACGGGATGGTCAGAATTTGAAGTAACCGGATGGTCAGAATTTGAAGTAACGGGATGGTCAGAAGGAGAGAAAGATACTTCTGTAAGGTTCGAAGCGTCGTTGCGGGGAATATGTTTCACTTGTTTCATTTTCTCTGCGTTTTGTCTTTTATATTCCGTGTCCAGGAAGAATATCAATATACAAATCAATGTTGCTAATACTGTCATCACAACTATTATCGACACTGCAAGAGAAAAGAAGTATTAGAAGCTTTATTAGATACATAAATGCCTATATAAAAAAACGCGTTATTGGATAACGATTATAATTGGTTGGAAGTTTACGGTTATGGAGTTAGCAAATCTCGTTTCATTGGAATTGATTAATTCGTTTGCAAACTTCGATAGACATATTTGTTGAACACTCTGGATAGAAAAATGTATATATTTCAATAAGAGGTGTTTAGATTTTTTTCCTGGTTTCTCTTCAGTAAAGATTACATTTTGCAGGGAAAAGATATCTTTTATAATACAGTGGTAGCTACTACTCTATAGTGAATGTAGAGTCCTGTGTAAGAGAATTACCCTGAATAGTTTTTCAAATTTCTTCTAGTCTACCATAAAAAAGCCATTAGTTTTAAATAACTGATGCTATCCAAGGTAGACTATAGAAAATTTGCTCACTATACTAGATAATTCTCTTACTCAGGACACTACATTTAATATAGAGAAGTTTTAATGTAAAAGAATTAATTTTTTTTTTCTCACCGGTGTAATCTTTGGGGACAGTCAAACTGCTGCCCTCAGTGCACACTTCGATGTCACTATGAGAGAAATTTTCCGCACTGGCCAGGCCTGTGATGATGGCGATTAGCACCACACCCTGCAGCTGCCCAGACAGGAAAATAAAGGCGGTGCTTATGGTCTCCTCGACGGGATAGGTCGCCTCTACAGCCAACTCTAGTCCCAGAGGGTACCCTCCCACACCGAAGAAACCAAAAAGACTGCTGAAGATTAGGATAGCGGCCCCCATGCCTTCTTGTAGGTAAAACTGTACAAAGAGGATGTAGTCAGAGTTAGTTATAAACTTCTAACTAGGAATTAGAGTAAGACTAGGTACTAAAGTAAACAAGGTATTAAAGTAAAACTAGGTAGTAAATTAAAATTAGGTAATAAAGTAAAACTAGTTATTAAAGTAAAATTAGGTAATAAAGTAAAACTAGGTATTAAAGTAAAACTAGGTATTAAAATAAAACATAGTACCTATTAAAGTAAAATAAGGTATTAAAGTAAAGTAAAGTAACCATAAACAAGTGTTTCATCTCAATGTTCATTTTCAAAAATCTACTGTAGGTATATATATCATTCAATAAAATTGTATGAAATCTGCCGCAATAAAAAAATATATATATAAAAAATGATATACAAATGTGTCTACTATTACATTGATCATTGGCAAATATTGTAATTATCAGAAAAATATGAAATAAAATAAAAATAGAAATGTTTAAAAAGTAAAGGAAAATAGATAATGATTTCCCACCTCCAACATGCAGATGCCCATCACTCCAGCACATCCATAGGCTATTTTGCACACCTCTAGGTACCGTTTGGTCTTGTCCACGTAGATGCCGAAAACAGCCGATCCGACGAAACCAACCAGGATTAGAAGAGCCGTCGTCAGCCCGCAGAACGTCTAAAAAAAGTCAGTAAAAGAGTCAATCACTGATATTAAAACCACAACTTTTTCTACTTAATTTAACATTAACTAATAGACATACTTTATTTGGAACCACTCTACAAACTATGCATCTTAATATAATGAAACAGCTGATAAATTAGGGTTAAATGGATAAATAGTCAGTTGTACCGCTAGATGGCGTCGGTACAGATTTGGTAACGAACGTGACAAACGCACGCACAGAGATTGACGTTTTCACCGCTAGATGGCGTAATTATATAATCTAATAGGCTTTTGCGTAATGATTTTATTGACATTTTAGTTGAGGAGTTTATTGGAAAAAGTACGAACAAAGCAATACTTCTGGCTAGCTGTATATTACCAATTTACCTATAATTTAAATGATATGAAGAGAAATACAAAGTGCTAGTTTTAAAGATGTCTTGTTAATCTATAATGATGATATTGAATAGATTTAAATATCTATACATTATGTAATCTGGCGATTTAGTGTGTTTTTTCTAAATAGTTTATATTTTACTTACATTATCATAGCCTAAACCACAGAGAATCTGCTGAGTCACGGTAGCCATTGCCGATAGGTAAGCTATTCCGAAACCTAAAAACAAAAACACGGAATTGTATTTTAGTTTTTGAAAAAAAAATTCTTTCTCAACGAATCTGTTTTTCTAAATTTGAGCTATCTGAGTCAAATTAATTCGAGTCATGATCAAATTAATCCGAGTAAAGATCAATTAATCCGAGTCATAATCAAATTATTTCAAGTTATGATAAAATTAATTCAAGTCATGATCAAATTAATATGAGCCATGATCAAATTAATGCGACTCATGATCAAATTAATTCGAGTCATGATCAAATTAATTCGAGTCATGATAAATATGATTGGATTCCAAGAAATAAAACTTTCTCCATTTTCATTATTTAATATTAGACAAATATACCTTATAATTCTATGCTAACTATAATGAAGGTTTTATAAGCTCTTATGACACTTATGGTGGGCCAAAGAAGATTAAGAGGGGAAAGGTATGGTGGGGCCATAGAAGATTTAAGTATGATCCCCTCTTAATCTTCTAAAATTAAGTAGGACCACTTTTTAATCTTCTATGGCCACAACTTAACTTCCCCCCCCCCCCTCAATCTTCTATGGCCCCACCTAATTTCTCACCTATGACGAAGAAGAGGATGTAGAACGCTTTACAGGTGAATACTGTCTTCAGTTGTTGTAGGTATGACATCTTGCTTAACTGACTTTGCTGAGAACTGTAACTTGCCGGGGTGGGGGGGTTCGAACTGAAATAAAGGGGGGGGGGGGTATATTAAATAGGTATTTATTAATAAGGAAATTAATGGAGAAAAAATTAAGCGTTGCTGTGAAATAATAGATTAGAACTCCTCTATAGTGAATGTAGTGTCCTGAGTAAGGAAGTAGTCTCTATAGTGAATAAATTTTCGTTAGTGTGCCATCAAATGGCCATTGGTTAAAGAAAAGTGTTCACTATAGAGTATAGAGGCTACTTCTTTACTCATGACTCTACATTCACTATAGAATATCCCTCTTTCTTTTTTGGGTAATTTTCTTTCTGATATCCCTTCACTCTCACTAACCTTCTAATGAATGCCAAAGTTGTGACCTGTCCGACGATGGCCACCCCCATCCACACGTAGTTGTTGAGTGGCACGTCCGACGCACCCCTGATAAGCAAGGGTGTGACCACCTGGGCAACCACTATACCTAGGGGATTGGCTGAAACAAAATCAAATCTTAACTCGAAGTTGAAAACATCAAAAAAATATATCCATTGACAAGACAAAAATGTAAACTATTAGAAATAGAGTTTTATTATAACTGTTAGAAATTAGGTTCACAGAAACAGAATCGAGATTGAAAACATTCAAAAAAGCAATAGGAACAACCAAAATGTAAACAGTTTTTGAAAATAGAATTTTATATATTAATAGAAATTAGGTTTATTTATGAATTCAGACAGGCTAGGAATATTTAAATAGTAAGTACGATATCAAGAAAGTATTTTATAGTGTGCGAGACAATTAAGTGTCACCCTAAGCTACACATCCGCAGGGAAAGCTGAGACCTAGGTATGTTTTACTGTAAATAATTAAATTAAACTATGGAAATTAAGTCCCAACATCTAGTTCACTAAAAGTCAATTTTTGTATAATTCGAATTTCTCTAATCTGCCCAGGCAATATAAAGACATAGCTATGCTCTTACATTTTAAACTGAAATAAAGTAAATAAAGTACTGATGAAGTTATAGGGGAAATGATACACAACAATGATACAATCAGCTAAAAAATACATAAATTAAGAGTTTAAGTTCAAATAAACAACTAGGGGTATATTTTCTTAAGTTGGACCCACACATGGAGAGGATGGTTGTGGAGACGGTCCTCTGGTTCTCTGGGAACCAAACCTGGGACACCTTTGTCGGGATGAAGAGAAGGAAAGGCTGTGCCATGGCCGCTATAACCTGAACACGATTTCATAGTTAGAATTATCTTGTGATTTCATCTTAGGCATCACAATTGTTAATATTTACACCTACAGTAAAACTCCTGAGTTATAAAGTACTCGAGTTATAAAGTACTCGAGTTATAAAGTACTCGAGTTATGAAGTACTCGAGTTATGAAGTACTCGAGTTATGAATTAGTTTCTATGTTTCAATTATAGAAAATGATATGCGTCAAGAATTTCGTCATAGTTATCCCTCAATATATATGATTCATAGTTTTCTATGATAATCATAGAAAACTATCTAGTGCACCCGAGATATACAGTGTGGATTTGAATTACGAAGGATCCAATACTTCATCACTAGTTTCACTGTACTGCGAGAGCCTACTCCATTTGTCAAAATTCTAAACATTTACTTACCTGCCCCGTGAGAGAAATTCCAAACTGTGCATCTTTACTGCTGATGAATGCAGCGGTACCCAGAGCCTTAACAACGGCTCCCACTGTGTTTAGGGCTGCCCCTGCGTGAATCTGGAACACACAAAATGATGCGAGATATTTCAAAACCTTTTGGAAGCCCTCAGTCTTCTTGAATCAACTTCTACGGCCCATTTCACTTGGAGCGTTTTTTTCATGCCGAAGAAACAAAAATGCAGCATGAAAAACGACCAATCTAATTGTACGTTTATTCAGTCATAGCGTCTTTACATTAACAATTTGTTTCGCTGTGGCATGAAAAAAACGCCCTTGTGAAAGTGGCATTGGTAAAGATCATATTGGTTAATTCCTATTTGAAACTCCCATTTTCTGACAACTGTAGGTGTGTTTATTAGTACAGCAACGTTCTCTCAAATAATAACTTCCTTTTCTATTTTTTTATGTTTCTAACTTGATAAGTTTTATCAATGGCTATATGGAGGATATTCGTTTCAATCCACTTCACTCACAGCTATTTTGAGTCCCAATTTATCCACAGTGAACGTAGAGACGAAACAAAATGGAATAGAGACGAATAGGTAAACCACCGAGAACCAGTTGACCTCCCCATCGTACTTCTGGTAGAAGTCACTGACGTAGTTTGCCACGGGGGCGTATGTGATCCATAACTGAAAAGAAAACAATGATTAAGAGAATATCAATTTTCGGACAGTCGCAGTTCTTGGAAAGTGGGTATGTTCTGAGCCAGTCTGACGTTTAGAAATTCTTATTGACTTTAAATAACAACCACTTTCCGAGTACTGATATACAGAAAATATGTTCTCATACTCGGTTTAAAGGGCCGTAGGTACACACGTACGCATTTTTAAGTCTTTCCACCAGACTTTTTGCTAAGCTCCTCCTACTTTTTCCACGAGATTGCAAGAAAAAACGATATAATTATTATTTATTTATACCTGCAGGTATCATGGATAACAACTCAAATAAATAATAATTATAAAGTTTTTTCTTATATTCTCGTAGGAAAAGTAGGAGGAGCTTAGCAAAAAGTCTGGTGGAAAGACTTAAAAAACCCTACGTGTGTACGGCCCTTAAGGGGCTAAATATGATCACAAGAATAATAAAGGATAGGATCAATGTACAGCAAAACAGATTCCAATAGCACAAAATACCTAATTGATCCTATCTGTGTCAATTTGAGATATACGATACAGTAGAACTCCTCTATAATGAAATCCTGTATAGTGAATGTAGAGTAGTCTAGAAGTAGTCTGTATATGTAACAAATTTTCTTTAGTCTGCCATAAATAGTCTCCGTTTTCTAAAACTAAAGACCACCTTATGTATGACAGACTATTTATTCATTATAGAGGCTACTTCTTACTCAGGACTCTACACTCACTATACAGGATTACAATAGAGGAGTTCTACTGCAAATAAAATACCAACATATGTTAATTACCCACAGCTGCATTGGATATGTTGAGTATCACCACCACCAACGTCACCCACCACCTACGCCGATAGACGGTGATGGGGGGACGGACGTCCTTAGAGTCACTGTCAACATTTTGAGAGTTGCGAAATTCTGATGAGGCCTGCGAAAAATGGGAAAGAAATGTTAGAAACGGCTAAAAACTTAGTTTATTATTTAACTTCATGTTCTGTCAGGTTTTAACAAGTTCAAACAGGTTTTAGCAAGTTCAGACAAGTTTTAACAAGTTATAACAAGTTTTAACAAGTTCTAACATGTTTAAACAAGTTTTAAACAAGTTTTGATACATGTTTCTAACAAGTTTGATACATGTTTCTAACAAGTTTTGATACATGTTTCTAACAGGTTTAAACCAGTTCAGACAAGTTCAAGCAGGATTGTACAACTTAACGCATATTGTAACAAATATTTTCTGCACAAATTTTACTCTCTTTGTTATTAAATGGAAATGGCATGATTACTAATTAAATATGGGACGATACCCAAATTTTCATTGGTACCGATACCCTGCCGATACCTAGATTTTCACCGATTCCGATACCCTGCCGATACCTAGATTTTCACCGATACTGATGCCGATACAATTGACTGTGTGGTAACTTTAGTATTTTTGAAGAGGTGAGATTTTCTATGCTGATAACTGATATATTTTTTCTGTTCATTAGTTGGATGATTACAAATTTCTGTATGTTATTTCTAGTTTGATTAAAATAAATATTATAAACAAATAGAGGAGCAAATAAAGATAACGGACCAGAAACGAACCAAGTAAAGTTAACGGACCAGAAATGAAGCTGGTGAAGATAACGGACCAGAAAATAAGCTAGTAAAGATAACGTACAAGAAAATAAGCTAGTAAAGTTAATGGACCAGAATACATTTCTTAAGTTTTAAAAAATATTTGCTTTAGTATTTTATAAAAAATACAACCTAATAAATGATAATATTAATGGCTATACATTAAATTTGCATATTTTATTAATTGAAAGAATTGATAAAAAAACGTGATCCATTTTGAAAAATGGGAAAAAAAACTTCTGTTTAAATCCTTTAATGTGGTTTCTATGATTCCAAAATTATGTTCTTATCTCAATTATTGGTCAAATATTAATAATTTAACCAAGTAAAGTTAACGGACCAGAATTGAAGCTAGTAAACATAACGGATCAAAATTTAAACTAGTAAAGTTAACGGACCCTGGTCCGTCATCTCTACTTGCTCCCAAATAGATATACTCAATTAATTAGTAATTACTAATCTAAATAATTAAATTATTTTCTCTTTTTATATTTATATAATCTTACATTCCTCTTTTATCATATTTTATTTCTATTAATAATTAATGTGAATCAATCCGTCATTCGATTTCATCATTTGATGTTTTTTTATTAATCCGCTAGTTTGTTGTACTGCATACTTCATTACTTTTAAATGATCTGGCCGCATTGATTTACACAAGTGTTGTACTAATGGGG